>CM046875.1:610450860-611050860 GCA_025667525.1 Glebionis coronaria | reverse complement strand
TGAAACCGGAAGGCGGGCTCACATGGTTTTTGGACAATAGAGATACTTCATAGCTCATGTAAGGTATCTTTATCGATGATGTTATGCTCTCTTAATCAGGTGTCAAAATTCTCTCCAAACATACCTGCACTCAATAAATTGGTGTTTGCTTATAAAGTATTGTATATTGTATAATAAAGTAGTCATTTTGCTGCTTGTTCCTATATAATATCTTATATGATTATCATATAAATATTCTTTTTCAAACTATATGCAACATTAGATGTTACAAACTAACATTGATACCAGTCATAGATTCATTTTGAATCCCGCAATAACACCATCTTTTTCCACATGAGGAAATAGATCCATAGCAAGAAGAGAGCCTTGTAGGTTATTGGCGCTGTTGGGATTTTGAATACTATTTAGACCATTACGAGTATGCAACGGAATGAATCTAGTATAACATACATAATTAAGCACATAAGAAAAAATAATTTAAAACAACCTTTAATAAATTGATTAAATAAATTAATGCGTCTTTATCTTGATCTTGAACTTTAACGGTTAAATTACCGTCTCTATCATTTGCTCACACAACACGTCAAACGAACACACCACGATGCCAGTGGTAACTTCACTTCAAACAAACTTGTGTATTATCTTGTAATTAGAAACCCTAGATCCAAAACCCTAAGTGGGATTTCGTAAGGATCGGTTTACAGACATTACAAGATTATAGTAGAAAATCATCCGAAACCCTAATTAGGGTTTAGGTTAATGCCTAACCACAAGGGACAAATCAAAGGGAATAAAACCTTGACAAGAGTATCAAGGGTTTAGTATAAAGCTTGGTTACTTCACAAGGGAGTACCAAAAGACAGTCGATCTTGCAAAGGTTTACACTTTGGTCATTTTAGGTTTTGAGGGGAAGTGAAAAACGAATTATCGGTTGGGTTTAGGGGCGAGGGACAAAAAATAATGAGGATGGTGGGGGGGTTTATATAGACTCTCCACCTCCTTCGTTTTCTTGTTCCCTACTCCAAGTTTGTTGGAAATACGTTTTTATAGTTAGAAAGTTTCGGTCACTCCAACAATATAGTTACGGGCTCGTAGTACAGTTATTGTAATAGTTTAAGAAAGCCCGACCCATGAGCATGTTCATGGGTTGGAGGCCCAAGTCCATTTATGGACTTGGGTATAGGAACCCTTTTCCATCATGGAAAGGGGTGTTGTTGGTTTTGATTTCACATAGTAATAAACACATTTTCTCTTACTTTCTCTCACTACTTTCTCGTTCTCGTCATTAAATAATCTCGACACGTTGTCTCGTCACCTTTATCACTGTCTCTTTGTCCCGTTTAAAACCGAATACAACCATTATCCAAAAATAATTAACCATTTGGGAAAAATAGTCCAGCCCAAAATAAATGACCCACGCATAAAAAATTTCGCGTAGCGCCAAGACTAACTTAATAAGTTGGCCTATAACACTAATTGAAACCCGCAATTTTTGCTAATGTTTCAAATTTCGCGAGAATGATGAAGTATTAAAGACCACTATCAACTTTTTCAATGGTGTATGTCATATGAAGTTGAAAAACACAACCCACTACTGCTAGAGTTAAGCCCGGTCCCAATACTCAACCAACCCAAGACAAAGTCTTGAAACCCGTCTGGTAACAACTAAGTCCACTAACCGTTGTTCTGTTGGATGGCCCAACTTCAATTCACAAGGGTCCATGATTAAGTATAAACTAATTCCAACCCTAATAATAAGGATATATATCCACCAACCTAAAATATGATAATGTTGATCCCAAACTTAGATCGATTTAGCTTTATGTATACGAGATTAGATCAAGTAATACACTTAGAGAAACCTTTGTATATGCTTATGAGTTTAAGTGTTATGCGGAATTTAACACTTAACCAAGAACACACAATGATATAAACAAACTTTCACTTTGATTATCAATATCAAACTTGCTTACAATGAAAGTAGTTTACGAATGAAAACTTATATAAAAATTATATCAAACATTAACCTAAAGGTCTTCTTTTATAGACATAAGAAGCCTTGTACAATAATCTACGTATCAGCTATTCTAGGTAAAGATAAATATAGAAAATACATTGTTGTTCCTATCTTTACTAGAACTATTCTAGAATACAATAAACGCGTAGAGTATATCTTCCTATCAGTGCTTGTCTTCAATGTGTCAACGCTTGACTTTCTCTTGTCAACGCTTGAGCTGTCAGCGCTTGTTTTGTTCTTGTCAACGCTTGTTTTACTCTTGTCAGCGCTCAAGTGATCTGGCCTTAATTTATTCCCAACAATCCTCCCCTAAACTTGATATCCACTCTTATGATCAAGTTTCTGAATAAGCATTAAGGACTAGGAGGAATCTTACAAACCTTCTCATATTGATAGTGAATAAATCTGATCAAATCTTTTACCACGTCACTTGAATAATCTATTTCCAGCTGAGTGTCCTTCATCTTCTCCAAAATAGCCTTGGATATGAAATACTGAGCATCCACAAGTAGATACTCAGCAAACTTTGTAGAACTCAAATGGTAAACACCAGCAGCTGAATATAACCTCCATTGAAGACCACTGAGGTCATCTTCAAGATCCTTCCAAATTGCAGGATCCTCATCTTTTGGTCCACACATTCTTTTGAATGTGGTCCAAAGTTTTATTCCATTAGCTGAAGTTGGTGCTTCAGCCTCATACTTGGTCTCCAGCAACCTCCAAAGGTCCACCAAGTCTTCTCTATCACAACTTGCAAACAAAGATATGAGAGTGGTAAAAGTGTGTACCTCCTTGCCAAATCTGCCAATCTTCCAAAACCCACATTCATCTTCTTCATAGCTCACAATTGGGTTCCTGGAATCTAATGGTAACACTTGCACCATATCTGAAGCTTCTAAAGGTGAGAGCTTGAGGCTCTTTCTGATGACAGCTTCACTTGGATATAGTGGATCCATATCTTTAGGAAACTCAAATGAAATTCCCTTCTTCACTGGCCTGGGAACAACCATAGCTTTCTTGAGTTCCATTTCTTCTGCAAGTTCCTCCTTTCTTTCATCTGAAAGAAGTCTGAGAGTGTTTGCTTCCTGCACTCTCACCCAAATGGGATAAGCCCTGTTTTCCAACTCATCAAATGTCAAAGCCTTCAACTTTTGATATGTACATCCAACTCCATGACATCTGAGAAACATAAAGTATAGCTCCCTTCTATCCCTTTTCAACTCTGAGAGAATATTACTTGCCTTGTGTTTCAAAATTACCTGGCAATCCTTCTGAACTCTAAGAAGAAGCTCTAAACCCCATATTTGATCTGAAATGGTTAAGTCTGGATTCTCCATGCATCTTTCTTCCCAAGCATTGTACATTTGAACCACCTCTGGCATGTCAAAGTCAACCTGCAATTTCAACTCTCTCATCTTCTCCTTAGCCAGCTCATCACCATACTCAAGCCTTTCTGGTTCTATAATCATCACACTTGAGTCTGAGCTAGCTCCATCACTTCCTTCTTCTGAAGTCCCAACAAATGGTGACTCCTTTTTATCTTGTTCCATGATTTGTGCAGCTAATCTTCTATCAAACTCAACTTGAGCTGCATCCTTTGGAACAATCTCTTCTACCATTATACCCTTACCCTTATCTGTTGGTGCAATGGTTGGTAAGGTAGATGGTAATACCTGAGTAGAAACCTCCTTGATGATAGATGATGACTGGGATACATCACCTTCATGTGTAGGTCTGTCAACGCCCAAATTTGTCCTATCAGCGCCCAAAATATTTCTGTCAGCGTCCAACTCTTCCTTGTCAACGCCCAAATATCTTCCCTCAGCACCTTGTGTAACCTCTCTCAACATAGCTGTAAATGATAAATTTAAGTTGGTAGGAGAGACTAAGGACGTATCAAAACCTGTTTGTTTCTTCAAAGTTGTAAGGGCCTCAGCAACATCCATTGATTGACCATCATGACTGCCCTTATCACTTAGATTTATTGGATCTTCCTCCCCTTTGGAAGATTCCTCCATACCCCTCCTTGCACTAGCACTCTCCAAAACAACAATCCTCTCCCTCAATTGCTTGAGTTCAAGGCCTTGTGAGCTGACAACTTATACTAAGTCTGCATTTTGCTTTTGCAAGCTAATATAGACTGCCGTCAATTCCATAAGAGTCATTGGTTCTAGTCTGCCCTCTTCTAAAATAGGGATTTGACCTCCCAAGTCAGATTCATTGGGCATGGATGAGGACTTAATGATGGTGGGACTGCCTTGGCCAGCATCTAAGCCAGAACCAATAGTCCCAGCCTCATCCAGGGCACCAGCCACACTTGTGGTGGTGGTTCTCTCTACTTCATGGCTAGGACCACCAAAGGAGAACACTCCAGTAGTCCTTTGGCGTTTCATCAACCTATATTCAGGGGGTGTGGAAGATGGTGTGGAAGAATGGATGGATGTGGTGGTTAAGGGGTGTTTGGGTTTGTGAAGGTTGTGTGTCAGCGTTGGAAATAGGCACATCAACGCCAACATTTAATGTATCAGCATTGAAGGATGCTGAGTCAATTTGCATGTGTTTAGGTGAGGGTAACGGTTCAGGGATTGGTTCAAGTTGTGGTTGGGGGTCAATTTGTGGTTGGGGGTCTGGTTGGGGTTGTGCTGCTGCAATAACAACAAGCATAGGTTGGGTTAAAGGTAGGTCACGATGGGGTGGTGAGTTCATCTTCATAAAAATAGCTTTCTTTTGCTCAGGGATCTTATATAAATCATTGTGATCCCTTGAGCAGTAACCTTGAACATCAAAAACCATTTGTAGAAAACAGGGATAAGCTAAAGTTATTTTGGTCCCCTTATTTTTACACATCCCTCAAAAATCATTTTAGAATAATAAAATTTTTGCCTTGTTGCAATGCACACAATAGCACTTGCAATGGATCTGTTGATCTCATTGTGTGCAGTGCATTTGGGACTCAAACATTGAAAGAGGACATGTATGAGGTACTTCCAGGCTGGGGGGGAATTCCTGCTTATGATACTTGTTTAGAGTACCTTCATCAGGAAAAGGATATCCCAAAGCCCTAAGCCCTTGTTCTATTTCATTTATGGGAAGGGTGGCTATACCATCAGCATCATCAAGATGCAAGGCTCGGCGTACCAAAGCCTCAGTAACCACCCAAGGTCTCCCATGAACAATAGAAGTCAATGTAGTCACTCTATTAACTGTTGAGGAACTGACAGTGTTCCAAAACTGTTTAATATGTGTGACTGGAATGAGTGGTGCATGAGAAAGAGCATACCTTAAAGGGGATGCGTTCAAATACGCCACCATTTGTGTGTATTGGGGAAACAGAGTGTCATCAGCTTCAAGATATGCAATCATGTTGTGTTGAGATCTGAACCCCAATTCCAATTCTGATGGTTTAAACTTTGGTGCCATTGATGAAAGCTGTTAAATTTAAGTGAAGAAGATGAAGTTGATAAGAGAAAAATGTGTTAGACAAGAATTATAGATACCCTGTTTAAAATAGGAGCCAAATTTATAGGAGAAGAAAAAGCATGTGATAGGCCCAAAAATAGGCAAGTATTTTCAAAAATCAATCATGAAAATATTGAAAAAGTTATAAGTTATCTCATGCATTAAATGAAAGGTAACAACTCCCAAAATTACGGCCTAAAAATATGTCAAAAAGTAACAACTGGGTAGGTCCCATTGAGTGTCAACGGTCAAAAATAACCTATCAACGCCCAACGGCTATAATCTTGTCAACGTTTGCCTATAGCCATGTCAGCGTCCAATTTGGTCACAACAACGCTTGGAAAATTCTTGTCAGCGTCCAAAAATAAAAATGTTTTAAAAATGAAAAATGACCTTAACAAGTAATTTATCCTAGAGAAGATAACCAAAAGCTGATAATTATTATAGGGCGGCAAGCACTGTCCAGTTATGCACACTTGCATAAGCAAGATAGACATAACAGTCCTCTAGTGTCCCTTGCTAACCAAAACTCTTAACAACCAAGTTACCTTACAAAATTCCTTGTTACTCCAAGGTAAATCCCATAACAAAATTATTCCCAAGTCTCCCAACAGACCACAACCAATTCTAGGCCAAAAATGTCTTGCCAGCATGCATAGTATATCAACTTTGCATGCTACAGTGCCTCATGATTTAGTAAAACTAACTCATACTCACCTGTGGACACAATCTAGAATTGTGATAAGAGTATCATATGGATACCCAAACATCCTAAGGTTCCTAAAACCTCCCCTTAAACTATGATACAAAAGTTTGCTAAAATCATGCATGAACATAAAAAAATTTATGTCAAGATAGGAATGAAACATTCCAACCATCATCTATAAATAAAAACTTGTCCAAATGCTTCTCCATTGATCCATAAGCAACTCTGTATCCAATGGTATACTGCTAACACCATCTGCACATTTAGATTGAAAACCACAAAACTAACATTGTTGTTGACAACGCCCCGATAACACATGACAGCGTTGAGGGAAGCTTTGTCAGCGTTAGACAATTATGTTGCTGACAACGTTGCAAGAACACTTATCAGCGTTCAAGCAACCTTTGTCAGTGTTAGAAAAATATAGTGGAAAATCTAAATCATCAATAAGACCAATAATAATGCATCATCCTGTACATACTTTTACAAAAAGACTCCAAAACACATATATGTGAGATTCACCATTCCAATACTTGTTACCAAGTATTGAAATCTCCCAACATCAAAAGGTTTAGTTAATAAATCTGACACATTTTCCTCAGTGTCAACCCTATCTGGTTGTATTAAACCTTTTTCAAAGCAATCTCTTATAAAATGGTGTCTAATTTCTATGTGTTTAGTTTTAGAATGATATACAGGGTTCTTAATGATGCATAAAGTACTATTATTGTCAACAAATATCTTAGTATGCATGAAATTGTACCCATAGTCCAACAGCTGGTCTGAATCCACAACACTTGTCCACAACAAGCAGCTGCAGCAACATACTCTGCTTCAGTTGTAGAATTGGCCACCACTGTTTGTTTCTTGCATTGCCAAGATATTAACCTGCTCCCAAGAAACTGACATCCACCTGTTGTGGATTTCCTATCAAATTTATCACCTCCATAATCACTATCTGAATATGCAATCAGCTCCAATGGTGAATCCTTTGGGTACCACAAACCAAGACCAGGATAGCATCTTAGGTACCTAAAGATTCTCTTTACAGCATAAAGGTGACATTCTTTGGGAGTCACTTGATGGCGTGCACAAGCACACACAGTAAACATGATGTCAGGTCTGGAGGCAGTAAGATACATCAAGGATCCAATCATGGATCTATAATGCCTGACATCAACATCTTTTCCATCTCCAATCTTTCCCCAAGGGTGTTCTCTATCCATAGGAGTAGTAGCCCTCTTTTCATGTGGAGAAAAACCAAACTTCTTCAAGATCTCAGCAACATATTTGTCCTGGGAGATGAAGATACCATCCTCTTTCTGCTGAACTTGTAAACCAAGAAAGAAGTTCATCTCCCCCATAGCACTCATCTTGAATTTGTCTGTCATAAGCTTGGAGAAATCCTCACTCATCTTTGGATCAGTAGACCCAAAAATGATATCATCAACATAGACCTGGACAAGCAACACATCCTTGCCTTTCTTCTTTGTAAATAATGTCTGATCTATGGTGCCCCTCTTGAATCCATTGTCCACCAAATAAGTAGACAAAGTACCATACCATGCTCTAGGGGCTTGATGAAGGCCATACATAGCCTTTTTGACTCTATACACTTTATCTGGATGCTCTGGATCCTCAAAACCAGGAGGCTGCATCACATATACTTCCTCAACAATAGTTCCATAGAAGAAAGCACTCTTGACATCCATTTGATAGACTGTGAAGCCCATGCAGGATGCATAGGCTATAAAAATCCTTATAGCTTCAATTCTTTCAACTGGTGCAAAGACTTCCTCATAGTCTATCCCCTCCTCTTGTGTATAACCTTGAGCCACTAACCTTGCCTTGTTTCTGACCACAATGCCTCTTTCATCTCTTTTGTTCCTGAGAACCCATCTTGTCCCTATAGGTCTGACATATCTAGGACTAAATTGCAAATTGGTGAAGCTCATCCTGCATTGCTTCCACCCAACTTGGTTCTTTGAGAGCATCAAATATTTTCTTGGGTTCCTCTTGTGACAGAAAACAGGCAAACAAACATGCTTGCACAAGAGGGGTATCAACCTTCTTGTGTATATTAGCAATAAACCCACCAAGACCTTGATGAGATCTTCTAGTCTGAACTGGAGTCATAACATCACCAATGATCTGGGAAGGGGGTGATTCTTCATTGTGGAAGTGAGAACTCCTCCTTCAAAAAGTCTGGTGTCCTCAACCTCATTCTCCATGTTGCTAATATCTTCTTCATCAGACTCTCTTACATCAACATGAGGATGAACCTCTTCATATATATTGGAAGGTTCACCTTGTTCAAAATTGGAAGAGAAAAGATGGGCAGAATTGTTGTCAACGCCTGAATCTTGTTTGTCAGCGCTTGGGCTAACAACGCTTGAAGTGTGGTTGTCAACGTCTGAACCATCAACGTCTGAATTGGTCTTGTCAGCGCCTAAATCTAGATTTGCCTTTGTCAGCGCCTGAATGACCATGCATGTTTGTATCTGGTGGTACATGGAAACCACCATTATCTTGTCCAGCAGCAGCAGCAAAAGCATCTGTCCAAATGGGAATGGTAACATATTCTAGGATAGGAGATGTCTTTTATGCTTGTGATCCAACCTTTTCATGAACCTGAGTACCTGAAACATCAACAACTTGTTCCTCCATAACATTTGAAGTTACCTTCACATTGTCTGGATTAGTGACAGGCATATAATTGAAAGTTCTAGATAAAGGTTCCAAGTCAAACAACCAATTAGGACCACTTTCAGGATCACTAGGTTTATTTTCTAAAAACCTAACATGTACTCTTTCAAGTATACGTTTTTCTTCTTTAAGATAAACCCTATATCCCTTGCTCTGCACTGAATACCCCATGAAGTAACCCTCATCACCTTTTGCACTAAATTTCCCTAAGACATCACTAGTGTCTAGAACTACTACATGACAACCAAAAGGTCTGAGAAAACCAATATTAGGTTTTCTACCCCAAAGTAACTCATAAGGTGTTTTGTTCTGAATTTTGTTAACCAATGCTCTATTTTGCACATAGCAAGCTGTATTAACAGCCTCAGCCCAAAAGGCTATGGGAAAGTGAGCATCAGCCAACATTATTCTGGTTGCTTCAATTAGGGTTCTATTTTTCCTCTCAGCAACCCCATTTTGTTGTGGGGTTCTAGCAATACTAAATTGCCTTGTAATTCCTTTCCTGACACATAAATCATCTAGCTTCTTATTCCTAAATTCTCCACCATTATCACTCCTAAGCATTTTAACCTCATTGCCAGACCTCTTCTCAATCTGAGTGATAAAATCAATTAGAACATCAGCTGTGTCACTCTTCATAGCTAGAAAAAATGTCCAAGTAAACCTAGAAAAGTCATCTGTGATTACAAAGCAATATGACTTACCATTCAAACTTTCTATATTGGTTGGACCAAAGAGGTCCATGTGTAGCATATGAAGAGGTCTAGAACTAGTGTGCACCTGTTTGGACTTGAATGAGACCTTGTGTTGCTTGCCTTTAAGACATGCAACACAAGAGTGGTCATTGTGGAAGGCCTTCTCAGGCAAACCATCAACTAAACCAAGCCTCACAAGTCTATTTATATTTTTAAAATTTATGTGCCCTAGTCTCCTGTGCCACAAATTACTCTCATCTACTGAGGCCTTAGCATAAAAACAAGACATATTATTATTCATTTTAATCCCATTCAAATTAACATTATATATGTCCTTATGCCTAGGTGTTCTATACTCAATATATTTCTCATCAGGTATCTTAAAATCCTTGCTTAACACCAAACACTCAGTATCAGTAAAAAGAACTTTATTTTTGTTATCACAAACTTGTGATACACTAAACAGGTTGTAATCAAGTTCTTTTACCAGGAAGACGTTCTCAAAACGCAGATTCTTTGTGAGAAGGGTTCCTTTGCCTGTGATAGTACCATATCCGCCTCCAAAGTATACCTTATCACCATCTTTAATAGGAGTGAAGTTCGTCAGATAGTCTTCCTTCCCTGTCATGTTCCTTGAGCATCCACTATCCCAATATCCATAATCATTGACCTGTCTTTGAATGCCCTGCACATAAAGAAAACAAATTAGTTTTCTTTGGGAACCTAAGTCTTAAAAGACTTGGATTCATCTGGTTGTTCAATAAGAACAGACTTAGTTCTCATAACAACCCCATTCTCATCCTTCTTAGGATGAAATACCCAGTTAACCCCAATAGGTTTTGTAATGACCTTTGAAATGTAATTAAATCTATTGCAAGTCATTGAAATCCCATTATCATTAGGGTTTTGATCTTTCTTGGGTCTCCATGTTAAGCTTGAAGAAGCTTTAGACCCCTTACCTTGTGGTTACAGATATTTGGGTCTGGTCACGTTTCTGTCAGTGTTAGAATTTGTCCTGTCAACGCTGAAATTACCCTTGTCAGCGTTGAACCTAGGGTTTGCTACAGAAACCCATTGCCTATTTGACCAGGTGTTTGTCTTTTGAAATGGTCTTTGTCCATGAGTGTTAGACCCTCTAGTAAAGAATGGGGCAGGTCTAATCACTTGTGGACTTTGCTGCACACAAGGTTTGGGTCTGACAACGTTTGACTTCCTAACAACGTTGACTTTGTTCCTGTCAGCGCTGAAATTGTTCCTGTCAGCGCTGGCTTTGGAAGCGTTGACACACTTGTATTCCAAGTGTGAAAAGCTACCACATGTGTAACAAGCTTTTCTAGACACAACCTTAGGTCTAGAAGAGAAGAAGCCTGTTCCATGATTGCTAACTTGGCTCTTGGGAGACCTAGTATTCCTATACATCTCTACATATTTAATGGTAGGTCTTCTAACAGTGTTTGAGCCTAGGTCAACAGCTTTACCAGTGATTGGGTTAGTAACCTTAATGGGTGTTGACTCATTTGGACTTTCACATAGCAAGCCACCCTTGACAAACAAAGTAGGGTTAGCTTTCTTCCATTCATTCAGGTCAGTTAACTTTTGTTGATACTCTTCAACTGGAGGGACAACTCTTGGTGGAGGAATGAATTCCTCCTCTTGGAGCTCTGGCAAACCAATCCAAGATAAGTCCCTTTGTTGGACACCATAGAAGTCACCAGCTGGTGGTGGAACCAAAGAGTAATCATTCATCCCAATCCCAGTCATGTCCTTAGGATCCCTTTGTTTAGCTACACAGTCTCCTAGGGTTTGGGTGGCTCTATCAAATCTTTGAATTTTGAGGCTAACATTATCTTTATTCTTAATGGCCTCATCTAACTTAGCCTGTAATTCACCATTAACCCTTTCCATGATGTTTCTAATATCCATACTACCCTCTAACTCATGTTTTAAGATACTGATTTTATCTTTTAAGTCAAATTCCATTTTCTTGTATTCAGAAATGGTTTTCTCAGTTTCAGTAAGAGCTAGTTGGTAATTAGACAATTTACATCTTTCAGTACTCATATCATCTTTTAATCGTAAAACCTCTTTGTTAAGTCTTTCAGTATTTAACCTACAACCTTTGCTACAAAAAGCA
Organism: Glebionis coronaria; assembly: GCA_025667525.1. NCBI lineage: Eukaryota > Viridiplantae > Streptophyta > Magnoliopsida > Asterales > Asteraceae > Glebionis > Glebionis coronaria. The sequence goes on along the minus strand of CM046875.1, from coordinate 611,039,143 downwards.
TCATCATATACCTCATTATCAGATAAAGAGGAGGAGTGTGCCATGAGAGCATATTCAACATGCTCTTCTTCTTCAATATCAGCAACCAAAGCTTTATCCTCTTCAACATTCTTAGCCAGATAGCTCCAATCCCATCCCATACCATCAATTCCTTGAACTGCAACCATGGCTTTGGAATCCTGAGCTTTAACAACCTGACTTGAGGGTTTACCAGCATCAGATCTTCTAGGAGATCTGCATTCCCTCATGAAGTGCCCCATACGATGGCAGTTGTAGCATTCAACTTTGGATTTGTCAAATCCAGGTGTGTCTTTAGCATTGAAGGTCATTTTCTTCTTAAACCTTCTGTTCCACCTATTTGCTCTTATACTAGCAAGAGCCATGTTCCACTTGATGTCCATCTCTTCTAAGTGCTCATCACTTATCTGCTCAAGGTCCTCATATGTAATCACTGGACCATTGGGCAAAGAAGCAATGTAAGCACAAACAGTATCCAAATCTAAACCAGCAGGTTTAACTCTTGGGGAGTCATTCTTGTATGTGTCAGTGTCTAAAAAGGAGATGTTGACAGGACTTGTTCCAGCACTGACATATGATGATCCAGTAACTGGATGCATGTAAGAGTCCTTCTGATTGAATTGACCTTCACTATGAGAGAAGAAGGCCATGTTGCTGTTGGTAGATTTGCTTCCATGTTCTAAAAGAGTTTCATCTTCCAACAGCCTTAGTTTGTTGTAGATGTCATCAAACGAGGAGCTCTTGTAAGTATTGTTGGCAAGAATAGATCTTGCCTCAATCTTCCATGCCTCACCAAGACTTTTAAGAAAGGTAGCATTAATGTCAACATCACCAACTTGTGTCCCTATGAAGGACAACTTGCTTGTAATGTCAAGCAATCTGCTTCTCACACTACTGAGTTTCTCATTGGGTTGAGCTTTGAAGACAGCATAATCATGCAGAAGTTGCTTTTTCTTTTCCTCCTTAGTGTCTGCATTGCCACCATATGCAACTTCAAGAGCTTCACAAAGATCCTTAGCAGATTCATAGCCTCTATATTTATGCTGGTTTTCTTGTCCCAAAGAGACTTTCAGAATATTTAGGGCTTTCATGTCAACCCTTTTCTTTGCTATGTCATCAGCAGCCATAGCTCTACCATCTCCAGGTTTTTCTCTCTTATCCTCTTCAGAACATCCAGCAACAGCTGATCTTTGAGCAATGACATCAAGAATCTTTTGAGCCTTATTGAATGTGTTTCCATATTCAATAATCTCCCAGAGTGTGTAGTCATAGATCCCCAGATATTGTTCAAAGTTGAACTTCCATAAGTCAAAGTTGGTTGCATCAAGCATGGGAATCTTGATGTTTGGTAAAGCTGAGGACGAGGAGGTTATTGCTTCAGACATGATGTTGTTAGGGTTTCTGAGAAAATTAGGGTTTTGGTGATTTTTAGGGTTCTGGTGTTCTTTAAGATCAAAAGTTCCTCAACAAGCTCTGATACCACTTGTTGATCCCAAACTTAAAATGATTTAGCTTTATGTATACGAGATTAGATCAAGTAATACACTTAGAGAAACCTTTGTATATGCTTATGAGTTTAAGTGTTACGCGGAATTTAACACTTAACCAAGAACACACAATGATATAAACAAACTTTCACTTTGATTATCAATATCAAACTTGCTTACAATGAAAGTAGTTTACGAATGAAAACTTATATAAAACTTACATCAAACATTAACCTAAAGGTCTTATTTTATAGACATAAGAAGCCTTGTACAATAATCTACGTATCAGCTATTCTAGGTAAAGATAAATATAGAAAATACATTGTTGTTCCTATCTTTACTAGAACTATTCTAGAATACAATAAACGCGTACAGTATATCTTCCTATCAGTGCTTGTCTTCAATGTGTCAACGCTTGACTTTATCTTGTCAACGCTTGAGCTGTCAGCGCTTGTTTTATTCTTGTCAACGCTTGTTTTACTCTTGTCAGTGCTCAAGTGATCTGGCCTTAATTTATTCCCAACAGATAACCCTAATCCTCATTACAAGATAACAACCGCTTCACTTGATACCCATCTTCTCTCAAACCAAACACAAAGATCTAAAATCCAAACTTTACTCATCTTCAATACTCCGATAAACAACAGTCAAATCCCATAAACCCTTTTTATTTCGTTTGATCGAGCCCCAGACGAGAAGAAAGAGGTCTTTAAGATCTATAGTATGGTTCACGGGTAGGTTGTTCTATTTTGATTGTGTTAAAACGAATCTAAGAAAAACAATAACATAGTTGTTATTTGTTTTCTTTAAATTTCGAATAAAAACGAGATGCTTTTTGCCATCTTCATACAGATCTATGATGAATCTTTCTTTCTTGTGACTTGAAATCGATTAAGTGAAAGATGATGACATGCATGTTATTGATCTTTAATAAAATCGAATAACAAACAGATCTATGATGATGTTATGGTTTCGTGTTTCTTAATCTATAAATTAGGTAATGTTCAAGAACTTCTCTTTTGTTGTTAATTTAAGTTTATGTTTTTCTTACCCAACATCAGTTCCTCTGTTTCTGGGAGATCTGCAACTAAATTAGGCATAGTCATATAGATTTACACCAAAATTTTTTGTCCAAATCAAACATGATGGCGATATGATCTTGAATCTTATATACATGTTAACTTCAATCTTAAATCAACATATTTTAACTTCCTATTTTGAACATGACAACCTTTCTCCTCCTCCTTGAGATGTTGCCTAGGGTATATCTTATTTCTTCGTTGTTGCATATCTACCTTAGTTTGGCCAGATTTTATTAATCATGGTTTATGTTTAAACTATTCAAGTTTCAAACAAAGAATATTGATAAGAGATAGCAATGATGAGAGAAACATCAATGCAATCTTAAAATTAGTGATTGATTTCCAACCAATTTTCATCAAAGTACCAGTTCAGTTTTTATTGACTTTGACTTTCAATCTCTGGTGATTTTCTATAAAATTTCATTTGTATTTCCTATTAATTTCCTAGGATGGATTCCTGATTTTTTTGTTGCAAAAATCGTATATATTTATGTGATAAAAAAATAAGATAGTGCGTAAAATAAAATACAAAACAAGTTATTCAACAACATATATATTAAATCCAACCATAATTTTTATGTCATACAAAACTACAGATGGCATACTCAAAGTTCGCTTCCTTCATACTTATACAACCTTATCTAAACAAGCTCGAGGGCATGAACTCTCTGTTATAGTTTTTATCATTTTAGCAGAAGATTTAAATTCGATGGTATAATATCAAAGTATCATATTTGAGAAACAAAATCCAACTTCGATGAGATCCACAAACATTAACTAGCTGGTGGCTTAGGTGGCTGCTCTAGAATTTTCAGTATGTTAGCAAGATCTGTGTGTTGCTTCTCTACTTCATCCATTTGCTCCTACGCGACGCTTTTCCTTTCTCTACGTCCTTTTTAAGCACTTCGGCAGCGCGTTCCCGTTTTTTTCTTCCCTTGTTTGTCCCTTTGTAGCCTCTTATTTCACTTTGGTGCTCGTTCATCTTCCTGTGCAGCCTCTTGTTTCACTTTGGCTGCTTGTTCAAGTATATGTGTCGCCCTATTGTTCTAGTTTGGTTCCTCTTTCATATTCCTCTCCTGCTCTTGCTTGCTCTACTAGTTATTTTATCAATATTTCAACGTACAAATATATAACGCATTAAAATTACACAATCTAAAATCAGAACTTATATTAGCAATCATACAATAAATTAAAATCTTAATAAGACTCGCTGACAATACTAAAGGAATGATGAGTGTCATTTGGAGATTTTTCAAAGTGATTTAGAAAAAGAAAAGATCTAAACATTAATAAAATAATATATATCACATTTGTAACGTATTATAAACATAGATTCATACTTAGATGCATATCATGTTCAAACATGTAAAACTATATACTCTTGATATGCAATCAGATATATATTTTTTTAAATCATGATATCCTACTTTTGTGTGATAATCTTTTATCTAAATCAAAGAGGGGTATTAATGTATACTTTTTCTCACACATACATACACATTGTATAATTGAGTATAAGTGTGCGTAACCACATTATCAAGGGACAGAGCCAGGGTGTTCCCGTAAGTACCAATGACACACATGAATTTTTTCAATGTAGTATTAATTCTTGAAAAAGATTTTTTTTTTCCAAAAGCATCTTAAATGTATTCGGCACATAAGAATATGTTTTTAGCCTTATTTAGCATTTTTGGCAATGGGAGGTCGTAAAATCACTAATTAGAAGGTACCTTGTTCATTTATTTATCGTTTTAATTTACTTTTTAAATCTATTATGTCTTAACTCCATCCCTGTATGCATTCACTTTCATTTTGTAGACTCAGTTTATTTAACAGGACAAAACCTCAAGCCATTTGTTTTTCAACACGCGTGAGGAAAATTGTCACCACAATATACATAATAATGTATAAAAATTATTGTGTTCATGTTTAGTATTTCTTTTAATTTTTTGATAGATTGTAATTGTCCTAGCAATACGGACATCCAAATGAGTATTTTATAATATATGAGAAACGTAATAAGATGTACACATACTGTACAAAGGCACATTGATATGGAACACTGGGTGTAGAGATCTAGCAAAAAGAAAAACTCAGAATATTATATAGAAACTTTTATAAATTAGTCCCTAAGATATTCCAATGAAGAATTATATAACTTTAATTAAAATATCTCCAACATAATTTTGTGCATAGTAAATTCATTGGAATAATTTTTATTTTCTATATAGCTTTGTAATGCCATTTTATTTACAATAAGTTATTGCAAATCACTAGAAAATTTTGAGAATTTTCCTACGATGATGTGTGGTTGTTGGGAATCTTCGTATATAATCCATGAAAATGTGTATGAATATGGTATGTAATTTCCTATAGAAACTTTAATTTCCTTAGGAAAAATGTGTGAGTGTCACCCTAATTCTCTTCAAGAGTTTTCGTTGTTATTGATACTGTTTATAGTAACACTAACCTCCTTCATGGAATTCACATGAGTTGTTGACGAGTCATGAAAATTTGTTGAGCTTTCTTCTTCTTGTGTGACCACCTGTTATCGATGAGAATGATATAAGTAAAAATTATATTAACAATTAAGAACGTCCTTAGGCGATCACTTTGAAGAAGTTATATATTTATAAAATATTTATATGATGTCATTTTATGCATAGAAATTACTAGGAAAATCATAAAAAATATTTTATTTTTTTTGGTAACCATGGTTTTCTTATATATTTGAGATACCAATTCATTTCTAAGAAACCGTTAGAAATTCACAATAAAACTCCATCAAATTAACGAGTCACTAGGGATATTGTCATTGATACTTGGGATATAAACCACGGGATAGTTATAAGAACTTTGTATGTAATTTCTTATGGAAAATTCCTTCAAAATAATTTGTGAGCTTTAGCTCAATTTTCTTATAGTGGTTTTGAAATTTCGATTTTATTGGCACTATTTATAGTAATGCTAACCACGTTTATTTAGTTCCAGTCATTTGCTCGCGATTCATGATGATCTTCTGAAGTTTCTCCCCCTTCGTACGAGGCTAGGAACCCATGTACGTATATTACCAATTAGGAGGATTTAGGAAATTAGATTAGCCTGAAATATAATATATTTTTTCATACATACCATATTTATAGATATAATCTGTCATATATACCGATCACAACGAGCTAGAACTTCATGAATCATGTACATATATTGAAAAAATTATTAATCAATTAAGAGTGCTAAAATTTTAAAATGAGTGAATGCTTACTTTTTGGATAATTTTTGAAAGTCCCCGGCTTAAACTTACGCCTACGTTGGACAAAAGTTTTTTTGCGGTTAGAGTGCATGAGACCAATATCATTTCTTGCTATCCTGGCACACACATCACAGTGCCAAGACAACCGTGTTTCGGTTGAGAAGACTTTCACGCAGTACATGACACGAGGGAGATGTTAAACATAATAACATGTGTTAATGCGTAATATGACAAGCCATGCATAGACCAGTTCAACAAGTATACAATATATCATTTGTACTCTTTAGAATGAAGTGCTTAGAGATATGATTTGTTATTGATGAAGAATGAATACCTATTTGGCTATCAATTAATTGTTGGTTTAGTGATTTGAATGAAGGTTTAAACTAATTAACGTACTTGTTCTTATTTGGAAACAAAGTTGTAGTAAAATGGTCACTAGATAGCAAGTCACGGAAATTGGCATAACTGTCCATACGACTATAGTTGTCAAGCCCCGTTGAGGAGTAAAAGGAAATTCACCAAACCTTCAGTCGGAGGTACTTATAGCAAGCAAATAACATTATTTAAAAATAATAAAAATGAACACAATGCTATATAAAGATGATTTTAAAACTTACTACCAGCTTCATAAGCATCACTAGTAATAGGGTGATCATCCAGGGGTAATAACTGATGGTCTCTAAAAAAGAAACACGATGGAAGTAAAAATAAGTACAAAACACTTAAAATTATTAGAACACTCATTAAGCACCAAGAGACATGCAAACTTACATAAATGAGTGTTAGAATTTTTATCACCATCTTTGGGTGGAACAACATTCGGCTTATCATCAACATTCCCCGTTTAGACAACGACCGGATGAATGATAACATCGGCTAGTGAAACATTAGTCTCCATTGCAGGGTAGGAGGAATGGGATGGGCATCATTTTCATCTGTTTGGTTCCGCAACACATCCGGACCATCGGTTAGAACCTCAACCGAGACATAAGGGGCACCGTCAAAGGGTTCCAACGGATTTGAGTAATTTAAAGGGGTGGGGGAGGATATGTGATCAAAACTTAGAACAATAGTGGAGTCTTGACCTTGTTTGGTATTTCCCATAAGAAGACAAAGACCAAACGAGGTCGGGACTCTACTATTTATCTTAGTTTTGATCACATCTCCTCTCCCACCCCTTTAAATTATTCAAAGCCATTGGAACCGTTTGATGGTGCCCATTATGTCTATGTTGAGGTTCTAATCAATAGTCCAGATGTGTTGCAGAACCAAACAGATGAAAATGATGCTCATCCTATTCCTCATACCCATGCAGTGGAGACTAATGCTGCTCCAACCGCTGTTACGAGCTTCATAAGAATCATCAGTAAGTAACACGGTGATCATCCAGGGGAAATTACCGATGATGTTCTGTAAAAAAAAGAAACATGATGGAAGAAAAAATAAGTACAAAACACTTTGAATTATGAAAACTCTCACTAAGCACCGAGAGACATACAAAATTATCTAAACGGGTGTCAGCATTTTTATCACCATCTTTGGGTAGAATAACATTCAGCTTATCAACAACATTCCCCATTTGGACAACAACCGGATGAATGTTAACGATGGCTAGAGCAACATTAGTCTCCACTGTAGGGGTATGAGGAATGGGATGTGCATCATTTTCATCTGGTTGGCTCCGCATTCGGACCATCAGTTAGAACCTCAACTGAGACATAAAGGGTACCGTCAAAGGGTTCCACCAGCTTTGAATAATTTAAAGGGGCGGGGGAGGATATGTGATCAAAACTTAGAACAACAGTGGAGTCTTGACCTTGTTTGGTCTTTCCCATAAGAAGACAAAGACCAAACAAGGTCGGGACTCCACTATTTCTCTTAGTTCTAATCACATCTCCTCTCCCACCCCTTTAAACTATTCAAAGCCGTTGGAACCCCTTGATGGTGCCCCTTATGTCTATCTTGAGGTTCTAATCAATAGTATAGATGTGTTGCGGAACCAAACATATGAAAATGATGCTCATCTCATTCCTCTTACCCCTGTAGTGGAGACTAATGTTGGTCTAGCCGCTGTTAACATTCGTCTGGTCGTTGTCCAAAATAGGGAATGTTGTTGATAAGATGAATGTTGTTCCAGCCAAAAATTATGATTTAAATGCTTACACTCATTTAGGTAAGTTTGTAGTCTCCCGGTGGTTAGTTAATGTTCTTATAACTCTTAAGTGTTTTGTACTCATTTTTCTTTCCATCATTTTTTACAGAACATCAGTCGTTACCCCTGGATGATCACAATGTTATTGTTGATGCTTGTGAAGCTGGTAGTAAGTTTTGAAATCATATTTATTTAGCATTGAGTTCATTTTTATTATTTTTAAATAGTGTTATTTGCTTGTTATAGGTACCTCTGGTGGAAGGTTTGGTGAGTTGCCTTTTACTCCTCATTGGGGCTTGACTAACAATAATCGTATGGACAGCTATGACGATTTCCATTAATTGCTATCTAATTTCATTTATATTACAATTCAGTTTCTGAAAAAGGAACAAGTACGTTACTTAGTTCAAATCTTTATTCAATCCACTAAACCAACTGTTAATAGAAAGCCTAATATGTAATCGTTCTTCATCAATAACAAATCATATCTCTAATCACTTCATTCTAAATAGTAACAATGATATATTGTATAATTGGTGAACTAGTCTATTCATGGCTTGTCATATTACACGCATTAACACATGTTATTATGTTTAACATCTTCCTAGTGTCAGGTAGTGCATGAAAGTTTACTTACCCGAAACACCTTTGTCTTGGCATTGTGATGTGTGGAGCCGGATAACAAGAAATGATACTAGTATCATGGTCTCTAACATAATTCTTTTTGTCCAACGTAGGCATAAGTTTAAACCGCAGACTTCCAAAAATTACTTGAAAAAAGTAAGCATTCACTCATTTTAGAATTTTAACACGTCTTAATTCATTAATAGCTTTTTTTGGTATATGTAGATGATATGTAATCGGTATATGTAACAAATATATATCTATAACTATGGTAAGCATGTAAAACATGGTCAACTTCAGACTACAACTATATTTATTTGACAACTGCAAAATTGTTAATCTAATTTCCTAAATCATTCTAACCGATAATAATGTACATGGGTCCAGGCCTCGTACGAAGAGGGAGAAAGTTCAGAAGATCATCATGACTCGCGACCAACTGATAGGAGCTAAATGGACGTGTTTAGGATTACTATAAATTGTGACAATAACATCGAAAGTTCAAAACCACTACAAGAAAATTGAGCTAAAGGTCATAAAATTTTTGAAGTAAATTTTCCATAAGGAATTATGTACATAATTATCCTATGGTTTATATCCCAAGTATCAATGACAATATCCCTAGCGATTTGTCAGTTTGATGGAGTTTTAAAATAACTTCCTAACGATTTCTTACGAATGAATGTGTATCTCAAATATACAGGAAAATTATGGTTACCAAAAAAATAAAGATTTCTTATGATTTTCCTAGTAATTTCTATCCATGAAATGACATAATATAAATACTTTAGAAATACGTAACTTCTTCAGAGTGATCTCTTAAGGACTTTTTTAATTGCTAATCTAATTTTTTATTTAAACATTCTTATCGCTAACAGGTGGTCATAGAAGAAAAAGAAGAAGAAAGCTTAACAAATTATCATGACTCATCAACAACTTATGATAAGCCCATGAAAGTTGTTAGTGTTACTATAAACAGTGTCAATAACAACGAACATTCTTCAAGAGAATTGTGGGGACACTCACACATTATTCCTAAGAAAATACTAAGGAATTTATAGTTTCTGTAGGAAATTACATACCAATTTCTTACAATTTCTGTGGACTAAATACGACGATTCCCAACAATCCTAGATCATCGTGGCCAAACTCTCAAAATTTTATAGTAATTTTGCAATAACTTCTTATGAGTAAAACACCATCGCAAACCTATATAGAAAATAAAAATAAATCCAATAAATTTCGTATACACAAAATTATGTTGGAGATACTTTAATTAAAAGTATACAACTTCTTCATTAGAATCTTTGGGGACTAATTTATAAAAGTTTCTATATAATATTCTAGATTTTTCTTTTCGCCTAGATCTCTACACCCGATAGTCCATATCAATGTACCTTTGTAAATTGTGTATATCTTATTACGTTTTTCATATATTATAAAATACTCATTAGGATGCCCGTATTGCTAAAGCAATTACAATCTATCAAAAAATTGATAGAATAGTGAACATGAACAAAACAATTGTTATACATTATTATGTATAGTGTAGTGAAAATTTACCACACACGCGTTGAAAAAATAAATGACTTGGGGTTCTGGCTCTCTTGATAAACTGAGTCTACAAAATGAGTGTGAATGCATACAAGGACGGAGTTAAGACTAGTTAGAGTTAAAAAGTAAAGTAAAACGATATAAATGAACAAATTACCTTCTAATTAGTGATTTATGACCTCCCATGAAAAACAATGCTAAATAAGACTAAATAGATATCTTATGGACCCGATACATTTAAGATGTTTTTAGAAAAAAAATCGATTTTTTTTCAAAAATTAACATTACATTGAAAAAAATCGTATGTATCATTAGCACTTACGGAAATACCCTGGCTCCGTCCCTGAATGCATGTTGTTACGTACACTTATACTCAGTTGTACAATGCATATATATATGTGTGAGACAAAGTATAGATTAATACCCGTTTTTGATTTAGATAACAGATTAGTCGATTAAAAGTAGGAAATCATAATTGAAAAAAAGAATGATCTGATTGCGTATCAAGAGTATACGGTTTTATATGTTTGAACATGATATGCATGTAATTGTGAATCAATGTTTATAATATGTTACAAATGTAATACATCTGTTTGTACTAATGTTTTCGGCTTTTCTTTTTTTAGATCACTTTGAAAAATCTCTAAGAGAGCTGGTAACGTTTGGGGCCTAAAAGTGGTGCCAAAGGTCCCACGTAAGATTTTAGGGCATTGAAACCAGAATCCTTTGGCACCATATTTTTTGGAGAGTGGTTGGCACGAGAAAAAGTGGTGACAAAGTGGTATAATGAGTTGGTGGATTTGAAGCGAGATGCTTTGGTGCCAAACGTAGTGTGGTGGCGCCAACGAATGTTTGATGTCGAAGGCTTACCAGCCAAGGTTGGCTCCATCATTCCCCCTACTCTAAATGACACTCATTATTTCCTAAGTATTGCGAGCGGGTCTTATTAAAATTTTAATTTATTGTATCGTTGCTAATATGTTCTGATTTAAGATTGTCTAATTTTAATACATTATTATATTTGTAGGTCGAAGTATTGAAAAACAACTAGTAGAGCAAGCAAGGACATGAGAGGAATATGAACGACCAGCCAAAGTGGAACAAGAGGCTGCATATGATTGTGAACGAGCAACCAAACTGAAATAAGAGGTTGCACATGAACGTGAACGAGCAACCAAAGTTCAACAAGAGGCTACAGAGGAACGAGCAAGGGCAACAGTAAAACGAGAACGCGCTTCCAAAGCGTGACAAAAGGATGCACAGAAAAGAGAAAGGGCCGCGGAAGTATGAATGGATGAAATAGAGAAGCAACTCATAAATCTTGCTAACATGGTCAAAATTTTAGAGCAGTCACCTAAGCCTCCACCGAGTTAATATTTGTGGATCTCATCAAAGTTAGATTTTGTTTCTCGAAAATCGTACTTTGATATTTAGATATCATCGAATTTGAATCTTTTGCTAACATGGTAAAAACTAATAAAGAGTTTTTGCTTTGAAACTTGTTTGGATATTGTTGTATAAGCTTGAAGGAAGCAAACTTCGAATATGTGATTTGTAGTTTTATGACATAAAAATTATGGTTGGAATTAATATATATGTTGTTGGATAATTTGTTTTTTATTTTATTTTACTCATTATCTTATTTTGATCACATAAATATATATGATATTTGCAAAAAACAAGAATCCTTCTTAGGAAATTTTTAGGATATACACATGAAATTTTATAGGAAATCACGAAAGATTGAAAGTCAAAAACCGTAGAAACTGAACTGATACTTTGATGAAAACTGGTTGTAAATCAATCACTAATTTTAAGATTGCGTTGATGTCGCTCTCATTGTTATCTCTTATCAATATTCTTTGTTTGGAACTTGAATAGTTCTGACATATTTAAACAATGATTAAGAAAATCTGGCCAAAATAGAAAGTTAATATATGATGAATTTGGATATGCTAACGGGTGTCCATTGAATATTTTTTAAAACGTATGCATATGGAAATTTTGAGTGTGTTAAATTAAAAATGACATTTAATTTTGATAAATTTTATTCATATTTAATGTTCATTAATTCATTTTTTATATGAAAAGCAAAAGTATTGATGTATTTATCATAAATTAAATACGTGCATTTATTGTATATAAGGTGCCAAATCCCTTTCAATTGGGATTTGGTAATGGGTGCCTATTGGACATACCTAATGTTTATTAATTGTATTTTGATTAAAAAATAAAAGTTTTGCTGTATTTAACATATATTAAATGTGTGCATTTATTGTTTATAAGGTGTGCACTTATTAAAAAATTTCTACCAGTATGTAAGTGTCATATAAATACATAATTATGTTATAAAAGAACCTAACTTAAATGCATAATTATGTTATAAAAGAACTTAACTTAAATGCATAGTTATGTTATAAAAGAACATAACATAAATGTATTTAATGATTTAGATGTACAATAATAAGAAATAAATTATATACTAATATAAAATATTCATGACAATTTAATAAATTAATAATGGTAATAAAAATATATCATTATAAAAGCTTAGCAAGTAAATTATTGAATACTCAAAGTAAAATATAACAACATTTATAAATTATAATGGTTGTTCTTTAGTCCTATTTTCTATGTTCGGGTCAAGTTTGATATGATTTTTGATTTTGGATCAATAATGTGTAATTTTATTCTATATCACTAACTTTTTAGATTATTAAACCTCATAAACTTGTATGATTATATGTCTTTAATATGAATACATGATATAATAGGACATGAAGAAAAAGAGAATAACATATGGGAATAATATTATGTAAGCAATATTTTTTTCTAATATTAAAAGTATAAACTTCTTAATACTTTTATTGATATAAACACATGATACAATGTACAAAAAGGTTAAATTCCATATATTGTATAAACGACTGAGTGTATTAACTCTACATTTGTTGTGAGTGTTTATTTTATGGTTATCAAGATACAAAGGTCAAAATCGCAAAAGTAATAAAAAATAAGGATTTATCTAAAGTTATAAAAATTGTTTTTTTAATGTTTTGGTTTTAAATCGGCAATTTTTTTTGATGAATTTGAGTTTATATTTATTTTTTATTTTTTATGTCTAATATTTACGTTTGTCGTTTGTTGTTTTAGATTGTCACAATTTTCTTGTTCGCTTATACAACTTTTAACAACCAAGTTACATATACTGATAAAAACTATGAGAAGCCCACTAAATGAACATGTGCAGAAAGTGGTCAAGTCATAATTACAAGAAATGAATATTCAGTTTGATGTCAAGTTTCACTTTATTGCAAAAATAAATATATACGAACTACTAGTTTACTAAGTTCTAATTGTTTTAGATGGTTCATATAACTTAGTTTATAGTCATTTCTTGGTTACACATGTATATAACATAACTAATATATCGGGCTTTGTTTGTGTTTCACATATATATTGACAATTGAAAACTTGAAAATGAAAATTGTTTCTACAATAGATGTATTTATTAGTTTATTTTACTAAAACTTGTCTTGTAAAACTATTTTATTTGAATTTTGTTGTCAAGTGTCCACTAAACACATGTTGTGATATACTTATTAAAATAAAATTTCATCCACTTAAAATTTACAATACAAATTCAAAAAATGGCTTGTCCGTGTTTTGATTGAAGATTTGTTTTTTTTTTAATTTCTCACTTATCTTACATTAAGCCAATCAAGATATTAACAAGGCACTTTGTGAATATTTTTTCTAAAAAATTATGTGGGTGTACTATTTAAACTTTAACTGATTGTCTGAAAACTATATTATTAATCAAGTATTAATTAACTATTTAACATTGTATTTATGAATAATAAACTAAGATTTATAATTGCATAGTATAATGACACTCTATCATTATAAAAAACTCTTAACGATTTATTAAATACTTAAAAATAGAATATATTATTTTTAATAAAACTATAAAGATGAATCCTAACGATTGAGGAGTAAAGTTAACATAAACTAAAAAACGTTCAAATATCGCTTTTAAAAGGGTAAATCTATTAACAACACTCTTATTTTTAATGTCCCATTTATTTGAAAACTATTTATAAATATAAATATTACCATATATATTTCTTGGTGAGATTCGTAGAGCATAGAGGCAAACTCAAAAAGCCAGAACCTTTGGATCAGTGCATTCCCCTGAATAAAAAGAGAAAACATAAGATAGTATCCTGAATAAAATTAATCTCAAAAAGTAACACACATATAAAGTTTGATAAAATTATAATTGAATTTTTTAAAGAAAAATATATATACGATTTTTCAGATTTGATAAAAGTTAGAACAGATTAGGCCCCAAAATAACGATTTAAAAAGATGTGCAGATAGTTTTAATTGAAAAGTGACACTAACATTCAAACTGCTATGAACAACTATCACGATGAAACATGATGTTTCATCTGAAATTGGTTTCTTTTTATCAAAACAAGGATCTAAAAGTGAATTGCTTTTTGCCGTTGATCGCTTTTTCATATTTGGGACTTTATGAAATTGTGCGTGCCCTTATTAATCTTTTATAGTAAAATATATCTCAAATTAAATGATCAAATTGATCTGACGGTCATACTTGTTAATTCAAATAATTTAGGGTTTACGAAATGGCTTCTAAAACTTATCTAGGTTGTACATTGATGGGCCAAGGCCCAAATACTTTGTTAACATAAGATCTCGAGTGAATTGCACGTAAATATATGTGTATCAATAAATTAATATAGTAAATACAAAGTAGTATTATTGTTGAATAAATTACCGTCGTATATAATAGTGAAGCAAACGATAATATTTACTTTATATAAATAGTCGGCATTCGGTAAGATAATAACGTGACTTATGATGTCAATATAAAGATTAGGCCTATCTAGAACACATGTAAAATCCGTATAAAATACATAAGAACATTAATTACATGAAAACACAGATTAATAAAAACTTTATAATTAATTAATACACGACATGTATCATGACCATCTAATGTAAGTATTACGTATATTAATTAATTACGACAAGTATTACGTATATGAATTATTACACGATAAGTATTTACGTCTAACACTTAAAACAAGACAGAAATTAAAGACGGATTAAAACACGAACACATCCGATAATTATTTAAATCATGAAAAACGAAAACTATAATGAAGGGGTGTTTTGGGCGGCACATAAAGGAAAGGAAAAGGGAGGGCCATGGGCCGGTCCGTTATGAGTTTACTAGTAACAAAATATCCCAGGGAAAAGTCATTTACCACTTTACAAGAAAATAAATAAAACCCTAGCCTTGGTTTTATTGGGTGCCGCCAGGTTTAGCAAAGGAAAGGGAAGGGAAAAAGTTGTTTGATCTTGATTTGGTTACGGGTATTGTTCGTGGTCTTAATCCTAATTACTATACGCATACGCTATCCCTTAAACCTTAATCTTTTGTTATTATTTTATTTGATCATGAACTAGTAAAATAAATATGAACACATGATTATAGATGGATTAAAACATGTATTAAAACATGGCCTAATCGGGTTTTTGGTTAGTTTGTCACGGGAACCGAGACCACACAGGTCTCGGTGGTGTTTGTACTCGGCCAGCCGCACCCTTTATTGGGACGATGGTTGTTTTGTTTTGCCAGGCGTAACACCAAACACCCCAACAAGGGATCGTTTCGTTTAACAGTGTGAACCGAGAGCTTCTAGCTCTCGGTGAGTGCTTTGGCCGAGCAAGGGGAAACCGGCTAAGCAGGTGGCTGCCTTATGCAGTCGGCAGCAAGGCCACAGCCTTGCGACTGTGGTGGCTGTTGGTGGTTCGAGCCAATCCGAGACCCAGGTGTCTCGGTGTAGGCTAGTTTCGGGGCTCGGTTACATGAAAACACCAAGGGGTGTTTAGATAATTGTTTTTGCTAAATTAAATTAAAGGTTAATTTAATTATTACATTAATTTAAATCATGTTATATGAAATTAATTAAACCAAGGACTTAGGATATAATTATTCATGAAATCAACCATCAAGTGGCCTAGTGGTAAGGTCCTTGACTCTCAAAGGAGAGGTCAAGGGTTCAAAACCTCACTAGGTGTGTACACTTGGGGGTGGCCACGGAGGTTCACCTGCGACGACTCCGGGCTATTCAAAAGGGTAGTCGCCCTGGGATTAGTCGGCTCGCAATGTCGAGTCGGAAACCTAGGTATACCCAAAAAAAATCAACATTGTCCTATTAATTAAATTTAACTTAGGTTATAATAATTATTAATATAATTATTCATGGTATAAGTTACATGTTACATTTAGTTAATTTAATTAAGAACTTAACGTAATTATTTAATTACATTTTAATCAAGGTTTAATTAAATTAATACTATATTTTAATTTAATTATATAATTATCAGTTAAGGTAAAGTTTTATTAGTGTAATCATGTTATATTATTAATTAATAATTACTTATAAACCATATATTATATTATTAATTGATAATCTTTATGTTAAGACTAAAGTATTTAATTATTAATAAAATTTATTATATATGACATTTATATAATCATGACTTATAATATATGCTTATTAATCATTAGCTTATAGCATATACTTATTAAATAAGCTTATTACTATTTATGTAAACATACTAATTATTAAAACATACTATTTATGGAAATATACTATTTATGGAAATATACTATTTATGGAAACATACTATTTATGAAAACTTTCTATTTTTAGAAACTTACTAGTTATGGAAACTTTCTATTTTTGGAAACCTACTATTTATGGAAACTTTCTATTTTTGGAAAGTTACTATATATGGAAACCTGCTATTTTTGGAAAGTTTCTGTACATAGAAACCTGGTACTTTTTAGAAAGTTCATTATGAAAAACAAGTATAATAACTCATAAAACACAAAATACACTAATCAAGAACACATGAAACACTAAGAAAATACATGATAAAACATGAAATAGTAAAACAAGTCAAGAACATGTAAAACAAGATAAGAACAAGTAAAACAAGTTAAGAACACGTAAACTAAACTAACTAAAATCAGTAGTATATAGTTTACAGACAACTAATTCACGTCCTTTATTATGTAGCACTCATGAAGTCGGAGTAGTTTCTTTCCGCTTTCGTCTTCATTTCATTACTGGACATAAGGTTATTCCGTCCTTCAGTATGGACATTCTCTTTATATAATTAGGATTCCCCGTTTGCTGCCATCTGTTTTCCCTAGTAGTTTACATAAAACTTTTCGGTATTTACTATGTTATCATTTTAAACTGCCTGAGCTATATGCATGCATGACCATGTCCACCTAGTTATGGAGGTACCATAACCATAACACTTGAGGCACCGGTGTTATGACTCTTCCGCGACGAGAGTGATTTCTCATGGCGTCCCTTTTAGTTATTGGCCATTTTAATTATTATCATGTGGGGCAAATGGGTGCATCCTAGTACAGATTTTGCAGATTACATGGTGGCTGTGGTGTGCACTCTACATCTATCACATGGAGCTGATCACTACACCCAGACTAATATAATTAGAGGCAACCTCTCTAATTGCATGACGAGGTCACCCCTCTATGTATTCATGCACGTTGATACCTTCATGATATATATGGGCTCTTGGGAATTTAAAATACAGTTTTATGAATTAAACATTAGTATTTTTAGATATAAACCAGTTTATAAAACAAATTCCAGGTTTTCTAGGACTTACATTATTCCGCTGCATTTTCATACTTTACTTATGTTTCTGTTATTCATTTATGTCATTATATCCGTTCACTAAGCGTATTGCTCAACCGTATTTTCTTTCCATGTTCCCTTACGGCAGGTACCAAAGGGCAGACTTAGACAATAAAGAGTACGTGCATTAGGATGGAGGCTCCCTTGACTTCATTTATTTTAATGCATTCATATACTTCTGCTTTGCTGGACATTGTTTAGTCCTTTTTCTACATTCTTTACTTATGTGTTGCGTGAGCTTATGTTTGGGACCGATGTTTGATTCTGGTTTCCTTTATGGTCATTTATGTTTTTCATACATTTACCTTTCATGCTTTGATGACACGCCATAGTTATCATGTAACGGTCCACTTGTCAAAGTGGGGTGTTACAATTATGGTATCAGAGCTAAGGTTTCGACCTGTAGTCTCTAAAACTTGACATGTGACTAGTGGGTAGTCACAAAGATCTTCGTAAATTGACAATTGAATTTATTTCATGTATCTTTTGTTTCTTAAGTTTTTGACTAAGTAAGGGTTGATAAAGGATTGGCCATACTTAGTCGCATGTAGTTTTCTTTGAATTTTGTTTTGTGGGTTAAACCATAGTCGTCCACCTTTGTTAATGTCAGATTTCATTGGCTATGCCTTCATAAATTCTTCCATGCATTTCTTATGTTTATTCTATGTTTCTAATAGATTAATCATTTACCTTTTTTTGAAATGGTAAGATGGTTAACACACGCGATGATCAGGAACTTGCTGCAACTATCCGAGCAGCACTATAAACCATGCTCCCCCAAATCCGTAACGAGATTCAGGCGGAATTTCATAATAGACTACATCCTGCGAATCCTCCTCCTCCACCAGTCACACTCCACACGTGGCTAGAAAGATTCAACAAACAGAAGCCTTGATATTTCGAAAAGGCTGAGGTCCCGTCAGATGATGAGAACTGGATCTCGCATATGGAGAAGATCTTTGATGCCATGGGTTGCGACGGGATACACAAGGCAAGGTTGGTATGCTACAAGTTTGAGGGTGATGCGTTGACATGGTGAAGAGCTTACAAGCTGAGCAATGGAGGTGAAGCATGGCTTACTAATTTGACTTGGGTGAAGTTTAAGGAGTTGTTATACAATCAGTTCTTCCCCAGAGCTGAGCAAGAACGACTGAGGAGAGATTATCATGCTATCCGGTAGAAGGTAGGTGAGAACAACATGTAACACCCCCAATTTCGGGTCATAGCAGCGGACGAGTCATTGGGTGTTACTGTCATGGTTCAACCTCAATATCATAGAAAACACCTCAAAATGAGTCGTTTTAATAAAACATACATCCATTCATTTGTTTAAAGATAAAACAGTTCACACACGATCCCAAATAGTTTTAAAGTTTACACAACCAACCAAACGATAAAAGTTTCTTTGAATGGACATAGTTTATAAAAGCAGGCCAAAACATTTTAATTAACCAAGCTGCATGAAACCGCCTCCCTTGAGTGCCTTCTTCATGGACCTGAGATAAAACATGCTATAAAGTCAACAAAAATGCTGAGTGAATCTATAGAGTTTAAATTAAATAAACGAACACAAGTATTCTGAATAAACCTTCCGTGGTTGACAATCATGTGGATCAGACATAATTATCGTTGTTATTTCATAAGTCTCGTGACATTGAACGTTAACATATATTATTTCAGCCCAACACACCTAGCCAAGTGCGTATATTTCTCTTATACAATTGCATCCGATGTTTCATTACTGGTGCATCACAATACCACGCGATAGCTAGTCGCGACCGGACTGGGTGTCACATCCGATAGATCTATCCATAGTATTAGCGTTCCTTTCGATTAACAATTCACGATTCATGGGTATTTTAAGGCTAGAGCAAACTTTTATAACAACTTTCATCTAAGCATACAATCGGGTCCTTTGTGTTCAATTTTAAAAGAAAGAGGGTTTACCACAACTTCTCGTTGTACCCTTCATTTATAATAAATACTTTTCCAATAATAAGGGTTTCCACAATTTCTCATTGTACCCCTTTTATTTTAATAAAACAATCATGTTATCCCCCTCGCGGGTTTTATAAAACAAGTAAACATGTCAAAGCGAGGCTATAGACTCACCTTGGTACGATAGTAGTAATGTGACGATCGCCGACGATTTGTGATGCCCGTTAAACACGAAGACCGCAACCTACCAAATAAGGCGCGTTCGTTAATAAACGACTCAAGTATAAATAATACTTAAATAATACGAAACTTAATTTCATATAACCATGAAAATCCCGAAAAATGATCAATATAAGTGTACTTCTATACCCTTTTATTCAACACTATTCTTTTAAACACTTGCACACTCGACATTGACCCGTCATAAGACGCCATGTTAACGCAAGTCAAACCATTATTTTACTTCCCTCGGACGAGTAACTAAGTCATTTATATAATTACTTAACACTTGAGTAAGTCACCATGTCCAATAGTGAATACTCAACTCACGCCATACAAGTATTGAACTACGTGTCCAAAATACCAATCAGCATGTACACTCCAAATGTACACACCAATCTAACCTATCTAGACTTGTCCGAATTCGACGAAACTTGGTGACAAACTCACACATAATATGAATAAGACTCAGTTTAAGTTTCATTCAAAAATATTACTTCTAAGACCTTCTGCCCGACACGTCTTTGTGTTACAAAAACCGGACAGTTTTACGCCTTTGACTTGTAAAACCATTTTGACTTATCTAAACAATTTCGTTTGAAAAACCGACACTCGGGTTTGAAAATAGACTCATGACCTGAGGTTTAGCAACTTACAACAATCCTTGAACATTTTTAAAACTCATTCTATAGTCCCCGAGATTCGATCCAAATATCGACAACAATTTTCGGATTGTGCCGATACTCGTCTCCCGGTACACGAATACTAAAACTAGCATAACTTTTCGCTCGTAATGAGTTAGAAGCTCATTCAAGCGGCAAAACGAGAGTCTTGAAGATTAATACGACAATATCACATCATCCCATATGATAATCAGACCTAAGACTTTCAAAACTACCCTTTTACCTACTGGTCTAAAATGACTAGTTAAAAATCATACCAAATCAATATTTCAACCTATTCCAACAATTTCTATACTCCTAATATCATCCTAACACATCCATCTAACTCCTAACACCCTAGAATGATCATCCAAAAATTAACCCACTCAAAATAAATAACATGCAACAACATCCCACTATGAATATAAAAATATTAACACATGTTTTCACTATAAAAATGGATCAGACAACATGTTCTTCATCAAAAATTGAAAAGAAAAATTTAGTGGATGCATGTTGGAAAAATTTATACCAAATTGAAGCTTGTTGAATTTTCTAAGATGGGTCTTCTTTTAGATTTGAATGAATCAAAGTAGAAATTGATTTTTGGTGGTGGCTATGGTGATGGTGGTGGACGGCAAACACAAGAGAGAGAGGGAGGGATTTGATTTTTATTTTGTAAATGAATTTTTAATATAAAATAGATAGTGGAAAATCCTTAAATAGTCCAAGGTTTGGGTAGTTTTTGTCAAAAATGCATTCTTTTGGGTTTAAAACGTAAATATTCACTTAAGTAGCGGGAAATGTCAAGAAGTAAATTTTGAAAATATTTTCGGGGCTCGGGTTTCGTAAAAATACTTTTCAAAAGTTAAAACGCTTGAAAATATAATAACAAAGCTTCGACACAACTTAAAACGTAATTAAATCGAGAAAGTCGAAAATATAAAATATCGAGACAATCGATAATAAAACGTAAATTTTTGGGCATCCGTCGGTATCGCGATCACTAATAGTTCTCGTCATTCGTTAAAACATAAAACACGAGAAATAAAGATTAGATATAAAAATCATTTTTATGATTATTTGAGAATATAATATCGATACATAACATATTCCTTGTCAGTTTTCATCTAATCGACATTCTTACGCTAGTTTCAAGTCATAACCTTCTCGTTTAATCGATAAATTTTAAATTCTCATTAAAGTAAACACGTAATACGTAATAGTCGAGATTAAAATAACGACCTGAAATTGACGGATTGTCACATCATCCCCGCCAAATTAGGATCTTCGCCCTCGAAGATTAACTAGCGTTCTTGCCCGATCGCTTGTTGAAATCAAAGAGATGAGGGTAATTCTTCCACTTTTGGTCTTCTCGTTCCCAAGTATACTCCGGTCCTCTCCCAGAGTTCCATCGAACTTTGACAATAGGTATTCGGCTTTGCTTCAGTTGCTTGACCTCGCGATCCATGATCTCGATTGGTTCTTGAATAAAGTGCAACTTTTTATCAACCTTAACCTCGTCTAACGGTATAATGAGTTCTTCATCGGATAGACACTTCTTCAGATTTGACACGTAAAAAGTGTTATGAATCCCATACAGTTCTTGTGGTAGTCCAAGTTGGTATGCCACGGGACCTACTCTAGATGCAACCTTGAATGGTTTGATATAACGAGGACTCAACTTCCCACGTTTTCTAAATCGTACAACACCTTTCCATGGTGATACCTTTAGCATAACCTTATCTCCCACGTTAAACTCCAACGGTTTTCTTCTCACATCCGCATAACTCTTCTGTCGGCTTCGAGCAGACAACAACCTATTCTTGATTTGCACAATCATATCCGTCGTCTCTCTAATGAAATCTGGTCCAGTGAGTTGGGCATCACCAACCTCACTCCAGCTAACGGGTGATCTACATTTTCTTCCATAAAGTGCTTCAAAAGGTTCAGCTTTAATACTCGTGTGATAACTGTTATTGTACGAGAATTCGGCCAAATGTAAGTGCTTATCCCAGCTACTTCCAAAGTCTATCACACAAGCACGTAGCATATCCTCCAAAGTTTGGATTGTTCTTTCACTTTGCCCATCAGTTTGTGGATGATAGGCTGTGCTCATATCCAAATTGGTTCCTAATGACTTTTGAAGTGATCTCCAAATTCCAGAAGCAAAACGACTATCTCTATCGGAAATGATTGAAATAGGAACACCATGCTTGCACACGATTTCCTTCAGATAAATATCGGCAAGTTTCTCCAAACCGAACCTCTCGTTGATTGGAATAAAATGAGCGGATTTAGTTAAACGATCGACAATAACCCAAATTGCATCGAACCCAGACGGTGTCCTTGGGAGTTTTGTGATGAAGTCCATCGTAATTTGCTCCCATTTCCAGATTGGAATTTCAGGTTGGACAAGTAATCCTGACGGCTTCTGATATTCAGCTTTCACTTTTGCACATGTTAAGCATTTCGCGACGTATGTTACAATATCAGCTTTCATATTCGGCCACCAGTATAACTTTTTCAAGTCTTGGTACATTTTGTCCGATCCAGGATGAATAGAATACTTGGACTTATGAGATTCTAACATAATCAAGTCTCTCAGTCCACCATATAATGGTAACCAGATTCGACCTCTCAAACTTTTGATACCATCGGCTCGTGTCTCAAATGTTTCACCGTCTCCTCTAAATCTTTTGGCTGCAATATTTTCCTTCTTGCACGCTTCGATTTGTGCGTTTCGAATCTGCTCAGGTAAGTCCTTATGAACTGTCACTACCAAAGCACGCACTCGAATCGGTTTCTCCCTTTCCTTTCGACTTAACGCGTCAGCTACCACGTTCGCCTTTCCTGGATGATAACGAATTTCGCAGTCGTAATCACTCAAGAGTTCAACCCATCGACGTTGCCTCATATTCAGCTCCTTTTGATCCAATATGTATTGTAGACTTTTATGATCAGTGAATACTGTACACTTCGTACCATACAGATAATGTCTCCAAAGTCGCAGAGCAAAAACCACAGCACCCAATTCTAAGTCATGGGTAGTGTAGTTCTCCTCATTCTTCCTTAATTGTCTAGAGGCATATGCGATCACCTTTTCATGTTGCATGAGAACAGCACCGTATCCTCGAAGAGATGCATCGCAATAAACAACAAAGTCTTCACTTCCTTCAGGTAACGAAAAAATCGGTGCACTACAGAGTTTCATCTTCAGGGTTTGGAAAGCTTCTTCTTTTGTTACCTTCAGAAACACCATCAGCCTTGTCTTGGATGATTTGACCCATTAGTTGGTAGGCCATACGAACAGCTTCATCAATATTGGCAGGTTTAGATGAGGTCACATCACCACGGATGTTGGTAGGTAAGCCTCGAATATACTGCTCTACCTTCAAGTATTCTGGGTTAACTTTGTTTGGACAAAGTAGAGCAAGTTCATGGAATCTGTTTGTGTATCCATCGATGTCAGTACCCTTCAGTCTCAGCTGATATAGTTCCTGTTCTAACCTCTGAATAACACTCCTTGGACAGAATTCCTCAGCCATCCACCTTCTTACTTTAACCCAAGGTGTAGCATAAGCAGCATCCATACCCATTGATGCCATTCTTCCATTCCACCAAGTTAATGCTCGCCCTTGAAGAGTAGCAGAGGCAAACATCACCTTGTCTCCTTCCTCACTTCCACTAAATTGAAACACTGATTCCAATTTTTCAAACCATTGCATTAACCCAACAGCACCTTCAGTACCCTTAAAAGTTAGAGGTTTGCATTTCATGAACGAGGTATAATTACACTACTTGTTTTCAGGAATCACTGGTCTATCAGCATCACCAGTTCCAGCACCAGCATTGCCAGCTCCAGTAGTACCAGCTCCAGTAGTACCAGCTCCAGTAGTACCAGCTCCAGTATTGCCAGCTCCAGTAGATCCACCAGCTCCACCGGATCCACCAACTCCACCAGATCCACCAGATCCACCAGCTCCACCAGATCCACCGGCTCCATTATTCATATTTGCCATAAATGCATTCATAGAGACCTAAAATTGATCAGCTACTATAGCACGTAACTGAGTCTCAGTCAATTGTTTTGGCGGCATGATCCTGTTATACAATTCACATCAAAATGAGTATTCATTCAACGCTTGTGATAACAAAACATGAATAACACCAAAATAAGAATGGATAGATGAAAAGAAACAAGAATGGATAGATGAAAAGAAACAAGAATGGATGATAGAATAAAAAAAATAATTTGGACAAGGAATGAAGATTTACGAGGAATGAGTCAAAACACAGGGATTTCTATTGTGACAATCAGCGTCGTTGTAAATCACGTATTAGTATTATAATAATCAAATAATTAACATTTATAAATAAATGTAATTTCATTATGCTTTAAGCATAACTAATAATTAAATATTTATAACATATATATACTTTTCTTGTTCTCGTCCATTGGCAACTCGGAGGTTTCGCTTGCAGATGTTATAGTCAAAAGATTTCAAAATTTTATTTTTGGAAAATCTTTTCGTTCTCTATAACTTGAGCTCTGATGCCAATCTGTAACACCCCCAATTTCGGGTCATAGCAGCGGAAGAGTCATTGGGTGTTACTGTCATGGTTCAACCTCAATATCATAGAAAACGCCTCAAAATGAGTCGTTTTAATAAAACATACATCCATTCATTTGTTTAAAGTTAAAACAGTTCACACACGGTCCCAAATAGTTTTAAAGTTTACACAACCAACCAAACGATAGAAGTTTCTTTGAATGGACATAGTTTATAAAAGCAGGCCAAAACATTTTAATTAAGCAAGCTGCATGAAACCGCGTCCCTTGAGTGCCTTCTTCATGGACCTAAGATAAAACATGCTATAAAGTCAAAAAAAATGCTGAGTGAATCTATAGAGTTTAAATTAAATAAACGAACACAAGTATTCTGAATAAACCTTCCGTGGTTGACAATCATGTGGATCAGACATAATTATCGTTGTTATTTCATAAGTCTCGTGACATTGAACGTTAACATATATTATTTCAGCCCAACACACCTAGCCAAGTGCGTATATTTCTCTTATACAATTGCATCTGATGTTTCATTACTGGTGCATCACAACACCACGTGATAGCTAGTCGCGACCGGACTAGGTGTCACCCCGATAGATCTATCCATAGTATTAGCGTTCCTTTCGATTAACAATTCATGATTCATGGGTCTTTTAAGGCTAGAGCAAACTTTTATAACAACTTTCATCTAAGCATACAATCGGGTCCTTTGTGTTCAATTTTAAAAGAAAGAGGGTTTACCACAACTTCTCGTTGTACCCTTCATTTATAATAAATACTTTTCCAATAATAAGGGTTTCCACAACTTCTCGTCGTACCCCATTTATTTTAATAAAACAAGCATGTTATCCCCCTCGCGGGTTTTATAAAACAAGTAAACATGTCAAAGCGAGGCTATAGACTCACCTTGGTACGATAGTAGTAATGTGACGACCGCCGACGATTTGTGATGCCCGTTAAACACGAAGACCGTAACCTACCAAATAAGGCGCGTTCGTTAATAAACGACTCAAGTATAAATAATACTTAAATAATACGAAACTTAATTTCATACAACCATGAAAATCCCGAAAAATTATCAATATAAGTGTACTTCTATACCCTTTTATTCAACACTATTCTTTTAAACACTTGCACACTCGACATTGACCCGTCATAAGACGCCAAGTCAAAGCAAGTCAAACCATCGCTTTACTTCCCTCGGACGAGTAACTAAGTCATTTATATAATGACTTAACACTTGAGTAAGTCACCATGTCCAATAGTGAATACTCAACTCACGCCATACAAGTATTGAACTACGTGTCCAAAATACCAATCAGCATATACACTCCAAATGTACACACCAATCTAACCTATCTAGACTTGTCCGATTTCGACGAAACTTGGTGACAAACTCACACATAATATGAATAAGACTCAGTTTAAGTTTCATTCAAAAATATTACTTCTAAGACCTTCTGCCCGACACGTCTTTGTGTTACAAAAACCGGACAGTTTTACGCCTTTGACTTGTAAAACCATTTTGACTTATCTAAACAACTTCGTTTGAAAAACCGACACTCGGGTTTGAAAATAGACTCATGACCTGAGGTTTAGCAACTTAAAACAGTCCTTGGAACATTTTTAAAACTCATTCTATAGTCCCCGAGATTCGATCCAAATATCGACAACAATTTTCGGATTGTGCCGATACTCGTCTCCCGGTACACGAATACTAAAACTAGCATAACTTTTCGCTCGTAATGAGTTAGAAGCTCATTCAAGCGACAAAACGAGCGTCTTGAAGATTACTACAACAATATAACATCATCCCATATGATAAACAGACCTAAGACTTTCATAAATACCCTTTTACCTACTGGTCTAAAATGACTAGTTAAAAATCATACCAAATCAATATTTCAACCCATTCCAACAATTTCTATACTTCTAATATCATCCTAATATCATCCTAACACATCCATCTAACTCCTAACACCCTAGAATGATCATCCAAAAATTAACCCACTCAAAATAAATAACATGCAACAACATCCCACTATGAATATAATAATATTAACACATGTTTTCACCATAAAAATGGATCAAACTTCATGTTCTTCATCAAAAATTGAAAAGAAAAAATTAGTGGATGCATGTTAGAAAAATTTATACCAAATTGAAGCTTGTTGAATTTCCAAGATGAGTCTTCTTTTAGATTTGAATGAATCAAAGTAGAAATTGATTTTTGGTGGTGGCTATGGTGATGGTGGTGGACGGCAAACACAAGAGAGAGAGGGAGGGATTTGATTTTTATTTTATAAATGAATTTTCAATATAAAATAGATAGTGGAAAATCCTTAAATAGTCCAAGGTTTGGGTAGTTTTTGTCAAAAATGCATTCTTTTGGGTTTAAAACGTAAATATTCACTTAAGTAGCGGGAAATGTCAAGAAGTAAATTTTGAAAATATTTACGGGGCTCGGGTTTCGTAAAAATACTTTTCGAAAGTTATAACGCTTGAAAATATAATAACAAAGCTTCGCCACGACTTAAAACGTAATTAAATCGAGAACGTCGAAAATATAAAATGTCGAGACAATCGATAATAAAACGTAAATTTTTGGGCATCCGTCGGTATCGCGATCACTAATAGTTCTCGTCATTCGTTAAAACGTAAAACACGAGAAATAAAGATTAAATATAAAAATCATTTTTATGATTATTTGAGAATATAATATCGATACCTAACATATTCCTTGTCGGTTTTCATCTAATCGACATTCTTACGCTAGTTTCAAGTCATAACCTTCTCGGTTAATCGATAAATTTTAAATTCTCATTAAAGTAAACACGTAATACGTAATAGTCGAGATTAAAATAACGACCTGAAATTGACGGATTGTCACACAACACAACATTCATGCAGCGTTTCCTTAGACTAGCTGGTTTTCTAGGTGCTGCTGCTGGCATAGTTGAGGAGCAAGCGGAGCATTTCCGCTGGGCTCTTCACTCCTCGATTACTGATCGTCTGTTATGTGGTACTTTCACTAATGTGTCACAAGTTTCTGACACAGCACGGAGTCTAGAGATGCTCCCGGAGAGGGATGATTATGAGGAGTCAGCTCGACCTGAGAAGAGGTATATTTCAGTCATCAAGCGTTACCATCTCATTCAAATCAGTATTTTCATTTTTATATCTTGTTCTATTCAATTGTATCTTTCAGGCAGATGGGTGGAGACCGGTCCCAACCGGCCACTCAGCAGACAACAACAAGGGACACGGTCAGACTAACGAGCGTTATGGATCAGACAAGCGTAGCGATAGTGATAACTATCGTAACAATGCCAGTTACTCCAACAACAACAGGTCCCTAAAATTTAAACTCTTCTATGTTAAGCTGTTGTATGACATAAATTCTAATATCTCAGCTCATAACAGGAAATTTGGGAATGGGCGTGACTAGAACAATAAGGGTCAGCAGCCTAATCACTCGGCTTCATCTGGTATTATAACTTAAACTTTCAGTGCAATCATGTTTATGTCACAATAATCATGTCTCACGCATATCTTCTGAAACAGGCTCTCAGCTAGCGAGGGTACCCGTTGGAGGGTATACCCATCCTATCTGCACCACCTGTGCACGGAGGCATCCTGGACGATGTCGTTGTGCTACCGATGTTTTCTTTAAGTGTGGGCAAGCAGGCCATCTGATGAAAGACTGCAAGAAAGGGGAAAACGTTGGTACATCGGGTACCGCCCCTCCAAAACTAGCAGCATCAGGCCGTGTGTACACCACCACTAGAGATCAGTCCAACAAGTCTACATGTACCATTACTGGCATCTTATTTATATATGGACGTGCTGCCTGCGTTTTATTTGATATGGGTGTGACCCATTTAGTTATATCCACTACTTATGCTGCCTGTATTAGTAAGACATCTACACCACTTGAGAATGTATTAAATATATCTACGTCAATGAGAGACTATGTGCGCATTACCCATGTGTACAGAGATCTTCCCTTAGAATTTGATGATAAGATTCGTCCTGTTGACGCACTTCCTTTGGACATGTGCGAAATTGGTATGATCTTAGGCATGGACTCGCTAGCGAAACTCCACGCCACGATCGATTGCCACATATATCGAGTTATATTCGGTGATGTTCAAGCCCCATAGTACATTCATAATGGTTTTATACCAATAAATTATGTACAAATCATTTCTACCTTACAAGCCCGTGCTTTACTAGCTCATGGTTGTGAAGGTTTTTTAGCTACAATTCAGGACACTACTACTGAAGCTCCATCGATTCAGGATCAACCGATTGTTTCATAATTCCCCGATGTGTTTCTTGAAGAACTTCCAGGTATACCACCTATCCACGAAGTGGATTTTGGCATTGAGCTTATTCCAGGAGCTGAACCTATCTCCAAGTCTCCTTATCGTATGGCTCCCATAGAGCTCAAGGAGTTGAAAGACCAACTGCAGGACTTACTAGAGCGAGGTTTTATTCGTCTGAGTGTATCACCATGGGGTGCACCGGTACTATTCGTCAAGAAGAAGGACGACATCATGCGACTGCGCATTGACTATCGTGAGCTGAACAAGGTCACGATCCGAAACCGTTATCCATTGCCACGTATTGATGATTTATTTGACCAACTGCAAGGTGCCAACCACTTTTTCAAGATTGATCAACGATCAGGCTACCATCAGCTGAGAGTGAAAGATCATGATATTTCTAAGACTGCATTTCGCACAAGATATGGTCACTATGACTTCGTAGTCATGCCTTTCGGACTCACAAACGCTCCAACGGTATTCATGGATTTAATGAACCGTGTTTTCCATGAGTTTCTGGACAAATTTGTCATCGTATTCATCGATGACATTTTGATCTTCTCGAAATCTAAGGAAGAACATGTGGAACATCTTTGCACAGTACCGCAGATTCTTCGCCAGAAGCAACTATATGCAAAATTTTCCAAGTGCGAATTCTGGTTAAGTGAGGTGGCATTTCTGGGCCACATTGTCTCCACAGAAGGGATCACCATTGATCATGCGAAGGTTGAAGCTATCACAAAATGGCCAATACTGACGTCTGCAATGGAGGTGATGAAACCATAATCTACGGATCGATTAAGCTTGCTAGGAATGCATCATGTTCATATGATAAACATAGCGGAATAGAACACGACACATAAACAAGGTGTTATGGACAAGACGAAATTTTCGCAATGATTACTTGTATTGAAACAAATAATCTCTAGACGTGTATTAAAACAAATAATCGCTACCTTTTTATGAAGTCCGTTGTCACAAATTAAAAGAACCTTCAAAAGTAATGATGACCAGACACAACTTTTAAGATGCGATAAGTAATGATCAAAAATAATGATGACCAGACACAATTTTTAGGATATGGTCGGATTTCCCTGCGCAGCCTTTTTCAAACAGTGATATCTCCTTCGTTAATTGTTTGATCATGTCAAAATTTTTGCTGGAAGTTCTCAGAGTATGTGTCTTGGATCTCACCAGAGCGATCTACGAGTTAAGCTCTCAAGAAAAAGTTATAGCTCGTCGAATGTTGCTGCAGAGAAAGGTTTTGCAATTTTCTGTTTTTGTTTTTTAATTGATTAAAGATTTAGGGTTTCTTCCCCTAAACCCTAGATCGATTCTTAACAGAAAAGATGTACCAGATTCATTATGTTTTTTTAGGAAGTTCGATTCTCAAACCTTAGGTTAGGGTTTCGATTTTCAAAATATATTTTTAGGGTTTTAAAGAACCCTAGATCTGGAACAGCAGCATGTTACAACTTTTGATATATTTAAAGTGACTAAGATCATTGATGTGGTTCTGTGTTGGATATCGAGGCAAGAAGGGTTATAAAAGTAAACATTGACGAAAGTAAGTATTACTTTTGTGTTGTAACGATGTTGCTGACTATTGATGTAGGCTTGATGGGTTTAAACCCTCTCATTCTTGTATCCCAACACCCTTACTGATTAAAAAGTATTTAAACTGAAGTTGAACCAAATTTGTAATACTTATACTTTTCTTCTGATATGGACCTCTCATCTTAAACCTTATTAATTTATTTTATTCTTTCTCTTATTACTTCTGCAAAACTAATCTTCCCAGTCAATATCAACCCCTAAATTAAACAAATCCATTGAAACCAAAAACCTATACATTTCAAATTTGTAAACGCTGCCCTTTTAACGGATCCAACACCAGATCTAATAGGTTTGCCACCGGATCTAATCGGTTTGCCACCGGATCTACCCGCCTAACAGCTATTATGGTCTAAAGTGGCGGTGGCGGCTCGCCTGAGGTGGTGGCGTGGATGTTTGGTTGATGTTGGTGGTACAATTCGGTGGTGGTTGTAATGTTTCTTTTACAGATCTGGAAATATTAAGAGAGAGTGGGGGAATGCTAGTACTTGTTTTAATATAGTGAGAGAAATTAAAAAAAACAGCATTGGTTTAAGATCTGTGTTTTTTATAGTTTTAGGCGCTGTTGAAGATGGGTGGCGGTGGTGAATAGATGGCCAACATTAGTTGTCTGGTAAAAATATAGTGAGAGAAATTAAAAAAACAAAACAATTATAATAAAATATGTTAGTGCCTGGTATGACAGTATTTGCGTCAGAAAAAAATTGCATAGTGGTCCTGATGGGTGTGGGAACCCTATAACTCTTGATGTATTCTATTGTTCGTTGCTGTGATGATGATTGACTGTGCTGCCAAGAATGGTTCGTTGGTTTATTTAATGTCACAAGAGACGCAAGATCTGCAAGAATGTGTGCTAACATGAAGTTATTATGTGCATCACGTGATAAAAAGTGAACGATTTTTGTATTCACACGAAGAAAGAAAGCAAGGTACTTATTCATATTGATCATTTTTTTATTGCTACTGTCCAAGAATTTCAAGTGGTGAAAAAGACTTGACATACATAAAGAAAGACAAAGGAGAAATTCACGTGAATAAGAATTGAGAAGGGTAATGGATCGCATGTTTTGGAAGGATACAACAAGAAAGTGGTCCACATGGTTCTGAATATTAGACTTATTCACGTAGTGAAGGTATCTTGCTATTATGTTTATGATCAAAACAGTTGGTGAAAAAGTATATAAAAGTGAATAGCAAGCTGTTAAAAAGAAGTCACATGAGAACAAGAGTTATCATGGTCCAAGGTTTCCACAGTTGGTATCAGAGCCTCGTGGCTCGTGATGCTAGGACCAACAAGGTGTTTGTAATGGTGAGAAGAAAGAAAAATCCGTCTAGGGTTTTTCTGGGCGGTTTTATGTGCGCAGCAGTATTTAGAAGGTCATACTTTTTTCTTGAACCGCTGGATCGTCACGAAATTTTTTGTATGTGTTCTACATGCGTATATCTAGATATCCACCGGAGGGATTGTCAAGATCTACCCTCAAGAAAAAGTTATTAGCAGTCGAAGTTGGATGCAGAGAAGGTTTTATGATTTCTGTTTTTGCTTTTAAAGTCAAACTAGGGTTTCCACAAACCCTAGGTCGTTTTTAAAAAGAAAAAAGAAGTGTGTTATTGGCTGTACTTATTGATCATGCTAGCTTTGGTGAATGGATTTGTGATCCATGAGGAACCCTAGCATGATGATGTTCTTAGCTGTTGGAGATATGTGTTCGTCAACTTTGGATCTGCTCACTATAATTTACAAGGTTTAATCTTCATTAACGATCTGTGGTTGGCAAACATAAAGATCAAAATTCATCATGGGTAATAGGGTTTTGTAAACCCTAGAATCTGTGAAGGATATAGTCTTCATGGTGTTCGTTACTGTGATGCATAGGAATCAACAGCATGTTGTGCCTTCACTTTGCTCGTCTATATGGAGGATCAGCATTACATAGAATATGTTACAGTCAAAGAAAACGTGTGGGTGTTGATACAGTTTTTGGACGTGATTTATATGCCCTAAATTTATGGTGATACTATGGAATCTTCTATGTTGTGAACGTGATGCATGGAGGACCTGGTGGCCTTTTGATAAAGTCTACGGTTGGTGCTCATACGTAATTCATGTATTCACATGATGTTTGCCTGATTTTTAGAATGACAAAAACGGTAACGCGAGTGGGAAGATCTTTTGGTTATTTAAAATGTGATTTCAAGAGATAAATAAGGTATGGATTATTCCTTCGTTGAAAACGTGTGAGGATACTATTTTGTAGGAGTTTCTATTTAATTCATTCCACATAACGATCTCCTATACCTATATTTATGGCTTGGTTACGTGATCCACTTGATATATGGGCTGAGTAATTCGGGTTTAAAACATACAAGGTTAACATATATTTTTAAGTCACTATTATGCCACAGATGGTGTTAGCCGTTGACGTTTGTTATATAGCCGCTGGCAAGGAATAAGTTAAGCGCTGATGGAAAGCGTTGACACTTGTTGTCTGATGTATAATTTTCCAAACGCTGCAAGTGTTGTCCGATCTTGGACAACACACAGTGATGATATCTTGGATAAAGAAGGTTATTGGATGACAAAGGAATTACTGTTGTTTGGAAAATTGGTTAGATTTTGGCACACAAAACGAGGTATTTACACACGAAGGTACATGGGATCTCCGTTTTTATACAGAATATCAATTTGATATTTATGGCTCGGGTATTTTTAAAAGGGATCAATGATTTTACGTGAGTTAGCAATAATTCGTGAAGTATTATTGGAGTAGTATTTATTATGTAATCGGGATAGCCTTGTGAAAGAGTTATTCGCTAACAGCTTTTACATATGAAGATATTATTTCATTAAGACTCGTCACGAAGAGGTGTTGGCTTAAGGGGAAGAATTCTTATGGTAAGATTGATGTTCGAAGAAGGTTTTCGCGAGTTTATGTTCTATCATATTTTTAAAGTCGTGACGTACCATTCACTGCTTTAAAAATAACTTGTTTGTGCTTTTAATGGTTGGTGACGAAGACTTGTCATGTCTAGAAAAATAGGATTGTTATCACTTGAAGGAGTTACATTATCGTGCTCAGTGTCTCATAAAGGATGAGGATTTTGACAATGGGATCGAGGTCTACTTATATTTTAGTGTCATATAAGTTCGACGTCACGTGGATAGTACAATACATGGAACATAGGTTTGGGTTACTCTACTTCTACATCAAGATTACTTTATTTATTTTTCTTCAAGATCATTACACAAAACCTATATATGGAGAATCTTCGATTGCATACATTATTTCCTTCCCTATTTGATATGACAAAAAGGGGAAGATACGCATGTTACACTTGAGGGAAAGCAACTTGAAGATGATGTACCACTTACAAGAGATATACAACAAGTTTTGTCGACATCAACTAGGGGAAGATTGTTGGGTCAAAAAGTTGATGTGGAAGAAACTCAAAATGAAGAAATATTAAGACGTTTGTTCAGAGACGCTGAGACGTGAAAGCTAGACGCAGACACGTTTATTCTAGACGCTGACAAATATCTTGACGCTAATGGAATTATATTTAGAAGATATATTCAAGATATTGTGGGACGATATTTAGAGTATAGTTTATCTAAATAGAATATTTAGATATTATTCATAGTTATCTCTTGTAAAACCCTAATCCTTACACTATAAAAGGAACCAAGGGTTATTAGGTTTTATGTAACTTTCATATACAATGTAAACCTAAAGCGTGTGTCGACTAGGTGTGGGATTAATGTATACACACCTAGTGATTGTTTGTTATTAATCTAGTGAACAATCCAATTGAGTAATTCTTTGTGTCTTGTGCCTAAACACCTTGTTTCCTAATTATTATTCTGTTCCGCTATGATCTCTATCATAAGAATGATAATTGTGCCTAGCATCTAAAAGATTCGAGGAAACCAAGGTTTTCACAAGCGTCTGATTTGCTCCTGTCAGCGCTCAAACTCTGAATGTCAGCAGCTGACTCTGTGACTTGTTGCATCATCTCTACAAAACTTAGCTTCTTAGGAGTAATCAAAGAAGCATCCATAGCTGGCTTCTCCTTCAAGCTTTTCAACACCTCAGCTATATCCACACTCCCATATGAACCACCTTCTTGTGAGTCTTTGTCACTCATATGTACATGTTCATCCTCCCCTTTGGAAGAATCCTCTTGCCTTTTACTAGCATTGGCAGCTTCTAAAACAACAATCCTCTCCCTTAATGACTTGAGTTCAAGGCCCTGACCTGTGACAACTGTACAAGGTCTGCATTTTGCTTTTGCAAGCGCATGCAGACCACCGTCAATTCCAAAACTAATAAAGGTTCCAATCTGCCCTCCTCTAAGATGGGTATTTGACCTCCCAAATGAGATTCATCAGGCAAGGATGGGGTCTTAATGATGTTGGGACTGCCTTGACCTGCTTCTAAGACAGAGTCAATAGTCCAACCCTACCCATTTCACCAACCACACTTATGGAGGTGGTTCTCTCTGCTACATGGCTAGGACCACTAGAGGAGAAAACTTCAGTAGTCCTTTGGCGTTTCTCAAACCTATAATCATGAGGTTCTGAAGAGGAAGTGGATTGGGGGTCTGTTTGGGTGTGAGGGTCTGTTGGGTTTGGGGAAAATGGTGTTAGCGTTTGGGTTGGGTGTGTCAGTGCCCATATTTTGAGTGTCAGTGCCTGATGGTTGAGGGTCAAGGTCTGTGTTGGGGTGATGGATATTATGCTGGTAGTGGGTCTAGTTATGGTTGAGGTTGTGCAGCTGCCTCAATGACAGCTAGCATGGCTGGGGTAAGAGGTAAGTCTCTATAAGGAGGTGAATTCATATTGCCAAACACGGTTATCTTTTGAGTAGGGACCTCATAGAAGTTGTCATGGGCCCTACTGCAATATCCTTACATATCAAAAATCAATTGTAAAAACCTAGGGTAAGCAAGAGTCATCTTGTTACCCTTGTTGTGACACATGCCATCGAAAATCAGTTTTGAAAAATTATATCTTTGCCCAGTTGCTATACAAATAATGGCACTCCTGATTGAACGGTTGATTTCATTGAAAGAAGAGCATTTGGGACTCAAACATTGAAGAATTACATGTATAAGGAACTCCCAAGCTGGGGGAAATTATTGTTTGGTATAATTGTTTAAATGCCCTAGTGGGGGAAAAGCATACCCCAACCCTTGGAGTCCTAACTCTAGCTCTGCTAAGGGAAGGGTAGTTATACCATCAACATCATCAAGATGCAAAGCTTGTCGAACCAAAGCTTCAGTAACCACCCATTGAACCCCATGAATAGTAGCAGTCAATGTAATCACTCCATCAATTGTTCTGGAACTGACAGTGTTCCAAAACTGCTTGATGTGTGTGATAGGGACAAGTGGAGTATGAGAAAGTGCATAACTTCTAGGAGACGCCTTCAAATACTCAATCATCTGAGTGTATTGGGGATACAAAGTATTATCCTCTTCTAAGTAAGCCACCATGTTGTGTTGGCTTCTGAACCCCAATTCCACATTAGTAGGTTTAAACTTTGGTGCCATTAAGATTAATTTGAGAAAACTGTGAGATGATAATAATGGAGGTATGAAGATTTGAGAGTTTTAGTAGACAAGAAATAGTAGTTACCCTGTTTGAAAGAAAAGAGCCAAATTTATAGGAGAGGTAAAAACATACGATTGGTGGAAATATGAGGCAGTTATATTCAAAAAGTAATCATCACAATCTTGAAAAATATATAACTTATCTCATACATTAATTAAAAGTTACCAACTCGCTAAAATTACGGCCTATGTTTTCGTCAAAAATATCAACTTGGTGGGATCTAATGTTTTTCAATGGTCAAAAAGTAAACATTAGCGTCTAACGACTATATTCTTGTCAGCGTTCAAATTTTGCCATGTCAACGTTTAAATTGGTCTTATCAGCGTTTGGAAAGAATTTATGTCAGTGGCTAAAAATAAAAATAATTAAAAATAAAAAGACCTTAACAAAGAAGTTTACCCTAGTGAAGATAACTCTTAGACTGAAAATTACTATAGGGTGGCAAGCATTGTCCAGTCATGCACACTTGCTTAAGCAAGATAGACATAATTGTCCTCAAGTGTCCCTTGCTAACCAAAGTTCTTAACAATGAAGTTACCTCGTATAAAATCTTTGTAACTACCCAGGTAAGCCCAATTAAAATGTTCACCAAGTCTCCCAACCGACCAATCGCAATTCTAGGCCAAAATGTCTTAGCATGTGCACAGTATATCCACTTTGCATGCTACAGTGCCTCACGAATTAGAAATTCTAAATCGTACTCACCAGTGGATACAATCTAGAATTGTGATAAGAGTATTCTAAGAATACCCAAAAGCCTAAAGGTTACCTAAACCTCCCCTTAAACTAAGATATACATAGTTGCAAAATAAAAAGCATATGACAAAATTTTATTTCAAGATAGGAATGTAAACATTCCAACCATCATAAATAAACTTTGACACATTTCTTGTAAGCTTCAAAGATCCATAAGCAACTCTGTATCCATTTGTACAATGCTCATAATGCCTGCATGATTAGATCAAAAACCACAAAACTAACATATTGCTGTCAGCGGCCATTTTTACACTTGTCAGTGTTCAAATAACCTTTGTCAGCGTTAGAAAAATAAAGTGGAAAACCTAAGTCTTTACAAAGACCAATAACTATACACATCCTGTACAAACTATACAATGATTTTGAAAACACATTTAGGTGAGATTGATCATTCCAATACTTGTTACCAAGTATTGGAACCTCCCAACATCAAAAGGTTTAGTTAAAATATCAGCCACATTTTCTTCTGTGTCTACCCTATCTGGATGTATTAAACCTTTTTCAAAACAATCTCTTATAAAATGATGCCTAATTTCTATGTGTTTTGTTTTAGAATGATGTACATGATTCTTAATAATGCATAATGTATTGTTATTATCTATAAATATCTTGGTATGCATAAAATTATACCCATAATCCAACAGCTGGTTTTGTATCCATAAAACTTGTCCACAACAAGCAGCTGTAGCCACATACTCTGCTTCAGTTGTAGAATTTGCCACTACTGTTTGTTTCTTGCATTGCCAAGATATGAGTCTGCTCCCAAGAAATTGGCATCCACTAGTTGTGGATTTTCTATCAAACTTATCACCTCCATAATCACTATCTGAATAGCCAATAAGCTCCAATGGAGAATCTTTAGGATACTATAATCCCAATGTGGGATAGCACCTAAAGTATCTAAAGATCCTTTTAACAGCATGAAGATGACACTCTTTGGGAGTCACTTGATGGCGTGCACATGCACACACAACAAACATGACGTCAGGTCTAGAGGTTGTAAGATACATCAATAAACCAATCATTGATCTATAATGCCTGACATCTACATCTTTTCCATCTACAGTCTTTCCCCAAGGGTGTTCCCTATCCATGGGTGTGCTAGCCCGATTTTCATGAGGAGAAAAACCAAACTTTTTCAAGATCTCAGCCACATACTTGTTTTGATAGATAAAGATACCACCTTCTTTCTGTTGTACTTGTAAACCTAGAATGAAGTTCATCTCTCCCATTGCATTTATCTTGAATTTGTTTGTCATGAGCTTGGAAAAGTCTCCACTCATCTTTGGATTAGATGAACCAAAGATAATATCATCCACATAGACCTAGACAAGAAGAAAATCCTTACCAACCTTCTTGGTAAATAGTGTCTGATCTATGGTGCCCCTTTTAAACCCATTCTCCACAAGGTAGGTGGATAATATACCATACCATGCTCTTGGGGCTTGATGAAGTCCATACATTGCTTTCTTGACTTTATACACCTTATATGGATGCTCTGAATCTTCAAAACCTGGAGGTTGCATCACATACACTTCCTCCTCAATTGTGCCATATAAGAAAGCACTTTTCACATCTATTTGATAAACTTTGAAACCCATGTAAGAAGCATAGGCTAGGAAAATTCTTATTGCTTCAATCCTTGCAACAGGTGCAAAAACCTCTTCATAGTCTATCCCTTCTTCTTGTGTATAGTCCTAAGCAACTAAACGTGCCTTGTTTCTGACCACAATCCATCTTTCATCCTTTTTGTTCCTTAGATCTCAACGTGTCCCAATAGGTCTAACATACTTTGGACAATCCACTAGCTCCCACACATCTTGAATTGCAAACTGGTGAAGCTCATCCTGTATTGCTTCAACCCAGCTTGATTCTTTAAGATCATCAAAAATCTTCTTAGGTTCCTTTTGTGACAGAAAACATGCAAACAAACATGCTTGCACAAGAGGCGTATCTTCCTTCTTGTGTATATTGGCAATAAACGACCTTGAGTTTGATGAGTTCTCCTTGTTTGAACAGGAGTGTGAATCTCACCAATTATTTGGGAAGGAGGATGATCTTTGGCCACCTTTATAAGTATTCCTCCCCCAAATAGTGAATTATCTTCTATAACAGATTCCATGTTGCCAATATCATCTCCATTTCCACTCACATCCTCACTTGAATTGACCTCTTGATTGAGTATGGGAGCTTCAACATGTTCAAGAGTATTTCTGTTGGAGGAAGAGAATAAATTTCCAAACAGATTGTCAGCGTCTAAATTTAGCGTGTCAGCGTCTGAATTGACTTTGTCAGTGCTTGAAGATGCATGCATGAATTCATCAACTTGCTTTTCTTGTGGCCCCTCTTCCTCCTTTCCAGCAGCAGTAGATGCTTGCATAAACCCATTAGTCCATATTGGTATAGTAACATAATCAAGTATGGGGGTTGGCTCAACTATATGTGATCCTTCTTCTTTAGCAATCTGTGTACCTGAAATCTCAACAGTATGTTCTTCCAAGACATTTGAATCCTTTTTCACAATGTCTAAATTAGTAATAGGCATATACTTCAAGGTCCTAGATAATGGTTCTAAATCAAATAACCAATCTGGTTCATTCTCAGGATCACTGGGCTTACTTTCTAAAAACTTAACATGCACCTTTTCAAGGATGTGTTTTTCCTTCTTGTTGTAAACCCTATACCCTCTGCTATTCATAGAATAACCCACAGAATATCCTTCATCACCTTTTACATTAAACATACCTAGGGCATCACTAGTATCAAGAATTACTACATGACATCCAAAGGGTTTAAGGAAATCTATATTAGGCTTCCTGTTCCAAAATAGCTCATAAGGTGTCTTATTGTGGATTTTGTTGACTAAGGCTCTATTTTAAACATAGCAAGCTGTGTTCACAGCCTCAGCCCAAAAAGCAATGGGAAACTTAGCATCTGCTAACATTGTCATAGCTGCTTCTATTAGGGTTCTATTCTTTCTTTCAGTCACTCCATTCTG
This sequence comes from Glebionis coronaria, assembly GCA_025667525.1. Classification (NCBI taxonomy): domain Eukaryota; kingdom Viridiplantae; phylum Streptophyta; class Magnoliopsida; order Asterales; family Asteraceae; genus Glebionis; species Glebionis coronaria. The sequence goes on along the minus strand of CM046875.1, from coordinate 610,998,499 downwards.
CTGTGGAGTTCTAGCTGTGCTAAACTTCCTAGAAATCCCTTTATCAGCACAAAAGGTATCTAACAGTGTATTTCTAAACTCACCACCAGTATCACTTCTAAGAATTTTAATCTCGTTACTTGTTTTCTTTTCTATTTGGGTAATAAAGTTAATCAAAACCTTGGTAGTATCACTTTTTAAGGCCAAAAAAGAAAGTCCAAGTAAACCTAGAAAAATCATTAGTTATAACAAAACAGTAAGATTTACCATTTAGACTTCCTATATTAGTTGGGCCAAATAAGTCCATATGTAGCAAGTGAAGTGGTTTAGAACTGGAATGCACACTTTTAGACTTAAAGGAGACCTTATGTTGTTTGCCTTTAAGGCATGCAACACAAGAGTGATTATTGTGGAAAGCCTTTGAAGGCAAAGCATCAACAAGATCATGTCTCACAAGTCTATTAATGTTCTTAAAATTTATGTGCCCTAACCTTCTGTGCCATAAATTACTTTCATCAACTGATGCTTTAGCATAAAGACATGACATATTTATGTTCATTTTAATCCCTTTTAGATTAACATTATAAATGTCCTTATGCCTAGGTGTTCTATATTCAATAAACTTCTCATCAGGAATCTTAAAATCCTTACTCAACACCAAGCATTCAGTATCAGTAAAAAGAACTTTATTTTTGTTGTCAGACACACTAAACAAGTTATAATCAAGTTCCTTTACCAGAAAAACGTTCTTAAAACGTAAGTTGTTGGTGATAAGAGTGCCTTTGCCAGATATAGTTCCATATCCTCCTCCAAAGTACACTTTTTCACCATCTTTAATGGGGGTAAAATTTGTCAAATAATCTTCCTTCCCCGTCATGTGCCTAGAGCATCCACTGTCCCAATATCCATGATCATTGACCTGCTTTTGAATGCCCTGCACATAAAGAAAACAAATTAGTTTTCTTTGGGAACCCAAGCCTGAGCAGACTTGGATTCATGTGGTTTTTAACCAGAACAGACTTAGTCCTTTAAACAACCTCTTGTTCATCCCTTTGTCGCCTGAACACCCAATTTACCCTAATTGGTTTAGTAATGACCTTTGAAAGATAATTAAATCTGTTGCAGGTCATAGAAATTCCATCAGAATTAGGGTTTTGGTCTTGTTTAGGTCTCCATGTCAAACTAGATGAAGCTTTAGACCCCTTTCCCTTAGGTTGTAAATACCTATTGTTACTTGGTCTAACATAAGATCTAACAGCAGCTTGTTGTGGCATTTTCATTCCAAACTTGGAGCTGTCATTGTTGAAATTGTTCTTGTCAGCATTGAATTTGTTACTATCAGCGCTGAATTTGTTCTTGTTAGTGCCCAAATTAGGGTTTGCTATAGGAACCCATTGTCTGTTAGACCAAGCTTAGGTCTTTTGATAGGGCCTTTGTCTATGAGTATTTGTCCCTTAAGAAAAGAAGGAAGCTGGTCTAATGACTTGTAGGTTTGGTTGGACAAATGGTCTGGGTTTGACCATGGTTGACCTATTGTTAGTGGTGAATTTAGAGCCACTGACACACTTATAGGACAAATGAGAAAAACTTCCACATGTGTAACAAGCTTTTCTAGACATAACCTTAGGTCTAGATTGAAAGAACCCTGTCCCATTAACACTAGCTTGGCTTTGGGGTGACCTAGGTTTTCTATACATCTTAGCATATTTAACACTAGGTTTCCTCTTAGCTGGAGAGCCAAGGTCAATGATTTTTCCAGTAGTGGGGTTGGTCACAGTGATAGGTGTAGGCACAAATGGACTCTCACTAAGCATTCTATCCTTAACAAAAAGAAAAGGGTTGGCTGCTTTCCATTATTCAAGATCAATCACCTTTTGTTGATATTCCTCAACTGGGGTAAGCATTCTAGGTGGAGGAATAAATTCCTCTTCTTGGAGTTCTGGAATACCAGTCCAAGAGAGATCTTTTCTCTGAACACCATAGAAGTTCCCAGCAGGTGGTGGAACAGCAACATATTCATCCATCCCAATCCTAGACTTGTCCCTAGGGTATCTTTGTTCACTGACACATTTTTCTAGGGTTTGACTAGCTTTATCAAACTTTTCAATCTTAAGACCTACATTTTCTTTATCTTTAATGGCTTCATCTAACTTAAGTTGCACATCTGCTCTAGATTTCATTAGAGTATCCCTAAGTTCAATACTAACTTTAAGATCATTAGTCAAAACATTAATTTGATCTTTTAGGTCAAATTCCATTTTCTTGTATTCCTATATCGTCCCTTCAGATTGTACAAGTGCCATTTTATAATTTGTTAGCCTGCATTCTACGCCCAAAACATCTGATTTTAACTGTAAATTTTCTTTGTTAAGCTTTTGCACTGTTTAATCTACACCCTTTACTACATAAAGCATCATCATATACCTCATTATCTGATGAAGATGAGGAGTTGGCCATGAGAGCAAAGTGAACATGCTCTTCTTCTTCCTTCTCAACAATCAAAGCCTGATTCTCTACCACATCCTTTGCCATAAAGCTCTAGTCCCATCCAATACCATCAATATCTTGCATGGCGACCATAGCCTTTGGCTTAGAATCTTTAACCTTGATGATTTGGCTTGAAGTCTTTCCAGCATCAGACCTTCTTGGAGATCTGCACTCCCTCATAAAGTGTCACATCCTATGGCATTTGTAGCACTCAACCTTGGATTTATCAAATCCAGCTGTGTCTTTAGCACTAAAGGTCATCTTTCTTCCAAATCTCTTATTCCATCTGTTGGCCCTTATGCTTGCAAGTGCCATATTCCACTTGATATCCATCTCTTCCAAATTCTCATCACTGATTTGCTCAAGATCCTCATAGGTAATTAAGGAACCATTGGGCAATGCAGAAATGTATGCACATACTGTATCCAAATCGATACCAGCAGGTTTAAGACTTGGTGAGTCAACATTGTATGTGTCAGTGTCAAAATTTGAGCCGCTAACAAAGGTTGATCCACCGCTGACAAAAGTTGATCCAGTAACAGGATGTACATATGAATCTCTTTCACTGGTTTGAGCTTCACTATGTGAGATGAAAGCCATGTTTCCAGATGTTGACTTGCTTCCATGATCAAGTAAGATCTCACTCTCCACAATCTTTAACTTATTGTAGATATCATCAAAGGAAGAACTCTTATGGGCATTGGTAGCAACGATTAACCTAGCTTCAATTTTCCATGCATCACCAAGACTTCTAAGGAAAGTAGCAATGATATCAGCATCATCATGTTCTGTTCCCATAAAAGACAACTTGCTAGTGATGTCTAGAATCCTACTTCTCACCTCACTTAGCTTCTCATTGGGATGAGCCTTAAACACAACATATTCATGCAACAATTGCTTCTTTCTTTCTTTGGCTGTATCATCATTACCACCATAGGTGACTTGAAGAGCTGCCCAAATATTTTTAGCAGAATCAAAACTTCTGTACTTGTGTTGATTCTTTGGACCCAATGAAAGTTTAAGAATATTTAAGGTCTTCATGTCATTCCTTCTCAAGGCTATATCTGCAGTTGAGATAGCTCTTCCATCTTTAGGTCTTTTAGCAAGCTCTGCAGCAGTAGAACCAACTATGGTTCTTCCTACAATAGCAGCAGCAATCCTGGTTGCTATATTAAATTGATTCCCATACTCAATAACTTCCCAAAGAGTATGGTCATGTACTTGAAGATATTGTTCAAAATTGAACTTCCGTTGTTCAAAGTTCTCAGGGTCGAGCATGGGGATTTTTAGGTTATGATTTGATGAGGATGAAGATTTTATGGTAGACATCTTGTCTGGTTTTAGGGTTTCTGGTGATTTTAGGGTTTACTGTTCTTTTAGATCAAAGTTCCTCAACAAGCTCTGATACCACTTGTTGATCCCAAACTTAGATTGATTGTATTAAACGAGATTGAATCAAGATTAATACTTAGAGAAACTTTGTTGTATTTAACAATCTAAGTGTTATGCGGAATTAACACTTAAAATAAAGAACAAACAAACAAAGTAAACCAAACTTTCACTTTAGATTAATAAACGAACTTGCTTACAATGAAAGTTGTAAAACTGAATAATGTGTATAAACTATAAACCCTACGACCTCCTTTTATAACACAAGGAGTCATGTACAAAGGTTTACCTATCAGCTATTCTAGGTAAAGATAAATATAGAAAATACAATATTGATCATATCTTTACTTCAAATATAAAACGTGTTGACTAAGTATTCCTATCAGTGGTTGGACCTCTTCTTTTCAGCGCTTGAATATTTCTTGTCAGTACTTGATCTGTCAGCACTTCATTTACTCTTGTCAGCGTCCAAATTACTCTTGTCAGCGTCTCAGTAACTTAGCTCATTTTATTCCCAACACATTTCACCCTCGCTATTTGTCCTAAAATGCCCTATAAACTTCTAATCACTTGGAGCATTCGGGAGGCTATTAGAATAAGTATGGAATAGACCAATTCGAGAATGCACGGATTTCAAAGTCACAAGAAAGTTTTGTCATTAGACCGCATCGACGGTGTCAAAATTTACCTACGACGTCGTCACAACAATCGACCAGACAACGTCAAACTTTAACTTTAATGGTATCGCATCGAACCGACTTTAGAAGCCCATGGAAGATTTGATGGGCCTGACGGTGTCATGATTATAACCTGACATCATCGGGGCCAAATTTTGTATATAGACCCCTTTGTAAACATACAATTCGTGTAGAATTTTAGGGTTAGCTTGGAGCAGTCATTGTCAGTTGATTTTAGGGTTTCTTATCCCTAAGAAACTCCATTCTTTCACCCATATTAATTGAAAAACAAGGTTTTACTTATTTTCATTAATCATGTCTATGTGTTTTATGGTTATATCTTCTATCTTTTCTTCTCTTGATATTCTAGGCTAGATCTTGTGTTATTTATCTATGATTAAATAAAAACTATGATGTGATATTCTTGTGTTTGTTGCTTCTTGGCTTGATTGTGTGCACGTTAGGCTCTAGAAAACTAGACTAGACCTTCATATCTTAACTACTGATATGTCTAGTGAAACGTGGGTGATAAATGATGCCTCGCTTCCTAGATCCATGTGTTAGAATAATCCCCTTATTAATATGGTCTTGACCATTTAGACCATTAACTATGCCCTAATGACATTATCTACCATAACTAACATTTGACAATTATTTGATGGAAATAATTGTAATAACTATATATCCCTGGGAGTGGTCTTTTCCTTGTATTCTGTCACATACATATTCTCTCAATAAACACCATAGTCTTGTGAGAAATCCTTCCATCGGATTGGTGACTTTACTACTGGAATTGACATGCCCTATGACTTCATCGTCCAATCCTTCAAGTAAGTCTTTTTTTATGTTATTCTTATGATATGATTAGATGAGATTGATCTTGATTGTGTTTAAATAATTCAACATGTGGTATCAAGAGGAATTTAAATTTCATGTATCATAGTTTAATTCTTGATTCCATGTTACATTACTAAAAGATTTGGTAGAAATCCAAGAATTAGATATCATAAACGATGGCTTTTGTGATTTGGATTTTTACATATGAAGTTATCATGTATTCCTAAAACCAAGGGCATAATCAATTAATTAATTGAAGCCTTAGTATTGGTCAATAGCAAATGCATTATGGAGAAATTAATTTGACCTATACATGTCATAAAGTGCGAAAAGTAGGTTAATATTTGCGAGATTTGCAACCGTAAATATGCAATTTATACGCGGTATAATATTGATGCATGCTATAATTTGATTTGTTAAATATCAGGAATATATTGTTCCAACTATTACTCGTATGCATGGGTTTTGGTGAAATATTTATGATTCCCTCGTACTGATATACATCATTGTCCATCAAAACTCTACTACTTTATGCTCTATAATTGTTTGCATATATGATAAGTAGTTGAACACTTTATCCAAGATTCATGATTTGTTGAATCTGTTAGTGCTATATGGCAACTTTTATGTTAAACTACATAATCACTCCAACGATTGTGTTAATTAGATTGATATAAGAGTTGTTCATGCCATATCATGTAATTATTCGTGTTATTATTCAACAAACCCAACAACTACTTGTTTGATAACTTGAATAATGAAATCCATTTAAGCATAACTAGTATTCATGTTACATTTCGGCCCAATGGTATTATGTGATATGTGTGCATGCTTAGTCTAGTTTAAGATGTCTAACAATTTAATTGTCAATTAAGCCAACGCGAAATTGATAATTAGACACAACATCTTATATACCTATAGTTATGGCGTTTATGATAGGTTTATAGTTATATATTCTTTGCTTTACATATATCCCATCAATTACCTTTAGTTTTATCCGAGCATACCTTTAATTTTCTATCTATGTCAGCATCTACCTTAACTTCCAATACGGGGTACATGTCCAGAATTGAACCCTTGACTGGTACTAACTTCTCAACATGGAGTTATCAAGTAAAACTTAATATCGGAGTAATGGACCTCGATCATGCGCTTCGTATCAATCCTTCCGTTGCACTTACTGCTACTAGTAAAGCATATCAAAAACGTTCTTATGAATAGTGGGAGCGATCTAACCCTATGTCCCTCATGATCATTAAGAATCCTATATATGTTGCCATTCGAGGAGCCATTACTTTGAGAATGCAAAGGAGTACATAAGCTCTATAGAGGAACAATTTAAAGGAACATCAAAAGCCCATGCAAGCACTTTGATCCTCAAAATGTTGACTTCCAAATATGACGGGGTTAGTGGTGTACGTAAGCAAATTATGATGATGATATGGAAAATAAACTAAAAGGCATGGACATGGGAATCAGTGAAGGTTTCTTAGTTCATTTCCTAATGACATCTCTCCCTATGCAATTTGGTCCTTTCAAGATCAATTATAATACGCACAAAGGAAAAATGGAAATAATCGAACTGGTTGCCATGTGTGTGCAAGAGGAAGAACGCATCAAAGTGGAAAAGCCCAATGTCGTTCATGTTGCTACCTCAAACTCTAATAAAAGAAAGGAATTGTAGAAGGGCAAAGGTTCATATGGAGATAATTTTACTCCAAATAAGGTCAAGAAAACAGGTGCAAGTACTAGCTCATTTTAAGGCGGTCCAAAATGCAAGTTTTGCCATAAGAAATGGCATATTCAAAAGGACTGTACAAAATTCAGGAATTGTTAGCAAAGAAATGTATATCTGAAGCTTTTATGATCAATGAATGTTTTAACATTAGTGTCCCTATTAATTCATGGCGGATTGACTCTGGATCCATGGTACACATTTCTAAGTCTTTACAAGGATTCCCTACAATCTGGAGATTGGAAAGACACAAACGAGCGGTTAAAGTCGGGAATGGAGTTGATTTGAGTGTATAAGTTGTTGGGACCCTTTCATTAATATTATGGCTTCTATTTAAATCTTCATGGAACTCTTTATGTACCGAGCATGACTCGAAACCTAATATATGTATCTAAACTAATTATTGATGACTTTGTATTTACGTTTGGATACAATAAAGTGTATATTAGTTTAAATTCCCGTTTTGTTGGAAATGGTTGTTTTGGGGGAAACCTATTTAAGTTATGTTTTAGATAATCATTTTTCGAAATCATAATTATCATATAATGTTAATGAGAATGTTAACCAAAATAAGAGAAAACGAGATTTAGAAACCTCATCAATGTTATGGCACCAACGTTTAGGCCATATTCACGAGACAGAATGACTAGACTTATGAAAGATGAAGTTATACCCAATCTTGATTTCTCATATTTTGAAAAATGTGTAGAATGCATAAAGGGAAAAATGACCAAAGTGAATAAGAAACGTTCCAGACGAAGTTCCAGATTATTAAAAATAATCCATACCGACATACGTGGACCTTTTCCTTCGGGAATTGGTGGTCATAAATCATTCATTACCTTCATTGACGATTATTCACGTTACATGTACTTGTTTTTTATTAATGAAAAATATGAATCACTTAAAATGTTTAAAACATTTAAAGTGGAAGTTGAAAATCAGCTTGACTGAAATATTAAAGTGGTAAGATCGGATATGGGAGGTGAATATTATGGTAGACATACTGATGTTGGTCAAGCTCTTAGATCTTTCTTTGACTTTTGTAAAAACCATGGAATTATTAACCAATATACCATGACGGGTACCCCCTCAGCAAAATGGTGTAGCTGAGAGGATAATCGTACCCTTATGGACATGGGTTGTAGTATGTTAGGAAATTCAAACCTTTTTGAATTTCTTTGGACTGAGGGATTGAAAACGGTTGTCCATATCCTTAATAGAGTTCCCTCTAAATCCGTTCCAAAAACACCATATGAAATTTGGACAGGAAGAAAACCCAGCTTACGATATTTATGGGTTTGGAGATGTCCAACCGAAGCTAAGTTATACAATCCTCAATCACGAACATTGGACCTTAAAACCATTAGCTGTTTTTTCATTAGGAACCTAGAATGATCAAAGGGTTACCGATTTTATTGCCCGTCTCATAGTACCAGAATTGTCGAGACACGCCATATATAGTTTCTTGAAAACGTTAACAACAATGGGAGCGGTTAATTTAAAATAACTAAATTACAAGAGGCTCGGGATGAGGCACCTATAATTCATGTGCCCATGCTGATTAACACGCCACTAGACACCTCAAATGATCACATATTGCTCAAATGATCCAAATAATGTCAAGGAAAATGAACCTAACCTTGAAATTAATGTTGAACCACAAGAAACTCAACAGCCATTGCATAGGTCGCAACGACATAGGCAGCCCACAAACTTTAATGATTACTATACCTATTTAAGTGAGGCTGATTTTGACTTAGGGAAATGCATTGACCCTGAATTATATGAGGATGCCATTAGTTGTGACCAATCAGCTCAGTGGAGGGAAGCAATGGAAGATGAGTTGAATTCAATGAGCAACATTGCTCTCCCACAGTCGCTCCCGTAATTAAGGGTGACGTTTTCGGGTCTTATCAATGTCCGGAAACTAAGGTTGAATATGAGGAAATGAAGCGAATTCCTTATGCCTCCATAGTAGGAAGCTTAACGTATACTCATGTTTGTTTGTCTATATTTACTTTTAACTGCATACACTTATAGTTAGTGCACTATTTCATGATAACGTGTTTAATTTCAAAACAAGCGCTTTAATACAATATCCTTCACTATAATGTCTAGTTTGTCTATATTTACTTTTAACTGTGTACACTTATGTTTCATCATAGACAAACATATTTGTACCACATTATTCCATTGTCATTTAGGCTTAATGAAATCATGTAGTTCATATTGGTATCAATGTTATAATGGATGGGGGTCCCGTGTCAAAAGTGATACGTGTAAAACCCCACAATTTGGGCTTTTGACACGTCACCGGCTTTATTATTTTTATCGTTCATCATATAATATTTTTACGGATCACTTTCATAATACATCAACACAAGACTTATTGCGTACAAAAATCATGATTTTAGTATATAAAAATAGTGAAGTATTTTAACTTAATATTATATACACACTTTTACCTTAACGAATATCGTCCTATTTAAAATACAACTTATAACTAGATTCATAATTAAATTTAGATTTAATTATTTAGAGGTATTCGATAAAAAAAAAGATTAATTAAATTATTTTCTTATTAATTTACGAGATATTTAATGGGAATTCATTTTTATTAAGATGATACACCTCCATGACAATCGAGAAATAATAGACATTTAACTAAACGAACACCTATTCTAGCCGTGTATATATATATACATGTATGCACTTGAAGCATATACTTTCCTTATACACTTAGAAATAACTTATGTTGCAATTGTCAACCATGTCATACCATACACCATATGATTAGACACTTGATACTATTACTTGTCAATTGTGTCTCCTTTTGACTTGAAAACACACGGCCACAACACAAAGTGGGAGGGAAATGAGGGTTCTAGTTTTAGCATGTGTGGAAATACCTTCTATGATATCTAGCATATCTTACAAATATCTAAACAAATCAAAACATATCTTGTGAAATCTTAGCAAAATCAAACCAATCTCCCCTAGATTTCGTCTAGTACATATGCAATCTAACAAGATCAAATCAAATTCCTTTGGCCATTAGATGTGCACGTTTCTTTACCCCTCCTAGAGCCTCATTGCCTCCTCAAACACTTCCCTAGAAGCCTCATACGTAGCTACAAGGTGGAATGAAAGGGCAAGTGTACAATTTGATAGCACTTGTGTAAGATTTACCAAGATTTGGAAGATCTAAACAAATCTCCAAACACGTGTATATATCTCTAGCAAATCTCAAATACAACACATCTAAACCTTGAACCAAAGATATCTATTCTCTGTTGTGTTTCTACACCAACGGACACAAACACAAACGCCACCCCTCTTCACTTACTGGCCGTAACAAATACACCACTCATGGCGGTGACTTCGGTGCAACCAAACAACAACTAAACGAGCACTCCTCTTGGGGCTGAAGATACCCAAACAAACACACTCACTTGGTGAAAGGAAAGGAGTTATCACAAGGTTTCGGGTTCACTTTAGTCACTAGTTCACGTCACATTTGCTAGGAGGACAAGTAAGCTCACATTCCTTTTTCAGCCCTTTTTCCCTTCATTTTCGTTCATAATCCCTCCATTTAAACACATATGCATGCCGAGTTAAAGAGCACATAATACGTGGTACTTGCGAGAACATAAATCTAATGATATATGGTGTCGTGTGAATATCTAGATGTAAACTTGATAACTAAAGAAACATAAAACAAGATTAGTAGTACAACCTTCTGATATAAGCGAGACACCATAGGGAAACGTACACTTAAAGCATGAACTGGGAAAAAACGTGAATGCTAGGTCTTAAGTCATGCCTTAGTTAGTACCCACGCCAAATTTGAACGCAAACGGACTACGTTTGCTAGGTTAAACGAACTAACCATACGCGTTATTTTATGTGAAAAACTAGCCCGAGCAGCCCACTTTAAGCCCTGTTTAGACCCAGTAGCACCACGACTATAGATCTGTTTATGGGGGGCATTTCGTAGATCACCTAGCCAGCTTTCCACAGCCTTTTGAATCACCCAAAACGGAGCTATAACGAATCGGGAAACTGACTTTGAAAACCTGCGTTTGAACACTAAAAGCTGTCAGCACTTGGATAAAAAGCTGACAGCATGTACAATAGGCTGACCAGCCGACTTTGGCTGCGTTTTTGAGCGAGTTAGAGTTAGATCTGGAACCCGACACCAACTAGGATATTGTAGATCTCCTGGCTACCTTTCCGTAGACACCAAGAACACTGAAAACGGTCAAGTAACGAATAAGTTACAGCCCTTTAAAAATCTGCCTCGCACACTTTTAAAGCTGATGAAAATTTAGTCATTCTAACCCGCCTACTTTGAACCCGTTTTTACCCATTTTCGAGCCGTTTTCAAGCAAAACATAAAGAACGAAACTTTTAGACGGCGTGTCCGAGAATACAAATATGTTCCCTGTTTGTTTTATGGCTAAGTAACGAACCCGTAATTGATCTTCAAAAATCAAGATTTATAACATCAAACACTTGAAGCACAAGGACTAATATTGCCATTTTATGAAAGTTTAGCAAGCCCTAGGGGGCTGTTTTGGTAACTATATTAAAACCAAGGACTCATGAGCAATTTAACTTAAGTTTTATTAATAATATTTATTTAATAAACTTTAAGGGCTATATTGTAATTCGTCAAACGTGGAGGACTAATTACGAACATTTGAAACTTCTAGGACCTTTATGAAATATTATATAAGTCTTAATTAAATAAAAATCATTTTTATTTAATTCATTTAACCTATTACAATTCGAACGAAGTAAATACACTTTGTTAAATTAAAAGTGTACATGTTACGATAACTTACAATAAGTTTAACACTTAAAGCGATAACAACTTATTAAATCCGTGATCATGCATTTTCATCAACTGCATTTATATGTGCATTATATTTGTTCATATACTGAGACCCAATTAATTACTTAGGTAATTAACTGTATCGTGAGCATACTATTTGGACTATCTGTGATATTATACGGGCACTGCTATTCAGGTGAGTTCATAGCCTCGCCTTTCACAACTATTTATGTTTTTACTAACCCGCGAGGGGGAGACATGCTATAACTTGTTTTGACTATATGATTTTGATATCTTATATTTAATAAACTGTTGATCGAGGAAACGCAAATTGAACTGTTACACTTAATTACATTTGCCTATTGTAGATGAACCCGCATGACCCGTGCATCCGAAACTGTTAGAATTTTTGAATTGCCTGAATGTTATAAATAGATCTATTTGGGATTGACCGTCCCCATCTGGGTGAGTCATGCTCACTGTGCCTAGGCCAGGACAACAGATGTTTCACATTTGAGAACTTATTTTTGTTATGGGTGCTTTGATAATGATAAGGCGAAGGGTCCTAATTAACCGAGGACTTAACTGTCAAGTTTCAGTTTCGGGCAATATGGCATGTAATTAGCTTATAGTATTTGGCTTTGTGCGATACTATATTTGTGATGTTTGCGATTCTAAACTTGACCTAATATTAATTGGTACATTAATACATAGAACATACTGAGACCTTTGAACTGGACTTTTATCAGACATTATGCAGTACAATATGGAACATCTTGATATATATGAACTTGATTTTTATCAAACTTTATGAAATACTATATGGGATATTTGAGATCCTACACTTGATTTTTATATCAAACTTTGTACAACACTATGCAGGACAATTTGCAGTCCTAACCTATGATTTTACAAAACTCTATGAATTCACCAACTTTATGTTGACTGTTTTAAGCATGTTTTTCTCAGGATATTAAGCTGGATTATTTGAGCATGGACTGAGCATCATTTAGGAGCATCATAATAATTGGGGAATCTGTTTTCACTGGGATATTTGTAACAACTGATATTTAACATTTCAACTGATTGTACTAAAACCATATTTATATCAATTGTATTTCAAATCATGTAATTATGATCAATGCTTTGTATGCCATTTGTTCTGTGATCCACTTACTGACACCCAATAACTATTCCGCTGCAAACCTGATTTGGGGGTGTCACAGAATGGTATCAGAGCGAATGGTTATAGAGAATCAGATCAAAAATAAAATTGTTTTTCTATTTTATTAACTGAACTATAACCGGACAAAATTTTCAAAAACTTAGATCTTAAAAACTGGGTTTTTGACGGGACATACTTAGAGAGCATATAGCATAGAGAGCATGCATAACTATATGATTTAAGTGCAATTTATTATCCTATGCATCTATATTTATGGTAGTACTAGGTGCTAACCATTTACGTACTTTACGTATTACGACTGTTTAATATCTCTATGAAGATATTAAAATATTAAAATACTTAACGTATTTAATGAAACTTATAAACATGTCATGTTAGTAGGGAGCTTTATACTAAAGATGTTCCATCTCGATATTTCGTTTTGACTGAGTGGTTGGGTTTACGACTTAAAGTACCCTCGCTCCTCAAACGTTTATAGAATGGCTTCTTAAGTATGATGGCCCGAACAATGCATTATAAACACAAACAATATAATACATAACAAACCCTTAGAAATATGTAAATGGAAATTTAAATAAAATCGTGGAAATATTTGGAAATCTTTGGAAGATATAAATTAGATTTTATGAATCTTGGTAAATCTAAACAGATTTTTATAAATCTTGAAAAATCTAAAATAGATTTTGGAAAATCTTGGAAAATCTAAAATAGATTTTGGAAAATCTTGGAAAATCTAAAATAGATTTCGGAAAATCTTGGAAAATCTAAAATAGATTTTTATATATCTTAGAAAAATCTAAAAAGAATTTTGGAAATCTTTTCTTGAAGAATTGTATTTTGGAAGAATTTAATTAAATGTTGGAAAAATCTAAATTAGATTTTATAATTCTTGATGAATCTTATTCGAACTATGAAAATCTTATTTAATCTTTGTAAACCGTAATTCATTTTTGGAGATACAAACCAAAACATTTAGTATCTAACCACATCTCAACAGTTATCTCAAATGTTTGAGATTACGCTCTATCTTATTTTAAACCTTATCCAATAGTTACCAATTGACAAGTATACTTGATATTTTAATAATATCCAAATAAGTCCTAAAATCTTATACTAAGATTTTTGAATCCTTCATGACTACTTGCTGTATCTATTTAAGCTTATACGCTGATAGTTCCTTATATAACTATTATAATATATGATTATATTATATACTGAAGATCCTTGTTTGATACGTATTTTAACGCACGTGATTTGAACATCCACGAAACACCACTTAGTAACGACTCATACTCCCGCTTTTGGTATGGGATATTATTTAGATAAGTTTACATGTTAAAATAACGCGGTGGGACCCAAATCAAGGTATGACTCTATATTTAGATGACATTTAAATATGGAACCTGAGTCTCTTGATCCTAAGTTAATTATTATTCCGTCTCTAGATGGAATGGGACGTCTAAAGGTGAAATCATAAGCCACCGGATTAGAAGTTTATTTATACATTCGTATTAAGGTGGAATGGAACGCCCGAAGACGAAAGTTATAAATAAACGGGCTGTAAAGTATCTTAATAATATCTATTTTCTTTGATATATGGTAAGCCTTGCCGGGAATATTTGAGTAGGTTGGGCTATGGAATCCTTATTGAAACGAATTAGGACGCTTTTTCGTTTGAATAAAGAAATCACAGGTCACTGAACCATGAAGTTATAAATTTTTACTTTACGTAGATGAGGACGCTTATCAATGTAAATAGAAATTTATAAACAAGTGGGCTTAAATATATTCGACGTGACTCATTATTGATATTATTTTAATCCAGCTATGGAACGTATTCCCTTTTGATTCGTGTTTTTTCCAAACATATCTTATCATTATTACATCCTCATCAAGAAACCTAAGGAAGACTCGTGTTCGTTCCTCTTGGATCATAGCACTATGCTATTGATTATCGACTAAATTTTTTGGTCCAACATAAAACTAATAAAGTCAATTAAACTTATTGAAGCTTAATAGACTTAAAATCTCTTGAAGAACTATTAAAACGTTAATGAACCTTATCTATGCATATCAAGGCCCGATAAGACCCATGAAACACATTTAACAAAGCCAAGACTTAAAACGAGCTTGTACTATTTTATCCAACCTTGTAAACCATCAGGGACTTGTTTGGCCATTTGTCAAACATATTAAAAAGCCCTAGGATAATAAGACAAAACTCTAAGGAATAAACATAGATTTCAATGAACTTAAAAGAAGCCCTAGATGATTTAACACGGATTAAAAACCCTAGGGGTTGAATTTGCCACTTTTGAAACTCAATTTGAGCCCTAAGATATTTTCTTTGAAAACTATTTGTGCCTTAAGGGCCACATTACAAAAATAGAAGAACCAAATGTGTAAATTGTTGAAACATAATAGACAAGTTACCTTGTGCATTAAAACTTACTCATCGGAGGCATACGATCAATAACTACATCTTAAATATCACCTATGATTTTAAACTTGAGTTCACAAGATTACACGTTCAAGAAAAAGTGTCCTCACTTGATCCCTGGACGAGTAACTTCATCTTAAGCTTTGAGGACAAAGCTAAAATAACGGGTAGGTGTTGTAAAACCCCACAATTTGGGCTTTTGACACGTCACCGGCTTTATTATTTTTATCGTTCATCATATAATATTTTTACGGATCACTTTCATAATACATCAACACAAGACTTATTGCGTACAAAAATCATGATTTTAGTATATAAAAATAGTGAAGTATTTTAACTTAATATTATATACACACTTTTACCTTAACGAATATCGTCCTATTTAAAATACAACTTATAACTAGATTCATAATTAAATTTAGATTTAATTATTTAGAGGTATTCGATAAAAAAAAGATTAATTAAATTATTTTCTTATTAATTTACGAGATATTTAATGGGAATTCATTTTTATTAAGATGATACACCTCCATGACAATCGAGAAATAATAGACATTTAACTAAACGAACACCTATTCTAGCCGTGTATATATATATACATGTATGCACTTGAAGCATATACTTTCCTTATACACTTAGAAATAACTTATGTTGCAATTGTCAACCATGTCATACCATACACCATATGATTAGACACTTGATACTATTACTTGTCAATTGTGTCTCCTTTTGACTTGAAAACACACGGCCACAACACAAAGTGGGAGGGAAATGAGGGTTCTAGTTTTAGCATGTGTGGAAATACCTTCTATGATATCTAGCATATCTTACAAATATCTAAACAAATCAAAACATATCTTGTGAAATCTTAGCAAAATCAAACCAATCTCCCCTAGATTTCGTCTAGTACATATGCAATCTAACAAGATCAAATCAAATTCCTTTGGCCATTAGATGTGCACGTTTCTTTACCCCTCCTAGAGCCTCATTGCCTCCTCAAACACTTCCCTAGAAGCCTCATACGTAGCTACAAGGTGGAATGAAAGGGCAAGTGTACAATTTGATAGCACTTGTGTAAGATTTACCAAGATTTGGAAGATCTAAACAAATCTCCAAACACGTGTATATATCTCTAGCAAATCTCAAATACAACACATCTAAACCTTGAACCAAAGATATCTATTCTCTGTTGTGTTTCTACACCAACGGACACAAACACAAACGCCACC
This sequence comes from Glebionis coronaria, assembly GCA_025667525.1. Taxonomy (NCBI): domain Eukaryota; kingdom Viridiplantae; phylum Streptophyta; class Magnoliopsida; order Asterales; family Asteraceae; genus Glebionis; species Glebionis coronaria. Next base: position 610,981,700 of record CM046875.1, on the reverse strand, counting down.
CCTCTTCACTTACTGGCCGTAACAAATACACCACTCATGGCGGTGACTTCGGTGCAACCAAACAACAACTAAACGAGCACTCCTCTTGGGGCTGAAGATACCCAAACAAACACACTCACTTGGTGAAAGGAAAGGAGTTATCACAAGGTTTCGGGTTCACTTTAGTCACTAGTTCACGTCACATTTGCTAGGAGGACAAGTAAGCTCACATTCCTTTTTCAGCCCTTTTTCCCTTCATTTTCGTTCATAATCCCTCCATTTAAACACATATGCATGCCGAGTTAAAGAGCACATAATACGTGGTACTTGCGAGAACATAAATCTAATGATATATGGTGTCGTGTGAATATCTAGATGTAAACTTGATAACTAAAGAAACATAAAACAAGATTAGTAGTACAACCTTCTGATATAAGCGAGACACCATAGGGAAACGTACACTTAAAGCATGAACTGGGCAAAAACGTGAATGCTAGGTCTTAAGTCATGCCTTAGTTAGTACCCACGCCAAATTTGAACGCAAACGGACTACGTTTGCTAGGTTAAACGAACTAACCATACGCGTTATTTTATGTGAAAAACTAGCCCGAGCAGCCCACTTTAAGCCCTGTTTAGACCCAGTAGCACCACGACTATAGATCTGTTTATGGGGGGCATTTCGTAGATCACCTAGCCAGCTTTCCACAGCCTTTTGAATCACCCAAAACGGAGCTATAACGAATCGGGAAACTGACTTTGAAAACCTGCGTTTGAACACTAAAAGCTGTCAGCACTTGGATAAAAAGCTGACAGCATGTACAATAGGCTGACCAGCCGACTTTGGCTGCGTTTTTGAGCGAGTTAGAGTTAGATCTGGAACCCGACACCAACTAGGATATTGTAGATCTCCTGGCTACCTTTCCGTAGACACCAAGAACACTGAAAACGGTCAAGTAACGAATAAGTTACAGCCCTTTAAAAATCTGCCTCGCACACTTTTAAAGCTGATGAAAATTTAGTCATTCTAACCCGCCTACTTTGAACCCGTTTTTACCCATTTTCGAGCCGTTTTCAAGCAAAACATAAAGAACGAAACTTTTAGACGGCGTGTCCGAGAATACAAATATGTTCCCTGTTTGTTTTATGGCTAAGTAACGAACCCGTAATTGATCTTCAAAAATCAAGATTTATAACATCAAACACTTGAAGCACAAGGACTAATATTGCCATTTTATGAAAGTTTAGCAAGCCCTAGGGGGCTGTTTTGGTAACTATATTAAAACCAAGGACTCATGAGCAATTTAACTTAAGTTTTATTAATAATATTTATTTAATAAACTTTAAGGGCTATATTGTAATTCGTCAAACGTGGAGGACTAATTACGAACATTTGAAACTTCTAGGACCTTTATGAAATATTATATAAGTCTTAATTAAATAAAAATCATTTTTATTTAATTCATTTAACCTATTACAATTCGAACGAAGTAAATACACTTTGTTAAATTAAAAGTGTACATGTTACGATAACTTACAATAAGTTTAACACTTAAAGCGATAACAACTTATTAAATCCGTGATCATGCATTTTCATCAACTGCATTTATATGTGCATTATATTTGTTCATATACTGAGACCCAATTAATTACTTAGGTAATTAACTGTATCGTGAGCATACTATTTGGACTATCTGTGATATTATACGGGCACTGCTATTCAGGTGAGTTCATAGCCTCGCCTTTCACAACTATTTATGTTTTTACTAACCCGCGAGGGGGAGACATGCTATAACTTGTTTTGACTATATGATTTTGATATCTTATATTTAATAAACTGTTGATCGAGGAAACGCAAATTGAACTGTTACACTTAATTACATTTGCCTATTGTAGATGAACCCGCATGACCCGTGCATCCGAAACTGTTAGAATTTTTGAATTGCCTGAATGTTATAAATAGATCTATTTGGGATTGACCGTCCCCATTTGGGTGAGTCATGCTCACTGTGCCTAGGCCAGGACAACAGATGTTTCACATTTGAGAACTTATTTTTGTTATGGGTGCTTTGATAATGATAAGGCGAAGGGTCCTAATTAACCGAGGACTTAACTGTCAAGTTTCAGTTTCGGGCAATATGGCATGTAATTAGCTTATAGTATTTGGCTTTGTGCGATACTATATTTGTGATGTTTGCGATTCTAAACTTGACCTAATATTAATTGGTACATTAATACATAGAACATACTGAGACCTTTGAACTGGACTTTTATCAGACATTATGCAGTACAATATGGAACATCTTGATATATATGAACTTGATTTTTATCAAACTTTATGAAATACTATATGGGATATTTGAGATCCTACACTTGATTTTTATATCAAACTTTGTACAACACTATGCAGGACAATTTGCAGTCCTAACCTATGATTTTACAAAACTCTATGAATTCACCAACTTTATGTTGACTGTTTTAAGCATGTTTTTCTCAGGATATTAAGCTGGATTATTTGAGCATGGACTGAGCATCATTTAGGAGCATCATAATAATTGGGGAATCTGTTTTCACTGGGATATTTGTAACAACTGATATTTAACATTTCAACTGATTGTACTAAAACCATATTTATATCAATTGTATTTCAAATCATGTAATTATGATCAATGCTTTGTATGCCATTTGTTCTGTGATCCACTTACTGACACCCAATAACTATTCCGCTGCAAACCTGATTTGGGGGTGTCACAATACGTGTGTTTGTATCTTTTTGCTTTGGTGCTATTATGAAACTATGATGATTCTCATAAACTTGTATTTAGCCAATGTAATTTTTCAAGTTTATTTAATACGTATAAATGATCACACGGCCAAGTGGGAGAATGTTAGAATAATCCCCTTATTAATATGGCCTTGACCATTTAGACCCTTAACTATGCCCTAACGACATTATCTACCCTAACTAACATTTGACAGTTATTTGATAGAAATAACTGTCATAACTATATATCCCTGGGAGTGGTCTTTTTCTTGTATTATGTCACATATGTGTTCTCTCAATAAACACCATAATGTTGTGAGAAATCCTTCCATCGGATTGGTGACTTTATTAATGTAATTGACAAGCCCTATGACTTCATCATCCAATCCCTCAAGTAAGTCTTCTTTGATGTTATTCTTATGATATGATTACATGAGATTGACCCTGATTATGTTTAAGTAATTAAACACCATGTTCTTGGTCGTGAACTCCTCTGACCGGGTCATTAATTGCATGGTAGTCTTGATGCTTCGATGTGGCGGATTCATTTAAGTGTTTGCTAATGCATGTTTTAATGAGTAGATCTAGGGTTTGTTTGTGGCTCTAGGTATACTAGTTATTGTGTAGACGATTGTAAGGATGTATGCCAAATGGGTAAGAACTAGTAAACATCGTCATACCACTATCCTAGGGACTATTTATTTCGTATATGACTTGTAATTAATACAAATAGAAACACTTACATATTTGGTTGACAAGATGTGACGGGTAACAAACACATTAAGAAAACATTGTAGTAAGCAATGTAGGATTAGATAAACTCATTTTATTTACTTGGTGAAATTCTACAACATTAGTTTAGGTTAGTTAGAGTGTTAGTCAAAACCCTCTTGTTAATGTAATGATGCCTAATAATGTTACTTGCATTTTTTGGTGTCGCTTTGTTTTGATTACGACAAAATATAAAAACAAACATTTAGCAAAAACAACGAATATCGAATTCTTGAGTTTATTAATCTTCCATTTCGTTTACAATCACTTAAGGTATGAATAAACAAGTTCTTAACTTAACTAAGTGATCAAGGATTAACTATATTCTTAAACCTCACTTTTAATTAAAAGTGACAAAAGTTTTTTTAAATAAACTTTATTTTTAAGAAATTGTTTTAATGGAAATGAAATTCCTAGGATATTCCATAGGATATTCCTTAGGATATACCTTAGGCTATTCCTCAAGAGGTGTTAACCTTACTAGATAAGCTTTCCCTACTACAAGACAAAAAGGAGCGGAGTCTAGATATGCCAGTGCTTTATAGGTGCCCGCGGTTCCTTATATATATGGAGTCGCAGGGACATTTAAGGAACTGCGGGCAGATATAGCCGTTACCCCTTTCTTATATAAATAGTGAATTATTTCCAGATTTTTTTCACCTCTTTTGCACACACTTTATCATATTCAGACCCTCTTCTATAATATTTTAAATCCTTGGTCATTTGTTTGATTATTCTTGTTTAAGAAGTGAATCTTTCTCCTCCTTTCTCATCCTCTAAAGTGCAAAGAGAAAAACACTATCATCCTTGAAGTGTTGTGTCAAGTTCAAGATCCATTCAAGATCCAAAATTTATATCATTCTTATGTATTTGTGAAGATCCAAATTGATGTATAATTTAGAACTTGTGTATGTATTGTGGTTAATATTTAGGTCTTAAAGTAGATTGATGTAGATTGGTACTAACTAAGATTAGGGCTCGACTTTTAGCTTAGATTCGGAAATTGGTTAAGCGACGTGTAAGGTTTCTCCACCTCAATAAGCTTGTTGATAAGTGAACTCTCGATTATGGTACTCGAGGAGTGGCGTGGGGACGAAGATAGAGCTTCGTGGTCGAACCACTATAAATCATTGGCGTTCGGTTTGATCTTTCATTTCATTTATCTCTTTACATTCTTTATTCATACTTGCATATACTTTGTGATTATTAGCTTAACAACACTATCACTTGTTCATATTGTGCATAAAAAGGTTTCACATAAATCACTCGAATCTAGCTTTTTGAAAGGGATTTTTATAAACCGATTTTTTAAGTAGTGAAACTATTCAACCCCTCTTCTAGTTTCTACACCTCTCATTTACCTCGATATTTTACTTGCTTTCATAAAAATAAAAAAATAAAAAAAGAATCTTATTCCCACCTCTAGACCTATTGTATGTTCAACACTAGCCTCCCAAACTCCCCGAGTCCTTACCTTTACTATATCTACACGACCGAGTACACTGCCCGAGGGGTTGTTAAACTCCTTAAGAGAGCGAGGTTGCAAAAACCCGCTACTCCAAACCCTCATCAAAACATTAAAATCACATATCTGTTAGCCTATGAAAACTGTTTTCGTTGCAAATATTTTTATTGTACGAATAGCTTATTGTTTAAGTGTTTACATTGTCTTACGAATTTACAACATATCGAAAAATGTTTGTTTTATACTCTTAACCAAGGTTCTAAATAGCGTAAGGCGTGGCGTGGCGGCAAGGCCAAGCCTCAAGCTTTTGTGGCTAAGGCGAAGCTTTTGCGTCTTTAAGGCGTGACCTAAGGCGACATAAAAATATAATTTTATTTTTATATTTATATAGTTTTTATAGAAACCAAGATTAAAAAAAAGTTATTGTACATAATGAATAAGGTTAAACTGTTATTTTTACATGTAATTTTCTTCCCTTAAAAAAATAAAAAAAAATAGAGTTGAATGAAAAAAAATCGCCACGCCTCACCCCTTTGCCCGCCATATCACGCCTTTCTTACACCACGCCTAGAACCCACGTCATAGTTTATATCGTAACAGCGAGGCCACGCCTCACGCCTTTGCGACGCCTTTACGCCGCCATGGCGCGCCTTTTAGAACCTTGCTCTTAACCAACAATTGTTTACGTCTTTAAACTATATTAGATATTTATAATTTATCAAAAAAATGTGTGGTATATATAGTCAAACAACAAATTAACGAAAAATGTTCATGACACATATACGTAAATCAAAATACTACGCCACATCGCGAGACATCTGATTACTCATTAACCATCATAACTACGTTGCATCCTCTACTATATTTATAATTACAAACTTTTACATAAGCGACAAATACTTTAAAAAGTTAACAAAATATTATAAACACACCTATTGTTATATTATGTTTGTACTTAACCACAAGCTCTCAGGTATCTTAACTTCCAGCGCTTAAAATACAATTCTTATTTAGCTTATTTATGTATGAGTGTTTAGCTTTTAGGGTTTTATTTAAATGATAATAAAAACCTACTAAGGGTCCGTTTGGTAGAGGGCGATGAGCCTTAGAAACCAGGTTTGGGTTCAAAAAGAATGTTTGGGTTGAACAATAACTTAGGTTGGACCTACCCCGAAACCCAGATTTGAGGGCATCCTCAAAGTAGTCTAATACCCTAAAGTTAGAAAAACACATTTAATATACATTTCAGATTGTTGACATTGGAGCGTGGAGCAATAGTATCCTATCCCTTTTGGTAACTTTAATTATTGAATTAAAAAATACTTTATTTAAACATAAATCCAAATCAAAAATTACTTTTTATTTAATACTATCCAATCTTAAGTCACCCACTTCATAAACACACACTCAAAGTAAAACCAAACTTTAAACCAAACAAACCCTAAACTTACTACACCTACCAACTAAGGTTAAGTTATATTACCAAACATTTTATAAAGCAACTATGTCTAACTACTACTGCAAATATTGCTACAATTTACAACTTTTGCTACAAATTGCAAATATTGAGTCGAGAATTTCCAAGCTCAAGCTTGACTCGGTTACTAAACCTCGAGTCAAGCTCGAGTTCAACTCGCCTTCTAAAACTAAAGCTCTGATATGTCAACTTTCTAAGTTGAAGCTCCAATGATTAATCAATAGTTCAAGTCAACTCAAATCGACTCATATAAATATTACTATATCTTAATAATAACGAAGTAATTTTATAACTTAAGCGTGAGAAAGGTTGCAAGGCGATTATAATAAAACTTGCACTCGACTCAGGCCTCCTACTTAAATACCTTGAGTTTACGCTTGAATTGATTAAAGTCGACTTGATTTCAAGTGTTTTGCAAATATATTTCATGTAACTTCTAAGTTATCTCATTTTGTTTGCATCTTTATAAACAAAAAATGGCCTAGTAATAAGGTTCGTTCTGAGCCTGTTTGGTTCGTCGTAATTAGATGTAATTGTAATTTATTTACATTACATAGGCTATTTGTTTTGCAGAATGGAATTGAGAGAATTGTAATTCACTTTACATTATATAGGTTATTTGGTTGCGTTATAATTATAATTCAGACATTAAAATTACATCAAGAAAGGGAATTCGGATTATATAGAAAGTTGGATGAAAAGTTTTGAATTACGTTGTAATTCAGTATTTGTATACTTTAAAACACTAGTATTTCTAAATAACAATAATAAAATAATAGAAAAAGTTCTATCTAGACCCCAAAAAAGCATAGATCAAATACCCATCTCCACCTTTAATCTACATCTGATCCAACGATGGAGATTAATACCTTTTTTTTTATTTTTTAAAAGAAACAAATAATTCTTAGGTGTTCTGATCACACACACACGGGATCCACCAATTTACCAACCCTTAGCACTAACTACCACCACCACCAACCACCCACCAACGACCGCCACTAACCACCATTGATTAAAACCAATGCCACCAACCACGATCCACCATCCTCAATCTCGATCTAACTTAACCTTAACCCTACTTTTATCTCTAAATCACACGATTGATGGATATTCGAGATGGATATGCGACGAGCAAGGGTAAAATAAGCTTTGATTCATCATCCATACGTGTTTTTAAGCTTATTTTTATGCTTATTTTGAAGTTGGTTGTGCTTAATTATTTTTTATGTTGATTTATGCTTATTTTCATTTAAATTATATTTATATAAGTCTTTTTTAATTGTTTGATTATTATATGAATTTGTTAAGTAGTTTCCGTTTAGATTTAATGCTTATTTTTTTTTTTGAATTCATGGTTATTGCAGAATCATATATGATTTGTATGCTTTTTTTAACGGCGAGTTAGTAGTTAGTGATTCGAGCTTACATTGACATCCAATTGGGCACTATGCAAGCCTCAGACCTTCTCCTTAGAGGATAAACCCCACCCCTGCCTCTTAATTCGGGCCCCTGAAGGTTCCTGGTGAGACTCAAACTCGAGACCTCTCCAAGAATACCTCCCCAAGGTTACCCTTGGTGGCCAACTAAGCTAGCTCAGCTGGTTATATATGATTTGTATGCTTATTTAGTTGATTGATTATTTTTAGAAAGTCATATATGATTTTGAATGCTTATAATCATTATTGATTAGTAATGTGTAACCTAAAAGTTTCAATTAAAAAACATACGATTTGAATGAACAATTATGATTTTGTTATATCTTATATTGATGCTAGACCTAAAAATATCAAGTTCAAGCGAGAAAAGTTGTACAATTGATGTTGGGCTCTTACAATTGAAAAGTTACAGATGTGTGTGTGAATCATATATGAGTATGTATGAATCATATATGATTCTGTATGAAAATATATGTCTATGAAAATTTAAGAAACATGCGATTTGAATGAAGGAATATGATTTAGTTATATTTTATAGTGATGCTTGACTAAAAACTATCAAGTTTGGAATTATGCGAAAAAAGTTACAAAATTATTGTTGGGATCTTATAGTTGAAAAGTTGTAGATGTGTGTGTGAATCATATATTATTTTGTAGGAATCATATATGATTCTATATGAATCATATATGGTACCCTTATAATAAACAATAACTTTCTTTCATATATAATCGAGTTGAAGATAATCTACCTGATTTAATTTGGTAATGGAGTTCGCGAGATTTATATATTTGGGTATTGCTTTTATAGGTGGAGAAAATTCAAGTCAGGTATGATATTTGCTTTTAAAGAACGAGTTAAAGATAATCTACTTGATTTGATTCATCATACATCTTCGACCTCACCTCACCATTCTATGGGTTGTAATCATACTAGAAATTTAGCTATGCTTATTTATTGATTCTACAAGTTTTTTTGTGGGGGTTTATCCCACTTAGAATTTACTTGTGTTTTTTTGTTGTAAATAACCTTTTTTTTATCTTTTTAATGTATCTTTGCAAAATCTAATGGTATGAAATGAATGTTTAATTCTTACTTTGATTGATCTTTTTTTTACATGTTTGATATTCGTTGGTGAATTATATGATTCCTGGGTGAATCATATATGATTTTTACAAGAATCATATACGATTTAGTATGAATCATACATGATTCACTCTTGAATCGTATTTCATTTACTATAAATTTTATTAAACAAGATTCACAATTTTTGTTTAGCATTTTGATTTGTGTTAATTGATGATTTCTTTCAAATTTGTGTTAAGTATGAATCATATATGATTCAATATATATCATACATGATTCAACATGAATCACATATCAATTTTAGACATTTTTATATATCAAATCGGCTTGAACATCAAACATTAGGTAATTCAATCAAGAACATCAAACATTAAGTAATTTATTTTAGATCCTCGTGACACTTACACAAAATATAAAATAAAAATCTAAACAAAATACGATTTAGAAGAAATAAAATATCCAACAAGCTATGTTGCTTGCTTTTTAGCAGCAACATTTCTCGGTTCTTGTTCACTAACGTAGCAACACTTCCTCCTTCTTTTTCAGCAGCCGCAATAATCCTTGCTAGTTTTTTAGTTGCATCAAAACTTAGTTGTTTTCAAGAACATATTCCACACAAGTTTGTTTAAGTGCTCTTTGAAACCAGTGTCGTCATAATTTTCTTTACAAATATGGAAATAAAGGGTTAATACACATATAGATTACTAAAGTTTGCCTAAATATTCACCTAAGTTACTAAAGTATTTTTGGTAACAATTAGGTTACTATTGTATTGGTTACCTGTTATACATGTTACTTAAGTATTTGTAACCTGTTGTTACAGGTTATGTATTAACGTGGCAACTCACATGCCTCTTGAATATAATTTCGTCTTTATTTACACGATTAAACTATTATCAGTTGACTCTTCATTTCTATGTGACATAATCTTTTTTCTTTTTTGTAAAATAAGTTGCGGGTAAATATCATAAATACTTTATATACTATAAACGTAAAGACTCATTATGATTAACGAACGCAAATAAATCTCATTATGTTGTAACACTCTTACATTTTACTTTACGTAGTTATAAAATTTTGAAACGTCTATCATTTTGCTTCATGAGTCTTTATTTCACAATTAAGTATTATTATTTTTAACTATATTTTGATTTTTTTAATTCTTCACGTTAGTATTCAATATTATTTTTATAAAATGTAACTTTTTTCGTACATGATTTTTATTTATTTATTTAAAATCATAAAAAATGTTAAATCTTAAATCTCGAAATCCTAAAAAGGTATAACTTTTTTCGACTCATTATATTATTTAAAATCTTAAAAGAAGTTAAACCTTATTTTTTCTTAAAATATTTTTTGGTACTTTCTAATTAGAAAAAAATAAAAAAATATATAAGTTACTTTTTTACTTCGTAATTTTCTATATACAAAATTTAATTTGTTTTTTTTCGACTCATTACAATATTTAAAATCTTTATTTTTCAAATCATAATGAAAAGTTAAATCTTAAAATTTTAGTGGTTTTTTTTGTTACTTTTAAATTTTTTAGATATTTTTTTTTCCAAAAAAAATGTAATTTGTGGTTTGGGATGCATCTTTGTGTTTGCTAAAATGTTTTTTTGATTGATTAGTGAAAAAATATAAATGACATAGATACATAAATAATAAACGATTGTAAACGGATAAATAGATACAAACAGATGATAACGTACAAAAATATGAAAACGCACGAAAACGGATGAATACATAAGAAAATGGACGAAATAAAAATATATGTGTAATTATTTATTGAGTATAACTTTTTCTAAAGTTCAGTAACCCGTTTGTTAAACTCGTGAACTATAGTAACTTTCTTGTAACATATGAAACTTTCGTGGATAATGAAACCGGTAATACCAGTTGTCCACCTTAGGAGTAACCTGGATATAAATTTTCTAAACATTTAGTAACCTGTATGAATAATCTGTATACTTGAGTAACCTAATTGTTACCAAAAATATTTTAGTAACTTATGTGAACATTTAGACAAACTTTATTAACCTATTTGTGCATTAACCTTGCAAATAAATCACATGTGATATGAGTTAATGCAAGAAAATCATATAATATTCAGACTGAATCATATATGATTCATCATGAGTCATATATGATCCATCATGAATCATAATAATTCTTAGGGAGAAATACAGAAAAAGAAATTCAATTGTGTTTGATGAAATACAAAAAAACATATACAATTTGTTTCCATTTAATACTGATAATAAACTCAAAAATCATATATGGTTCATACATAATCATATATGATTTTCCTCTTTTTCAGAACCTTTTATCCAAGAACACAATGTTTGATGATAGATTTGAAGAATACACGAGATTCACCTTTTCATCTTCATCTACAATAACATCATCAAACTTTTCAATTTCATCTTCAATAAGAAGATTTTCGTCTACAATAATAGAACAACAACCAAATCCTTTTCATTTTAATGAGTATCATCCATATTACAAACCTTATGCGGAAGAAAGTAGTTGGTTGGGGAGGTTGCAGAGAAGGTGGCTAGTTGGGAAGGTCGGTGGAATAAGGCAGTTGGCCTGGGAGGTTACCATGACCAAAGTGACTTATCGGGGAGTCGATCAATTTTATCGTACAAGTGGTGCAGGAGGAGACGCCGTAAAAAGGTAGGTGTAGGAGGAGTCGCCGGGGTGAAGAGCAACAGTCGCCGATGATGGTAGAGATGGTGGTTGGTGGATGGGTAGAGAAGTGTATGTGTGTGTTTTGTGTGGATAAAGTGAGATAGAGGTGGAAGATGAAAGAGATATTGACTCTTGGATTAAAAATGAGATAGAGGGCAGAAATGGATTCATTTGGTCTATACAAAAAAGTGGGTCCATGAGGATCTCAACTCAATAATAATAATAATAACATTAACAAAATATTAATTATAATTAAAATTAATATTAAAATATTATTATAAAAATTATTATTATTATTAAAATAGTTATTGTTATATAAATAAATATATAGTTACATTAATAAAATAAATGTTATTATGTTGATAAAATATTACATAAATATTAATAAATAATATTAATTAAAAAATTAATAAATTTGTATATATATTATTAAAATTAATTACTAATAAAATAATTATCAAAAATTGGATTTTATAAAATTTTAATTAAAAATAAAAAATTATTATCAACTAAATTTATTATTACTAGTTGACAATTATGATTATATTAATAAATATAAAAATTATTAATATAATAGTAACTAATAATTAGATAACTATTATTACTAAAAAATTAAAAAAATATATTTATAATAAAATAATTATTATTAATAAAAAAGTTATATTATCAAGATATTAATATTCTAAAAATATTTAAATAAAAAAACTAATAATTAAAATTAATCATTAATAAATATTAATTTTATTAATTTAAAGTAATTATCATTAATTTAAAAATAATAATAATAATTAATATTATTTTTATTATATTGTTACTATTTCTTACTATTTATTTATTTAATTATTTTTTTTATTTATTATTGTATTTATTAATTATTAAATAATAATAATAATATTAATAATTTATTACAATATTATTATTATTACTATTATTTTATTACTAAATTTATTATTACATATTTTTTTAATTATTTTATTATCTTATTATTTTTTCAATATTTCAATTGTTTTTAATTATTTTCATTTAATTTAATATTATTTAATTATATCATTACTTTATTCTTATTATATTATTATAAATTATCATGATCATTATTAGTATTTGTTATTATTTTTTTTTATTTGTTATTATTTTTATTCTTTTATCATTTTGTTATTATATTATTTTAAAAATAATTTTTTATTTTTTATGTTTTATAAAAAAATTAAATTACATTACGTTGTCAGTCAACCAAACACATTCACTGATTACTCAATTACAATTACGAACATATTACAATTCATTACATTACAATTATTAAATTACAATTTATTTCAGAACTTACGGTTCTCTCAAAAACATTCTGCAAACCAAACAACTACGTGTTCAAAACTCATTTGAAATGGTGAGTGAATAAAAAAAGAGAAGAGTTATTTTGGATAAAATACTTTTATTTGAATATAAGAGGATTTATCACAACCATCCATCTCATTCCATCTAATAGATAAGATTAAATATATTTTATTTTCATCTATTTTTATAATTTAAATATCTCTTAAACCGTTAAGTATTAAACGAAAATAATTATACCATCGCGACGAGCGTTTAATTATATTTCTACCAATATGCAATATGATATACTTTCGAAGAAAAAGAAAATTCGTTTTTTTTCTTCTTGTTAAAATTTACGTGAAATATTATATATGATAATACTATTTCATCATATATGATAACAGTGTTAAATCATATATGATATGGTTTCTATCATATATGATGTTATATAATATATGATATTGATCATACATCATATATGATAGTAGTATCATATATGATAATTTTCGAAAACGTGAAAAAAATAATTTTTTTTGTCGAAAGTGTATCATATAACATATCTATAGAAAGATAATTAAATGCTCTTTGTAACGGTATATTTTTTTTCGCGTGACGATTAACGGTTTAAAAGATATTAATATTTGAAAAAGTAGAATAAAATATATTTTGTATTTAATCTTAGATTTAAGTTCTTTTGGATACCAAAGTTTTCTAAGATACAAGGGGACTCATCCCCACCATCCATCTCCATTTCATCCGATGGCTGAGATTAAATCCCCCAATTTATACTGCAGGGGTATTTTCGTCTTTTTACTTCTGGATATATATATACGCTTTAATAAACTCGTTTCATTCTTCCTTCTTCTTCTCCGATTAAACTGGTACTTTCTCTCTCTATGTTTCTCTCTCTAGATATAGCGTTTGTTAATATTGCTTATTAATAAGCTTATTAGTAAGCTTATAAATAAGCAATTCACATCTATTAATAAGCTTATTAATAGATCGGATTATTAAATACGCTTATTTATAAGCTTATTAACTATCCGATTGATTAATAAGCTTATTAATCGTTCGGATTGATTAATAAGCTTATAAATAAGCGTATTTAATCGAGCGGATTGATTAATAAGCTTATTAATCAGCTTATTAATCGATCGGGACGATTAAATACGCTTATTTATAAGCTTATTTTATGTGTCTGGTCTATTTTTATTGATATTGTTTATAAGCTTATTTGATAAGCGTTGAATCTTTTAGGTTTTAGATAAGCTTTTTATGAGTTGTTGTTTTTTTGATTTTTCATAGGTTTTAATGATGGATTCGAGTGATTCTAGTGGTCGTAGTGGTGTTGTTGATCCTTCTACGTTGGTTGATTTGACTAACGATCAGTCTAGTGTCGATCAAGGTTTGGATTTGCCATCCGAAAGTGTTCTTCATAGTCTTGCGGATGAGATTTCTGCGTATTAACAAGACGGTGAAGAAGCGGAAGCTGTTAAGAGTAAGTTTTCTAGTTTTTGTTGAGCTTAGTGCATGTTGCCAGTGTATCATATATGATAGGAACCTATCATATATGATGTTTGTATTTTTACATAGATATGATAGCCATGTAACATATACTATCATATATGATACATGTCTATCATATATGATGTTTACATGATATGTGTTGAAATTTTCTAGTATTTTGTAATCATATATGATAGTATATGTTTCTTTTTGTAGAGTTGAATGCTGTGCGGACTCCTGAGTCGTATATCACTCATTCCAACTTTGATACTCCTAGGGGTACTGTTTACTACATTCCGAAAGTGCCTGCCGAGTTTTTACTTGTTAAAGGGAACGAGTACGATTCAGTTGAGCATTGCATTGCTGCTTACAAGAAGTATGCCATTAAAGCTGGTTTTGTTGTTAGGAAATCGTGTCAGAAAAGATTGAGGAGCGGGATTGTGAAGCAAAAGTATTTGGTTTGCAACAGGAAGGGTTCCCCGAAGGATATATATGTAGACACCCTAGATTTGGAGAATGGTTATAACCAATTGAGGCATTCAAATGTGCATATCACCGGTTGTAAAGCTCGTGCTGTGTTTGACTTGATCCCTGGTACGACGAAGTTCAAGTTGAGTGTATTTGATACTATCCACAACCACGAGCTTGAACGTGAGGAGTACAAGCATCTGTCAAAGAATCAGAGGCAGTTAACATACGCGGAGCAGGTGTTTATTGTCAAGGCTACGAGTGTGAATATCGGTGCTACAAGAGCTCATCACCTTCTGACCGGGATCAAGGGTTCTTATCTGCTCGTTCACGGCACTACTGTTGACTTTAAGAACTTCTTCCGTAGCGTCAACTGTTACATCCGGGACTATGACGCGCAGATGTTGATAAACAAGATGGAGAAGAGGAAGGAGTACGTTGCTGATTTTTCGTTTGATTATTTGGTTAACAAGGCTGAGCTTATTGGCTTATTCTGGGCTGATGAAGTGTCCAAGTACAACTACAAGGAGTTCTGTGATGTTGTCTCTTTTGATGCCACGTTTAAGACAAACAAGTACAAAATGGTATTTGTTCCTTTTACGGCGATTGACAACCATAGGAAGTGTGTTACGGTTGCTGCTGGTTTGCTCAAGTTCGAGACCACGGAATCGTATGTTTGGTTACTTAAAGCCTTCATCAAAGCGTTTGGGAAAGCACCTAGCATAGTAGTGACCGATCAAGATAAGGCGATGAGGAATGCCATTGAAGCCGAGTTTGTTGGTACAAAGCATAGGCTGTGCATGTGGCATATCACGCAGAAGCTTCCAGCGAAGGTACTTTTTCTTAAGACTAGTATCATATATGATGAAGTAGCATCATATATGATATTTTTTTAGTATCATATATGTTGAAGTAGTATCATATATGATGTGAGAACAGGATTTTTACTCATATCATTTGGTTTTTGTATGTCTTTGCAGATATGTGAGAAAATATACAATGATCGTGTTTTTAAAGAGAAGTTGAACAAGATTATTTGGAACATGTACATTGGTCCCGAGGAGTTTGACACCAGATGGGGTGATCTGATGACAGAGTATGATTTGGTGGGACACAAGTGGCTGACGAAGATGTATGATATGCGTTCAACTTGGATCCCTGCTTATTTTTCTGACTCGCCGTTGTGTGGACTGATAAGGACTACGTCTAGATCAGAGAGCGAGAATTCTTTCTTCTCCCACTTTACAAATTCTAGCTCGACGCTTATGAACTTTATGAATTGCTTTGAGACGGCGATGGAAAAGCAAAGGAGTGTTCAAGAGAGAATGGATCATAATACAATGGATACTGTTCCGAAGTTAAGGACTTTTCTCAAGATCGAGAAGCATGCTGCAATGGTTTACACTCGTACCTTGTTTGAGTTGGTTCAGAAAGAGATTTTTGTTGGATTATGGTATTGTCAGATAGATACTAAGAATGTGCTCGAGGGTTCTGAGGTTTCTGTTATTAGAGTTAGGCATTTTGTTTATGAAGAGCCTGGTAAGAAGAACAAGAAAAAGGTGAATGATAAGGTTACTGATAAGGTTAAAGTTGGTGAGTCTTCTAATAATGTGAAAGATAAGGAAAATGACAATGATAAAGAGAAGGAGAAGGAAGATGATGAGGTTGACATGTTTACTAGAGAAGATGGGTTGTACAAGGTATGTGAGTTTTTTGTTGATGTAATATTTTTTTTTAACATATCATATTTGATAAGCACATGTATCATATATGATATTCACTTCTTTTTTTTTGGTTTTTTTTCCCAGGTCTTGCGCAACTTAGAGGATGGTTCAGTTATTTGTACATGCCAATTGTTTATGAGGGTTGGGATATTGTGCAGGCATATTTTCTGCGTGTTCAAGAATGCAAATATCGAGATGATTCCTCAGCAATACATTCTTAAGCGTTGGACCAAGAACCTTATCCCGGCTGCGTTGAGGAACAAGAGGAACAGGTATGGGGAGAAGAATGTTGTATTGGAGAATTATTCGTGCGAGGCGACATCTATTGTTGATCATTGTGTGCATTTGTTGAGCAAAGACGAGCCTAGGTAGGGTGCTTTTGTTGAAAAGTTGAAGCAGCTGAAGAAAGATGTTGAAGCGGATTGTCCAAATCCTCCATCTAAGAAGAAGGTAGACTGTTTGGAGCAGCTCGTTGGTGTTTCTCATCCGTCTGTACGTTTGGTTGATAATCCAGATGTTGGAACCCCTAGAGGACGTCCTGGGCGTCAAAAGCTGCGTATTAAAGGTGGTAGAGAGATAGCTATTGAGAAAGGCAAGAAGAACAAGATTACATGTTCGGTGTGCGGGGGTACTGATCATAACAAGAGGACTTGCACCGGTAAGCGATTGGAGGAAGTCGTTGTCGAGGATCCAGCTTTTGCAGATGCAAGTACGAGTGGATGAGCTTGGATAGAAGAAAAGTTTTTGTTTTAGGAATTTTTTCCCGTTTTATTTTACTGTTTGCAGTTTCTGAACATGTCATTTTATGATGTATGATGATATTTTGTCTTGATTACTTTGATTCATGAGAAGTTGTTTTTGATACTATCTTTTTTTGGATAATCATATGTCAATGAGTCATGAGAAGTTGTGTTTAATCCATTTTTTTCTTTAGTTTGTTTGCTTTTGTCAGTTTTTTAAGTTTTTTTTGGAGTATCATATATGATAGTGATGTATCATATATGTTAAGTTGTCAACACAACATATATGATACGTATGTATCATATATGTTAAGCTGTGTTCAATCCTTTAGTTTTTTCTAGTTTGCTTTTGTCAGTTTACAAGTTTTTTTTGGACTATCAGATATGATAGTAATGTATCATATATGTTAAGTTGTCAGCACAACATATATGATACATCAGTATCATATATGATAGTTTTTAAGATGATAATGTTACTTCTTTCAAGAATTTTGTTTCCATAGCAAGTGTGTTTTTACAAGTTTTTTTTTGGACTATCATATATGAAACTAATGTTTCATACATGATAGTTTTGTTTTTAACGGTTTACATGTTTTACAATATCCTTCTGTTCTCTAGAAATTTAATTCAAGAACAATACACATGAAACAAAATATTCATTTTCCATTTCATAATAGAAAATTCGACGGGTTACAAGTTAAAACAAGTTGTATCCACAAAATGCGGTACATCCTACTTTACCGCCAGCAACTTGTCTTCCCTACGATTCTATCCAAATGTTTTCCAATGGTACGTCAGGTGTAGGCGACATGACTTGGGGGTAGTCGGACTAATGGATTCCTATTAAACGACCCACGATCTACGACCAGTTGACCCCAAGCTTAGAGCAACCCATCATGGGTTCTCTTGCATGCCGCGTACTCCTTTTCCGATTGGATAAGTCATCTAACTGCTTCTAATCTAAATCAGTTCACTAATCTCTTTACCTAGCCTAATGTTCCAGTGGGTTAAGCGTTAAAGCTTATCAAGGTAGGCGACATGACTCGGGGGTAGTCGGACTAATGGATGCCTATTAACCGATCCATGATCTACGACTAGTTGACCCCAAGTTTGGAGCAACCCACCATGGGTTCTCCTGCATGTCGCGTACCCCTTACCCAGAGGATAGGCTAAGCAAAGCGGAAGTCTTAAAAAAATCTAAGTTATTACAGACCAAATTAAAAATTAATGTCTTAAACTGTATTGTCTTTTTGTCTTTCCTTCTTCAGATGGCGCTCTTGGCCACATCTCTGTCTTGTTCCTCCTTTCTTGCTTTGATTGCCTCTTTGATGACCTTTGTCTTGTATAGTTGCATCTGGTATGTTCTTGCAAATTCATAGGCTTCATCTGTTACCTGCTGCCTCTTGGTGTTCTTCTCGTGTGATAATATCTTTGCAGCTATCCTGAACCTCAGCTTCAGTATTTCCTTTCGTTGCTCATCTGAATCACTCGGGAAGTCCAAAACCCAACCTTTTGCACTTTCGCCCTCATAATGCTCCATGTGCATCATCACAAACACCCCACAATCAATGTCGTTGTACATTGTTCCCCACTTTGGTCGAATGATTGTATGCTTCCTGAGTTTTTTTGTCATTTTGTGCTGCACACTCTCCATATACATCATAAACATTTTCATCTGCAAAAAAAAGCCCCAAGCTTGTCATATTCTTTGGTGTGTGATTTTTTTAGATGCTTTTTGAAATGCACAGATGTTCATGTTTTTTTAGTTTATTTATGTATTTAGTGACTTACCAGTAGGTCACAGTATGTCTGGTACTTGCTTTCATATGTGCTGGCGACTTTCGAGTTGTCGATGATTGACACGGCGCCGTTGACGAGGTTAAAGACCACCAAGTAGTAGTGCTGGTGAGATATGACCGGGAAGAACACCTGCAGAGTTCTTATAAGTTATATTTTTTTGAATCTATTGTAAAATTTAATATCAAATATGTTCTAATCCTACTGCATTTGATTGCATGTCACTCATCATATATGATAAGTTTTTATCATATATGATAAGTTTTTATCATATATGTTTTACTTCTTTTATCATATATGTTAGTCAAGTGTTTACCAGATTTATTGTAAACTGTAACTGTAATATCATATATGTTCTAATACTATATGTTTTACTTTTTTTTATCATATATGTTAGTCAAGTGTTTACCAGATTTACATTCTTCAACTTCAGCAAGTCCTCATCTTCTCCCATGGAGGTTCTCATGTTCTCTTCAAACTTTTGAAACTGCTTCTGGACGTCATACTGTCCGTTTGCCAGTTTCCAATGAAACATGTTCGCTGTCTGTATTGCATAATCAATAATACATTTTTTGTTTTAGTTTGTGGACATAATTTTGTTATAAAAAACACATATGATGTAAGATGTACTTACAATCATAGTTGACATGAAGTACTGTTTCTTCTTTTTTCCTCCTGTGCGAGTGTGTTCTTCAAAGTTCAGTACATTTGAGTATGTGTCAATGACAGGTGCATCTACCTTTAAGCCCGGAGCCATTGTCTGCATGTTGTCCCTCATGCAAGCATAATTATTGTCCGCCGACTCAAATATGAAATCCCTGCAAACATAGTTCAATTACTTACTTTTATCATATATATATGATCCTACTTGAATGATATATAGTTTGTTAGTTTTTTAGCTTTTACTTACAGGTTGTTATTAAGCATTGAGAACAAACTCTCTCCTATCATCAACTCTGCTACAGTGAGCTTCCCCGTGTTGGTGCTTTCTTGTTTATGTAGTTAGAAAGGAGCAAGCGGGATGGCCTCTTTTGTTCTTTTGCAGCATCATCTTCTTCTACCATCATCACTATCTGCTTAGGTGTTGTTTCAGGCGTTTTTGTGATTTGGCTGAAAGATGGTGTTGATTTGAGAGACTTTGGTTGCCTCGTTCCTCTGGTTTTCCTTTTCGCCATCGCTTCTTCCTCAAGCTTCTTTTTTTCACTTTCAATTGCAGCTTGGCGTTCCAACTCCATGCAATACCTGTCCAGGTATTCATCAAACTCTGGGTCGTTTTCAAACTCCCCGGACAATGGCTCGTCTGTAAAAACAGTCTTATGAACCTCTGCCAACATCACTGCTTATTTAGCTGACTTTGGATGGTGAACCAACCCAGCTTCGGTGACCAGTTCCTCTTTTTCAGTTTCCTTTTCTTTATCTTTTGCCTTTTGAGCTTTTTGAGCAGATTCCTCATCCTCAGTTTGTATACTTTCAAGAGTAACCGATTGTTTTACTGAAGCAGCAACATCTTCTGTTTTCCCATCGTCCGTGGAGGTTTGCTCCCAATCCATGAAATCCACATCAAGGTCATCGTCCTTGTTTCTTTTGAATACCATCTGGTATTCCTTGCATAGACCAATTAATGTTTCATCATTTTCAAACTTTTTAAGTCCTTATCCAAGTGTTTCAGCAAGCACTCTTCTTGCCTCATATATCTCTCCAAATCGATCAATACTTTTTCAACAAACTCCTGCATAGAAAAATGTATGTTGCAAGTGTATTAGTATCTTTTGTATATGATACTTTATATATGATAGTTCATACTATCATATATGATAGTATGTACTATCATATATGATAGTATGTACTATCATATATGATAGTTCATACTATCATATATGTCATAGTTTTTTGTTTTACCTCTAATGTTTGTGGTTTCCTGTCTTTAATTGGTTCCAGGTAGAAGTCGTTATTTTTGTACACATCAATCCCCATGTGGACATCTTCTTCCTTGTACTCATCTTGATGTTCCAGGTTCCCCAAACATTGAATCTTCATTTCTTCTTGTATTCTCAACTTCATCAACCGACCATTCCAGCTTCTTATTGTTGGTCTTCGCCGCATCACGGCTACTCCTGGGAAGTAAGTTGAGTCCAAGTAAAGCAGCTGTGAAAAGAACAAGTTTGTTTTGGTTAAAGAGAACGAAAACATATAAAGTAAGTTTTAAATTAAAAAAAAACAGTTGGTTTTACTTACACACAAGAAAGTAGCAGGTCCGTTGTACCATCGTTTCACAGCTTGGTCGTTCCACTTGCTTTTACTTTTCTTGAGGCTTTCTAGTATATAGGACGACCAGTCTATCTCATTAATGTTTTGTTTCTCTGTGACCTTCTTCAAAATCTTCAAAAGGACTTTCCCACCAGAGTCTAAGTTGCACATCGTGCCACCAAAGAGCATAAGGAAGTTCATTATGAAGGTGAAGTCTGCTGTGTTGGTCGACTGGATCCTTTTTGCAATTGTTGTTGCGCTTGGTTTTAATGTGCCGTATTGAGCCTTCCATTCTTCGATGAAAGCATCATCGTCTTCCCTTTCCGGCAGTTCATTAAGAGATATTGTCCCCATCGGGACCCCAAGCATTTGTTGCACCCTTTCTCTTGTTATTTTGATGGATCCTTTGGGGAGTCTCAGTTCCATGCTTTGTGGATGGAACTTCTCGACAACATGGTACAGAAGGTGTGAAGACAGCTCGTCTATGGGAAACTCAATGTAACTCTCAAAACCAATTTGTTTTAAAACTTTCTTTCTCTCATCTGACAGTCCTGAGGTTGCTTCGAACAACGATTTAGGTGAGCATCTGGTCAAGACAGTAGGGTATACCTTTGTCTGCTTCTTTTTTGTTGGACCTCTACCCTTCTTCTTTTTATCCAAAACCATCGCGTAGTCGTCTTCTTCTTCTTTAGTTTCATATTTTTTTAACTTGTTGCCTTTAGAAGGTGAAGGTTTGACAACTAGCATCTTTGATGTGCCAACCATCTGCTCATTCTCCTCGTCATCGTCTGTTTCGATTTTCTCATCCATCTGGTCATCTTCTTCTCCTTCGCTTGATTCTTCCTGCGAAGTTGTTTCTTTTTTCCCAGTTGTTTTTTTGCCCCCACTGTATGTATGCTTCTGTCTTTTTGTCCCTTTATGTGGACGTTTTGCTTCTTGCTTTTGTTCCAACTTCCTTTTTCCAGCTTTTTTATCCTTCTTTACCACTTCAGGAAAGCTTGCTGTTTTGCAAAATAGAATGAAACGTGTTAGTATTATACAATCAACATAAATGATACATAAATATTTTCTTATGCTATATCGTATTTGATAAAATTATCATTAATTGTTACCTTTTTTTGTTTTTGAAGGGTTGATGAACTTGATTTTTGTTATTTTCTTCAAAACATCTTTGACCCTCTTTTCTTTCACAGGTTCCTCTTCATCCTGGTCTTCATTATCATCTTCGCTACTTTCACCCTCATTATTGTCATCGTCTTCCTCCTCGTCTTTGTCATCTCCATCGTCTTCCTCCTCGTCTGCGTCATCTCCATCTTCTTCCCCCTCGTCATTGCCCTCTGGCTCTTCTTCGTTTTCCTCATCCTTGTTACCTTCTTCTGTCTCGGTTTGTTCAGACTCGGCTTCTTCATCTACATATTCTTCCCCGCTGCTAATTCTCTCGTCTTCTGAAACATCATCTTCTTCCGTACCACTTTCTTCTACATTTTTTACAAAGCAAAGAGATGTTCAGTATTGTATGTTTGTTCCTAATGAATTAATATGATATGTAGTATATTTTTCTTACCTTCTGTCGTCTCTTTTGGCTTTTCAGCTTTCTTTGTTTTCAAATTCGTTTTTCCTTTGCCCTTTGTTTCGACAGCTTTTTCCTTGGTCTTTGTTTGATTGACAGCTTCAGTTACACCTTTGCCCTTCTCTTTGTTTTGTCTTGCTCTTTCACGCGCTGCAACTTTTTCTTTCATTATTTTTATAGTAACTGCTGATAAAAAAAAACTTATCAGATATGATACTTATTTTTACTTTTCTGTATATTTTTTTGCTTTTTTTACCTAAGCTTCTATTAGGTTGTTCTTCTGTCTCGTCATCCTTGTTTTTTGTATGCTGTTCATCTGCAATAAAAGCGCAAAGTTAGACAAAATTACATCTGTTTAAAGCTTTATATGTTGCATAACTTATGAAATATGATGAATTATATATGATAAGGTTCTATCAAATATGATGTCTCATTTTTTAACTATCAAATATATGTTCTAATCCTTCTGCTTTTGATTTTATTTTCACTCATTATATATGATAAGGTTTCATCATATATGATAAGGTTTTATCATATATGTTTTATCAGTCTAGGAAACCATTTTTGCTCAACCGAGATACTTATATTCACATGCAAGCAATATTTAAACCCAAAACTCGCTTAAAACTATCAAATGATGCAAGCAATATAATATCATATATGTTCTAATCCTAGTGCTTTTTATTGTATTTTCACTCATCATATATGATAAGGTTTTATCATATATGTTATACTTTTTTTATCATATATGTTCTATCAGTTTAGGAAACTATTTTTTCTCAACTTTTTTAAATCCCATTCTGTTCATTTTTTTAACCAACCGAGATACTTATATTCACATGCAATCTATTTTTAAACACAAAACTCGCTTAAAAGTATCAAATGATGTTTATTTTCATAGATCTACTATATTCATCATACATTTAGTTAAACAGCATAGAAGAATCATTGATATAGCTTAAAAGTATAAAAAAAACAGAGAAAAATCTCAGAAAAGCTTAGAAAAAGCTTAAAAAACATTTAAAAAACTTAAAAAGCATAGAAAAAGGATGGATCTGTGATTTTATACCTTTTTGCCTTGTTTTTATCGTCGTTTTATCTGGTTTTTTCGAAGATGGCTCGTTTTTCGGCTTCCCTTTCATCGTTGTTGATTATTTGATCGGATGATGTGTTTTTGAAGGTGAAATCGTTGATGGAGATGGTGGGTTTTGTTTGTGTGTGTTTTCACTGTGTGTTTTTTGTGTGTGTGTGATTTTGGATGAAATGAAAAATGACGGTTGAATGTAGCGAAAAGAGGGGGTTAGGGTTTGGGCGCGGTTGTGATATTACGTAACTACCCCTCCGCTTTTTTTTTTGTTTAAACGTGGATCGTTGATTAAAATGGATGAGTGGCCCAGATTTGTCCCCTTGTATCCAAAGGATACAAGGTATCTTAAATAACCGGACTCTTAATCTTATCTATTAGATTAAAATAAGATGATACTCGCAATTTAAATCATAAAAAAAACGAAAATATAAAAAAAGAAAAAGCAACCACCAGCTACCATATTCATTTCTTAAAATAAGAAAAAAAAGATTATCCAGGGGTTTAGTTATCTAGTTTGATTTCATTTCATTGTTGTTGGTGTTAATGTTGTTGTTGAATGTTGATTAAACGTTAAACAAACAAAGAAACAGTTGTTGGGGTTGTTAACATCTCACTCTCATATGTTACAAACCAGTAACAAGTTTGTTCGTTGACTACACTTCCAAGCAACAATCTTTGTCACTTATTATTCACAATTCACAATTCACAATTAATTAATTAATTCATGTTCTTTTGGGTTTTCTTAGTTTGTGTTTGATTCCATCTTAAAACCAAGTTGAGGTTTATGGGTGGATTTAAACATTTTTGGGTTTTGTTATCAGTAATTTTGTTTCAGGGTGTTGTTGGGTTAAGGCCTTTGCGGGAAACTGCGCGTGCCGATGAGGTTTATTTCTTATCTTGATTATCATCTGTCCTTGTTGTTTTAATAGTTTAGGATTATAATTTACGGTAGTACTTGTTAGCTGCATAAAGTTGGTGCTTTTAGGCAATAGTGTTTGGATTTGCTTATTTCGTCAAAATGCGACACTACTCGGAAACATAGTTGTTTTGATTCAAATTTAGTAATAAAGGGTTTTAGGCTAAACATGAGGGTAAATAAGTGATTTATGTTTCGTCTTAAACAAGCACTTTGTAAGAAAGAAACTGCTTATCTGTAGAAAATAAGTGTTTGGATGGGAAATACTCAAAACTGTTGGTCTGATTATAAATAAACTGATAAGCAGAAAAAGTAAGCAATACCAAACACCCTCTAGGTAAAATCCATCCGAATCACGACACCCGGAAGTAACTTGATGGGCAAACAACTCACATGATAGCAAAGACAAACTTTTGGTACCAAAGGTCGAGCTTTTCATGCCTGAAGATGAGCATATCATGTAGAAACTAGAGAGACGGACTTTTGATTTTGTTTTTTGTGCTCAAAAGTTTGTTTTTGTACATAAAGCTCCTCTTTTGGGCACCGGGATTTTGTCTTTCTGATTAAGTTTGGTGTTTGACTGTTTGTGCAATTGTGCTTTATGATTGTTGCTAGGTGTAGCGATTTAGTTGTACTTCACAAGTTGTGAGATAAAGGTTATTTACTTAAAATTATCCCAAAAATTGAGTTTGTTACTTAATTTCTTTTGCGTTGTAATTATGTTCTGGTCGAGTAGCGCTGTAGTGTTTTCAGCAAATTCTGGTTGCATCGATATTTTTGTGTGCACCCTTTCTTGGCCTAGTCCACGTGTGTGCCTAGTTTACTACCGAGGCACCGACAAACACATAAACATTTACCATCAGCACCGCCACCATGGTGGTGGCTGACTGGATAAAGATGGTGGTTGTTGTTGTTGGTGTTTAGGTTAGAAAGAGAGATGAAAAAAAGTAGTTTGTTGTGTGTGTTTTATTTAGAGGTTTTTATATTTTCTAGCTTTCGGTGGCTTAATCTTAATTGATTGGGTTGTAGTCAGATTCGGAGTTAGGAGGGGGATATCCTTCTTTATAATGTAGTATAGATATAGAAGTATGGAAGTATAGATATAAACTAGATGTTCAAGAGTTCAGCAATTAAAAGTGCCTTGACTTTGGCTAGTAGTTAGAGAATGGGTTTATTTTGCTTAACTATTTTCCTAATACTTTGTGTAAGATATCGTAAAGTAGTCTAGTTAGTGACTTTCCATGATGTTCCTTTCGAGAACAAAACACCGTATTCATGGATGACTAAGATACAATATGGTACCGATCATATTCAACATTAACAAAATAGTACAGTAATTCGTTGTTCCCCAACATACACTTATCCTAGATGATATGTTTTGTCCAAAACTGCTCCCTGAAAAGTGTAGTGCAAGAGCGATCGTTTCTTTCTCTTGTTGCAGAGTGGCCATTGTTCTCGCAAAAAAAAAAAAGTGCATTTTAAGCAAATTCTGGAAATGCAAATGTGAAACTGCATCTTAGTTAGCCTAAAATATAACTTAAGTACTAAACCCGGTTTTGCTTCTTTCAGTGGCTTGTGGTAAGGAAAGATGAGACTGAACCGGGTCCATTTTCTGCTTGGAATATAACCGGGACGTACAGAGGTTTGTTAAATGTAGCTGTCATCTTACTACACTTTACAACTCCTAGCTAATATATTTTAAACTCTCACAAAACAATTTTTTTTTTAATATTCCCGTATTTTTAAATACGTAATAGGAGTTCGTATTGAAAGTGGACAATTATTTCATGTTCATCAATGATAAACAATGATGCTTAACTGTGCTTTATTTAACGCGCATGAAGACATTTACTAAATGTAGTAGCAACTGTTTACCTTTTCTGGATTATATAGGTAATTAACGTGGTATTTGTTTTTGGATTTGGTGGCCAGGGGCTTGGAAGTTCCTCCAGTCTTCAAATACCTCTTCCAGGTTTCCGGATATAAAGAAATCAAGTGGCAATTCTGTATTGGAGTTGATCACTAGGCCAACTAAAATAAATGGTGTACATTATGTTCAGGTAAGGTATTGTTATGAACATATTGTCGTTATATATTGGAGATTGTTAGCCTCAAATATTCTTTTGTTTACATTTTTTGCGATACTTATATTTAAATTTTCTGTATTTATATGAGTTTAACTCAGATTACATGATTCATTATGTGCCGTGCCTTAAAAAATGAAACTCTTAAGATTTGGAATTTTTTTAAGTCAGGTTTAATTTTGGAAATCTATGGGTCACATGTGTGTGTGGCACCTAAATTTTCGCTATTTAGTGTATGGGCAACTTCATCGAAAATGCTTTCTTCTATAGAGCTTGAAATCTGCTATTTCTATATAATAAGGTGTGCTGGATTTGTAACGCAAGTTTTGATGTCTAAAATGACAGGGTGTGATGATTTTTCATGACGTGTTTGATAATGAGCCTGAAGCTGGTCGTGTTCACATTAGGGTGGAAGGAGTATACATATGGCCATTCAGACAACTGCGGATGGTAGCCAACAGGTGGATTTGTCTAAAGTTCTTAATTGTTCTTTTAACTCTTGATTTTATATTAAGATTTATGTTGACAGAAATTAAACATATATGTATGATATTGTTGGCTTGCAGTGGAAGAGAGGGAGATTTTAGTCAAGATGATTATATACTATCCAATCCGTATCACTTGGTAAGCTCTATTGCTTATTGATGTTTATAATATTATATGCAATGTTACTCTAAAATGCAATTCAGTTTCACTGGTCAATATTATGATGGCTAAAGCGCAATTTTTATTCATCTCTTGGAAGATTTTCTCCACAATCTTAGGCTTCTAATTTTTTGAAAATTTGGACCATTAGAACGGAGAATATATTCGATGGGAAAAAATCATAGAACAACTAACTAGGATTTACTCGTGTTAGATTAATTAATTGCTACATAGCACCTTTTAGATTGATATATTTTTGTCAGTAAACCACGATCTCATATATTTTTTAATGACTAAGTTTAAGATTTATACCATCGTTGAACTATCATGTTTTTTTTTTAGTCTACTACGAGGAGTTCCCACCGCCCTTAGGACGAGTGGACTAATCTCGTTGAACTATCATGTGATGGGGGCATTTACCACTTTTAGGTTTAGATGAACTTTCTACAGCTTTTTTTATACATTCAGAAATTCAATGCTCAAGCTGCGTACCTGATCTGCAAAACATAATGATTTTCAAAACACGCATTTAAACACTCCGTAAATTATTACATAATGATTTTCAAAAACACGCATTTAAACACTCCCTAAATTGGCCGTCTCGGAAGTTACATATGCTTATATAATCATGCAAAAGAGGTTTCGGGTACGGTGTCTTTTCATTTTCTCTTGCTAATATGGATTGTACGGCTAGGTACATAAAGATCTGTAATATATATATTAGAATAGTGTTTTTGTAATGTTCAAAAAAAAAAAGAACAGTGTTTTTGTTTACAAATGATACTTGTTTTTAATTTAGGCTAGCTATTAGTATAAATAATCAAGTGGTACTTCCCTCGACTCTCATCCATAGTATGCTAATTTAAAAGATCAAGTTACAACTCATCAAAGAGTAATTGATATTATAAAAGACCCGAAGTATCAGAAATAAAAGATATGGAACCCCAGTTTCTGATGGGATCTTGCAATGAATTTCAGTTGATTTGTTTCTGGTCTACTAACATATCAAGAAAAAGTGATATTGCTCGTTAGATCTATTTCTGACCTTGTAGAAGGACCTATGACTCCATGAGATGAGAGGATACTGTGTACAGTCTATGTTTAGTTTGTATTCTTTTTGAATACTTATGTTAGTAACTCTTATCTTTACACATTTTCAGCTTGGAGTTTTCTCATCACAAGTCTTTCAGGATTCTCCGCGAGATAAGATCTGGAAGAACAAACAAAGTACTTTTATACCACACTTTGTAATAAATATTTTCTCAATAAAGTACGAATTAAGTATTTGAATTGCTGTTCCAGGCCCGATTAATGACATGGACAAACACTGTAACGTTGAAATCTCTGCTCAAATATCTCGTGTCTCATCTGCTCAAACTGGTATTGGGCTTCTTTTGAAATCATATCTTATAAGTTCTTTTTTACTGTAAATTTGTTATTCCCACGCCACAAACGTTTTTTTGTCAAATTTATTCTCATATCATCCTTGAGTTATTTTTGTGTTTTTTAAGCCGTTTCCATTTCTCTTACTTTGCTGTAGATATGCATGATCGATATTACATGGAAGGGTTAATGGAAAGTCCTTCTGCTGATGATGACGGAGATTGCTTTTCCCCCATGCTAATGAATGCTACTTCAGTCAACATTGAGGTTTACTATAACAAAGCAGTGAATTACACTTTAATGGTCACCTTTGTATCCTTTTAATTTATTCCTCTTTTCTTAATCTTAGTACTAATCCATCCATACTTGTGTTATTTATAATCATTTGAAAATAAAGTGTATTATTGTAAGCTTTTATGAATAGTAAAACTGCTTTTTGTTCTCCTTGATCCTTTTTGGCGTATCAGATATCATTTCTTCAGGTTCTTCTGTTGATTCGACAAATGGAGCATAGTAATACACAATCTGTAAGATCTTAATAAGTTGTACTTGTAGCTTATTGTTCAATTACATTTAAAGATCATTGCTGTTTAGATTTGATACCAACTCGGATTTAACTGTATGCCGCAGGGGGCCGCGAAAGTATCAATTTTAATGATTGGACAACAGGCTATTATGGATGCCTATCTTTGCCTTTTACATTTAACTGCGGGAATATTAGTTGGTAAGCTTTATTTACTTCATTTGGGTTGTTTACCAACTTCTGTTTTGTCTTTTTATAATTACTTGTACCCAAATAATATTCATACTCTGCACACAAATTTTTTTATTTCATTTTTTATTGATCATGCACCTATATTAATTGAACGTTATCTCGATTACTAATACCCAAATGATATCCATTCTCTGCAGACCCGTGTCTTTTTTTTTATCAAATTTTCTGCTGATCATTGACCTATATTGATTGAATATGTTGCTTAACTTGCAGAGTCATTGTTCAATGCTTTTGCTACTGCTGCATTTTTTAAGTTTGTGGTGTTCTCAATCTTTGAGATGAGGTATCTTCTTGCTATATGGAAGGCGGGTCGGTCTATGAATAGTGGAGAGGGATGGGAAGCAATGAGACGTGAACTTTCCGTTCTTTACAGTCGATTCTGTAAGTACTCTCTTAAAAACCATATTCTATATTAAACAGAGCTAGGTACTCGAGTAACCTTCTAAAACATGAGTGAAACACATGGCTTTCAGTTTCACGGTTTATAGTGTAGTTGTCTAGTTAGTTAACTCCTTCACTGGAAATAACTTCACTTGTTTTATTTTGCAGATGGAATCCTTTTAGGTGGAATATTGTTCATGTATGAGTTTCATAGATATCTTCGCCCTATACTACTTTTATTGCACTCGTTTTGGATCCCACAAATTATCACTAACATTGTTCGTGATTCAAGAAAACCGTTACATCCTCAATATATAATAGGAATGTCACTCACTCGGCTGGCAATTCCATTGTATGTGTTTGGGTGTCCACATAATTTCATGCGCATCGAACCTGACAACAAGTGGTGCATTAGTCTGTGTGCTCTTGTTGGTTTCCAGGCATCAATTCTCATTCTACAACACTATCTTGGGTCTCGATGCTTTATACCTCACCAGGTTTAATTCTTTTTCATTTATCCATGAAGGGGAACTTTTTTTGGATTTGCTTCTTGTAACCGATTATGTAACTATTGCGCTTTGTAACCACAATAATTAGTAGTTAATTGGGTGGATCAACAGTTTGTGCTGGTCAGATTATATGTTTCATATCAGCTGGGACTAAATTTATTTGAAAATTTGAGTTTCTTATTTACTCCTATAGACATAATTTTGGATACTTCCAGTTTTTTTTACACGCACAATCTACTTTTTTTCCACAAAAATATTTTGTTTGGTCATTTTATCTGTTTTAAAACACACTTCCAAACACCCCTAAGCTGGCATTAGTAACAAAATCGGTTGTTTATTCATTAGTCTAGCTTATATATCATTTTGACGGATTCTAATCTTTGTATTTCAATGTATTGATTGATGCAGATTTTGCCAGAGAAATATTGTTATTTCAGAAAGGTTGATCCAGATTCAAATAATGCATCTGACTGTGTCATTTGCATGACTGCCATTGATCTCACTCAGCATTCAGTCGATTGCATGGTATTTAGCAGCTAGTTCAAGTTTTATACTTTTTCCAGTTTTTTCGACTTTTAAAGACCTCTATATAGTACAAAGTTCGTATGTGTTATTAATAACAGTACTTTTGTTATCCCTATATTTAAGTAAATGTTGCCTGTTTATACAGGTTACTCCATGTGATCATTTTTTCCACTCTGGCTGTTTGCAAAGATGGATGGATATAAAGATGGAGTGCCCTACGTGTCGGCGCTCACTTCCACCTGCTTAGGAGTTCTTTATTATGAGATTAGCCAATTCACATGACCAACTTTACTGTGTTATCATGGTAAGATATACTTCATATTATTGATTTTTTAATAATGTTGCTTTAAGAACGAGTCAACGAGGAGAACAAAACTCTTTTCTGCCTTACGAAAAAATATTATATTTCTTCTAAAATCTTAATCAAGACCACGTTCATCTTAATGTTTGCACCAACCCTTTCATTAGTCCTGTGTAGTAGATATGTATCGTTGTAGCATGATCAAATTATTTATTGAAGGACAGAAAGTTCATGTCAAACTGAAATCAGTACCATCATGTTCAACTCTGCAGGTTGGTTGAAGATCTCGATTTGCAGCCTAACTACATCTGAGGGGATAACCGAAGTTGACTTGTATAGAGCATAAATGAGGGGTGAGGCAGGCTGCTACTGCAGAAACCGTATATTGTATATTATGTATGTCATTTCAGACGTTTCAGTCCCGAACATATTCCACCACCAATCGAACTTTCTGCAGAATGATCGTCAACATTAGATCATACATATTAACTAGAGAATCACATTCTGAGGTACTGACTCGTACATTTGTGAAGATGTATATATAATTGTATGCAAATGCAGAAATGTCTATCATAACCTCGATTTCTTAATATATTTGAGTATGTGGTTCGTTATCGTGGATTTAGTTATTTCGGTGTAGAATGGTTGTGGGGATGTGTTCTGAATTCGTTGATCTTGTCGATTTGGAAATCCATATGTTGGCTACTTTCAAGGCGAACACGGGCCAATTGTAAACCCGATTAAGATCCTCAAATGTTGCAATCGATATAAGTTATGGCATCATCTCACATATCAAATGCATCTTAATATTGTTTTCAGCTTTTTTTTCAAGGGGGAAGTATCAAATGATATAATACCAAATTTCGAAATACAATTCAACTCCAAAAACAAATGAACTATTTCTAAAGCAAGTCAATTGTGAGGATTTTGTTGAAGTAAAAGCAAATAACTACTACCATGTAATAAGTCGAATAAACCAACTATGAAGAAGATTAGAAGATAAACAAACTTTGGTCAGGCCGAATGGGAATGTGGTTCAGACTTCAGAGTCGGACTGTCAGAGTGACATGTCTTATGCAACAACCACAGGTCCTTGCAGATGCTGGCAACCTGGTTTCGAGTTAATTTACTTTAAGATTTGATTCATAGAGTTCGGCTTGATTACATGTGTTGGATATGCCTAAGTGTGACAGAACAAAACTGAGTTGAAACATGTTATGCATCAGCAATAAGTGAATAAGTAGGAGGATATAACATTTCTCGGCTTGAGTTACCCATGCTAAAACTTCCATCAACAAAAAGGAAAATCCAATTCTCGTTGCCTATAAGGTACAGGTTATTGGAGTAAATGGTGTTTGTTCAAACACACTGAACAAAATATGATACAATTATCGGTTACTTTCTTGTTCTTCAGTTCTCACGCTTAACTACAACAGTCCTCAAAGAGCTGATAAGCATGATCAAAACCCTTTTAATAAAGCCTTATAGAAACAAAATATTCCGATTGATCACACCAAAATTATTGTTCAAAAGTCAAGACTCCACCAATATAAAGCATATGAAAAACCAGCATCTAAACAAGTCACGGAGTAAAGCATAATCAGTTGGGTATCATCGGAACTGCAGCTTTTGAACTACAACAGAATGGCATATACAGAGATTAAGCTAAAGTTCCTAACCAAAACCTAGAGAAGTTATGCACTCTTCTTAGAAGAGTGCTTTCCATTTGAAAGATTAGTTGCTTGTTCTGTTTGAGTCTCTATGTGGCCGAACTTTTCATTCCAATAGGCAAGCGGATCAGCATAAGATCTTGTACCAGCATCTCTGAAATGGTAAACAAACACCAAGACTGGTGTTCAGTGACTGGTGTTCTAAGATATAAAGCTTGTGGTTCCAATTCAATCATTACCTGCTTGCTCTGATAGTCATCCCGCCTATGGTCACCTTCTCTTCAAATATTTCACCTGCAATAATAAGAGGTGGTTGTAAAGAACTTGAAACTTGATGAATGCTAACATAATCACAAACTTTAGCTAATGAAATAACTACTGTAACATGCTCCCTTGAAATGCTTGGTAGGAAACTAAATTTCAGTACTTTCTGAATTACTAGCAATTAACAATGACTTACGAATATCAGACTAAATTATAAAAATCATCTTAATTTTTTGAGCAACAGTTCTATATAATTTGAGATGAGGCAGTACTGCGTTTGATAAGAGGTAACTGCATCCTCACCATACGTTCACCTAACTGTAGCGCGTCACATGTAAAAGTCTAAAAGACAGGAAAGTAAATATTAAAGTCGTGTCTTCTGTAATTATCAAGTTCAGCTAATAAAATGAGCCTATCACACAATCGGTATCCAACCAATAGGTAAGTGCATCGAGCATATAGCCTGACAACAGCCATATATACTAGATACAATGGAACTGAAATAACTTCCTACTTCTGTCCACACAAGTGGTGCAGATTTGTGGACTACGCTAATTATCATATCACAATCAGCAGCATATTGCTGCTCATGTTTTGACCAAAATTAGTGCAGTCAAAACACAGAGATCCAGCAAACATTAAATTCTGTTTACTAGTATAACTTTGAAGTTGAACCCGCCACCTTTACCATTTAAAGCCTAAATCATGGGTATGGACTACCTTTCCATTAAGGCCAAAGGGGGGTCACTGGACCCTGTTGCTTTGAATTTCTTACTAATGTCCTATTAACTTTTGTGATGGACCCCGTATTCCCAATTAATATGACTAAACCCAATCACCTACTTGTTTTTTTTTTCCGTATTCATAGCAAGAGCTAAAGCAAACATGCTAAACTAGTGAAATTCGATTAATATATTATCCTAATTTTCCTTCAAAAGACATAACATTGGACATAAAGTGCTTAAGGTCAACCTAAGCGACCTGTACTAACCCATATAAATGAGACAATCCACCCATATCGATAGAATGTGAGTCACTGAATCCTTTATTAGCCTTAAGACCTGGGTAGCAATATTCGCCAACATGGTTTGTTGGACCAAATTACAACTTTAAGCTAGTGGTGTTATAAATTTTACAAAATCACTAGCCAGTAGAGAGCTTTATAAGGCCTAAGATAAAATAACTTTAATCATCGTTTTAAGTTGATCAAGAAGTTACAGAGCAAACTAGAACTGAAATAAGACTTAAGTTAGCTATCTATAACGTCAATCATGCTTACAACTAAATCCAAAAGTTTACCGAGTAGACTACGATTTCTAGCCTAAAAATGTTACAAAACGTAACCGTGTGAGGTTGTTTTTCCCCAAAGGGCTTGTGTCCTAATGGTATCCAATGTGAGTTGCCTTTCAAAAAAAAACAAAAAACTTCAAGTTACGTAGGGCGCATCTTTGACTCATATGTACATGGGTATCCTGGTGACCATTTCCAACCCTTTCCCTAGCCACCCCCACCCCTATACTTGTTGCATAACCATGACATTGTAAATAAATCGAAACGAAATAAGTAGTAAAAAAGAAGCTTAACCTCCATAAATATCTTTATCCGAAAAGTACTTAGCTTTCAAATAAGCAGCATATTTAGCTTCATAATTATCCAATTTCTCAACTGGGTCTTCCTCCTTCTTTATATCCATTAATACAATCTCCCTCCCTATCAAATTATTATTTTTATATAATTACTAATCAGTAATAATAACCAAACATTAAAATTAAAAAAAAACATAGATATACCTTAAAAAACCAAACTAACAGACAAAGATATTGAGATGATGAAGAACAGTGACAGCTATAGTTTATTCTCGTCTTAAATTAAACACGCTTCTTCATTTTATTCTGTTTTAAAGGCCTTTATTTACTACTTCCGTCCCCATATTTCTTGTGTTTCACAGCCCACAAAGTAATTTCCCTTTAGAAAGCAGCCCATATGGCCCAACATAAGCCTAGTTCATTTCCAACCATTTGGGCAGTCTTTTTTTTATTTAAAACTTGCAAGTTGCCCAAAAGTTTTAACTATGGATGAGCATTTCGACCCGAATCTTGAATTTAACTCGAACCGTTCTCGAAATTGTACCGATTTTCAATACTCGAATCCTGTTCGGTACGGTACCGGAACTATAAAATAAGGTGAAAAAAATTCAGGACCACTAATTCGGGGACGAGACCGGTACCAAATCGGAAAATTCCCGAAAAAGAACGGGAAAATCCCGATTTCCCGGTACCGGTACCCATTCCCGTACCGGTACCGATACCCGAATCTCGTTCGGTACGGTACCGGTACCATAAATTTATGCTCGGGAAATAATCGGTACCACTAATTCGGGACGGGACCGATACCGTGCTCATCCCTAGTTTTAACATATTCTCTTTTTTTAACGTATATTTGACGGACTCATCTCACCCATCAATCTATATATCATCCGACGGTTAATATTAACATAATTTTATTAATTAAAAAAAAAAAACTAATACTCGATACCCACCCACCCCTGCCCACGTTACTTTCACATACAAACCCTACCCACCCCTTTATTCTCTCTAATCGCTATCCCGTCCCCCTTTATTCTCTCAACCCCCACTACCAACAAATTTCCGATCAACACACACTCCGCCACCACTAACAACTTTCCGATCAACACACACTATCACACATCCAATTCCTGATCAACACGCACACTATCACACACACTTTCAAATCAAAACACATCCATTTTCTATCAAAACTCCATTTCTGATAAAAGAAATACTTTAATTTCTGATCAAATCGTATCAATTAGTGGATTTCGAGATGAGGTAGCAGATTCGAAGCCTAAAGAGGGCTTGGTTCGAGGTAATTCTTTTATTCTCCTTTTTTTTATCCTTTTTATGCTTATTTTTTAGTTTAGAATATTTAATCTGTTTTTTATTTTGCTTCGAGGTAGTTTTTTTTAGATTTTTATGCTTATTTGTTTTTATTTATGTTTTTTCGTAGAATCATACATGATTTGTCTTCTATTTTAGTTTACCGGTTGCTTATATTTTTTAGTTATTATGCTTTTTATAGAATCATGTATCATTTGTATTCTTATTTAGTTTAATGATTGTTATTAAAAAATTATTTAGTTTAAACGTTTAAAGGAATGAGATATAAATGTTATTAGAAAGTTTAGGTTCAAACTCAGAGAAGTTAATTAATTAAAATGTTAGCGTTGTGTTATTATGATAGAACTACCTATTAAAACGACTAGTTTCATAGTGTTGCTTATACAATTAATTAGAGCCTATAAGAAATGTCTCGAAAGTGATTTTCTTGTTAAACGTGTCAAATTTTAGAGGAATATATATGATTTAAGAGGAATCATGCATGATTTTAGAAGAATCATGCATGATTCATTTTGACATAGACATGATTTACATATGATTTTGAAATCATATATGTTTTTTGTATTTGTAAGTTCTAGTAGTTAACTAATTGTTTTCTTATTTTTTGCAGTTCATCGCAATAAATCTAAACGTCAGAAATCTATTGCTCATAAAACCAAACCTTCTCCTGATTCAACTTCCCCTGCTCTAAAACCTGAAACAAGCACTAATCCAAAATCTAAGCCTACAACTTCTTCAATAAAATCTAAAGCTGCTATTAAAACATAACCTTCTCTTAAAGCTAAAGCTGCTAGTAAATCATTTGGGAAGAGGAAGAGATCTGATGAATTTATCGATGAAGTAGTGTTTAAGGTTGTAGAAGATTATAATGAGGAGTCTGATTCTGTTACGGGATGGCAATGATGATGCAGGAGAAGATGATGTAAATTGTAAAACCCGCATGCTTTTACCATGAACCGTACACTTAGTAAACGTACGTACATATTAAAACTTTCCTTTTATAGCATGAACACGTGTCACGATTAGTAATTTCAGAAGTTATGTACGTATTATTACACGATAAGTATTAAGTACGTGATAATACACGATAATTATTAACAATAATAATTACAATCACGAACATGAAATCATGAACGTAAAAATCACGAACACGTAATTACGTACTTAATAAATATTATACGATTAATATTGTTACGTACAAGTATTTAAATATAACACGAACAATTATAACACGAATATACGAACATACGAACACATAAATTTAAACACGGGAAAACTCTAGGTTTTCCCTTGTGGGCCCTACTATCCGCGACACCAAGAGAGAAAAGGGGCCAAGCCCACTTGATTTTTAGTAAGTAAACAAAAGGGTTAATAACTTTTCATTCACAGAATTTTTCCAAGAAAAATTAAAATCCTACTCTTTCTTTTGCTCTCTCTTGGACGGCGGCAACAACATCACCAACAAGGGGTGGTTGTTTGATTTTTGGTTAATCAAATTCAAGATCGTGTTCGTGTTATTATTCTCCAATCATTACACGCATTCGGTAATCAGTAAACCTTTTTTTTTCTTTCTTTTTATTTAATTATTATCATATGAACATGAATTATATAAAAACAAGGATTAAAAACATGTCACGTCATCATGGGGGGTAAATTAAGGGTTTTTTCGGGTTTGGTTTGCTCGGCCGACACACAAACCGAGAGCCCCAAGGCTCTTGGCGTGTCCTTGATCACGCCACCAACCGAGATCTATGATCTCGGTGGTGTTTGGTTCGGTCGGCAGCAAGGAACAAGGAACCCCGACTCACGTCGGGGTGTCCTTGTCGTTCAGTTGGGTCTCGGCAGCAGGCAGCCACACCACCGGCACACAACCGGTGGCTAGCGTGGGTCAAGCAGGGGGACAGCGGCGCAACAGTGGAAACCACCGACACACAACCGGTGGGAACCCGCTGTTGGGCAGCGGCTAGCCGAGAGACAAGACCACCGGCTTAAGCCAGTGGCAACCTAAACAAAAACAGTGGCAACCGGCCGAGCCGGTTTGCCACAGTTAAGGGGTGTTTGGTTCGGACGGTTTAAGGGGTTCTGGGTCCGGTTCACAACATGTTTAAATTTAATACACGGGTCCGGTTCATGACAAAAATAATACAAGTATTTTATTTTACAAGTATTTAGTTTTTAACAAGATATTAAATTAATTAAACATGACATATAATTAATTTAATTAATCATGGACTTAGGTTAATTATTATTTAGTAAATAATACATGTCTTAACCTAAGTAATTATTTATTTAATTTAGTCTATAATATTAATTAATTATTAAGACATGAAATATAATTAAATAATAAACATGACTTAGGTTATAATTAACATAATATTAATACATGTTTAACCTAAGTATTTTATGTACCTTAATTTAATTAAATCATGCTTATATTTAATTAAATTATATAACCTATAGTTTATTTAATTAACATGTTATTATTAATAAACTATACTATAATCACATGACTTATGATATTTAACCAGTAAACTTAAGCTTATATTATTAGCTTATTAATCCAGCTTAATTCTAAATATAGAAAATTTATATTTAAGGAAACTTACTATTTTTGGAAACTTTCTATGTTTAGAAACTGATATATTTTAAGAAGTTAATCTGTTTTTGGAAACTTTCTGTTTTTGGAAACTTTATATTTTAGGAAACCTG
The DNA here is from genome assembly GCA_025667525.1 of Glebionis coronaria. Lineage (NCBI taxonomy): Eukaryota > Viridiplantae > Streptophyta > Magnoliopsida > Asterales > Asteraceae > Glebionis > Glebionis coronaria. Next base: position 610,942,503 of record CM046875.1, on the reverse strand, counting down.
ATATTTTTAGAAAGTTACTTATTATTACACAACAAGTATAATAATACAAGAAATACAAGTAATACTTAATCAGAATACGTAGAATACATGATAAGCACGGTATAACCTTAAAATCAGTAAAACAAGACATGCACATATAAAACAAGCTAAGACACGATATAAAATCAGTTACGTACTCAGTAAACAAAATACTTATACATGTACCCTATTTATGTAGCATTAGTGAGATCGGTGTAGGACTTCCTTTCGTTCATCTTTTCCGTTCACTGGACATAAGGTACGGATTTCCCGTCCTTTCAGTATGGACATTCTTTCCTTATTAGGATTCCCCGTTTGCAGTCAACTGTTTTCCCAGTATTTGTTTTATATGTTTGATACTTATGTTAGAATAAGAGCTAAGCCATATACATGCATGACCAGTGTCACCTAGTTATGGAGGTACCATAACCATAACACTAGAGGCACCAGTGTTATGACTTCCCCACGGCGAAGTGATTGCTCGTGGCGTCCCTTTTCAGTTTTGGCCATTATATTATATTATCATGTGGGGCGTATGGGTGCATCCTAGTTACATGTTTACCAGTATTATCAGAGTGATTGCAATGTGTGCCTTGCATCCTTCACTAGGAGCTGATCCCTCCTACCCAAACTATTTAATTAGAGGCAACCCCTCTAACTGCATGACGAGGTCTCCCCTCCAAGTATTCATGCACGGTGGAACCTCATGACCTATATGGGCTATTTGGCTAACTAATACAGATTTTCATAGAAACATAAGTCTTTTCAAACTATAAAACCAGTTTTATGAACATGAATCCAAAATACTTAGAACTTATATCATTCCGCTGCTATTAGTTTTAGTTATGTTTCAGCCATTCATAATATGTCGTATATCCGTTCACTGAGCGTATTGCTCAGCCGTTACTTTCCTTTCCATGTCCCAAAACGGCAGGTACCCATGGACATACTCGAGCATTTAGAGGATGTGCATAGGATGGAAGCTGCCTTAGACTTCTTCTCCTTGTGCCTTCTTATACTTATGCTTATTTGGACACTTGTTTAGTCCTTCTCATTTCTTATGCTTTTTTTTGTTTTGGGCTTATGTTGGGAACCGATGTTTGATTCCGGATTTCCCTATGGTCATGTATGTGTTAATACATATTACCTTGCATGCTTTGATGACACGCCATAATTACGCGTAACGGTCCACTTATCAAAGTGGGGTGTTACAATTATGGTATCAGAGCCAAGGCTTCGACCTGTACGCTCTAAAACTCGACCTGTGACTAGTGGGTAGTCACCAGGAGCTTCCTAAGTCAATGCTTGTTATTCCACGTATTGATGTTTTCAGCATTTTGTTGTTTTAAGCATGATGTTTTCATCGGTATTGTTTTACTAATATGGATGAACAACCGTCATCCGTACTTAGTTACGTGTCATTGTTTCATGCATGATGTTCCTTGTGAACTGTGGCTAATGTGGACTAAACCCCAGTAGTTCATAATTGGTCACATAAATTTTTTTTATGTAAAGTTTTGACAGCTTAGTTTCACTCATTTATTCCATGTATTATTGTTGCAAGTATTTTGACTAAGTAATGATTGGTACAGGACTGGCCATATTTAGTCGCATGTGCTTTTAATCGAATTATTTTTTTTGATGAACCGACCCATAGGCGTTCATCCTCGTCATGTCATTTTCATTATCATGCATCCATACACTGTTTTCATGCATAAATTTCATGTTTACATGCATAAAATTTTTCTCATGATTATGTATTATGTCCTGATCAAATAAATCATGTCAAATTTTATTTTATGAACCGACCCATGGTCGTCCACACCAGCGATCTTCAGATTCATTTCATTACTGTCATAAATTTTTATGTCCCTGCATAAGTTACTATGTCCTTTTATGTCAAGTATGTCTTCATACTATCATGGTTAACTTCGTTTTTATGCTGATTATGTTGTATACTCCTTCATGTTAAGTTGTTTCATGTTTCTTCATGATGATTTCGTCTTCATGTTGCGTCTTACATCTCTTTTTTTTATGCTCTCATGCAAGACATTGTTGGATTTCATTTAATCCTGCTTTCATGATAGTCATGGTTGGTTTTCATTAATCATGATTTCAAGCAAATCATCGTTGAATTTCCTTCAACTACACTTTAGCGTTTCTCTATGCAACCAGAATGATGTATATGCTGGCATTGCCAGGTTATCACGATGGTTTTCTAACCGTTTAACAAATTATTTTTCCTTTAGAATCATGACAAATGATCGACCCCATACCGATCATTTCATGTGCATTCCATGTGTACTCCATGTACCGTATCCCATGTGTATTACACGTACCTTAATCCAGGTGTACTTTACTTGCAATGCTCCACGAGTATTCGCTAGTCGATCCTAAATCATCTCAAGCGTATTACACTTGTAGATATGCTACCAGATGCTAATGCCGCTCATAACTGGGAGACATTACTAAAAGTTGATGCTGCTGACTGTTTGGAGACGCTACGAGATGTGGATGCTGTTCACAACCTGGAGATTTTACCAGACGAAGACAAAGGCGTTAGATCAAAGCGATTGGACGAGGAGATGCTTCACCATCAGGCGATTTCCATCACAACCTATGTCCCTAATTCTTAGTTACATGTCACACGTCATTTAGTGTCTTTTCAGTCACATGAGTGAAAACCGGTACCAGTCGGCCACTCAGCTGAATGGTTACATGAATCACAGTCATGAGAATGACCGTCATGGAACTGACAGAAAAGACGAGAGTAATCGCTACTGTGACAGCAACTATCCTATAAATCGCAACAGAAGCTCCGGCCACGGACGTGATCAGAAATAGAAAGGGTCAGTAGTTCAACCGATCCGCCAATTCTGGCATAATAACCTAATATTTGTATTTCTATTTGTTTCACACCTCGAGACACATGTCAAGACATCCGTCAAGACACATGTCTCACGTATAATTTCTGAAGACACATGTCAAGACACCAGTCAAGACACATGTCATTCTTATATTTCCCAAGACATGAGTCAAGACACATGACTCACGTCCAATTCTGGAACATCCCTAAGAAATTCAGGGTACCCTCCAAAGGGTATATCCATTTTGTTGTGCCATGTATTAATCAGGCCATAAGAATTTCAGTACCATCACCAGCGTATCAGTGAGATCTGTCACGTTTGCTTGATGACACTTTCATTTCTTGCACCCATATTTTATATATTCATGACCATAAAGGACGCCATTCGTATCACCCATGTATACGAAGGTTTTCCTTCAGCCTAATGATAAGATCCAAGCTGCTAACGCATTACCTCGGACAGATGCGAGTTGAATTTAATCCTAATTATGGACTACGAACAGCACACCATGCTACCATTCATGATTATGTACAGTAATGTTCGGGCTCCTGAATACTTTTAGCATGGTTTTCCATTGGGAAAATCTGTACAAATTATCTATGCTTTACAAGCACGTGCTTTGTTAGCCATGGCTGCTAAAATCTTCTAGCTGTCAGTTAAGACACGATCACTGAAGTTCCTTTTATGCATAACCAGCCAATTATTCCAAAATCTTCCCATACATTCCAGAAGAACCTACAAGGAGAAGGACGGTAACATGAGATTATGTGTCGACTACTGTCGATTTAAACAAATCACCATTCATAACCGTTATTCTCCTCCACGTATTGGAATCGTCCCATCGACTTTAAGGTATTAAGAACTTTTCCAAGATCGGATTCATGATCATGCTGCCAATAGTGACGAGTGAAAGAGCAGGACATTTCCACGACTGCTATTCGTACACGACTCGGTCATGCTAGATTCATGATTTTGTATTAGTCTCATAAATTCTCCAGCATTATGGACTTAATAAATTGAGTTTCCATGAACTCATAAACAAATTCATCAGTGGTTTCATCGAGGACAACCTGATTTTCTCTAAGTCTAGAGAAGAGTAGGAAGACCATATTTGCACTATGTTGCAAATTCTATGACAGGAGTAATTTCACGCGGAATTTTTCCAATATAAATTCTGGTTGATTACAGTGACACGCTGAATCACGTGGATTCTCACGGTTAATCTTACCATGACTCAGCTTATGCGTAAAGGTGAGAACCCTACACTACGTTAGATGTTCAAAGAAAATCCTACGCTAAGAAAAGTTAATTTAGGAGATTCATGGTTTTGTAAACTTCTACGTATCTTGTTTCTATGAAGCAAGATACATTTACGTTCATATCTAAGTACCTGTTATACCAACAGGCTAAGATAGAACACCAACAGACTGAGATGTTTTTCCACCATCAGAAATTGTGAATAGAGATGGGACAAGATCTCCATGGATTTTGGTTACCAGATTAACGCAAACTCAGAAGAAGCATGATGCTATCTGGGTTGTTGTCAACAGTTTGACCAAGTCTGTAGAATCCTTACATCCGCAAGGATTTCAGAGCCATCAGATTGATCGGACATGTTCTAGCCAAGGCTCATCTGATCACTTGGTAATCCCTCAGCTATCGGGCCAGACAAAGGTTCGCATTTGTGCTCCTTATTTACGCTCACGTCCTTGTTCTAATTTTACGACTTGCTTTCACACTCACGTTCATGACACTATTTACGTTCATGATCGTATCCTGGCTTACGATTTTACGTTCATTTTTGTTCTGGGAAGTTTTGCAAGAACTTGAGAGACCAGACTCAAGTTTAGTATAACTCTCTATCCTCAGACAGACGTTTCACGTCACATTCCACGTCTCACCATATACCGTTTGGCGTTACCACCACCGTATTCCATGTTCACGATATATTTCACATGTCATGTTCATTCCACGTTTCTCATCACGTCCACGATATGTTACACGTATCATTGATCACCATATGTTTTCTCATATTACACTCACCATATCTCCACGTATCTTGTTCACAATTGTTCACGTATCACGTTCACAATTTTTCACGTACTACGTTTCAGTATGTCTCGCGCATCATGGCTAAGACGTTACTATTATCAGTAAGTTTAGGTTATTTTGCATCATAACGTTTCAGTTACCCTTGCACGTTAATTCTTATTCCCTCGATCAAATTCAGGGGATCTATCTTACGTTGATAACCATGAACTTTTACGTATTTTCAAGTCAAGGTCAGGAGGACCAAGATTCATCATTGTGTCAAGATCTTGGGGAGAAACCGTTCTGAGAGGGAAGCCACTTAGAAACGGACGAGTCCATCCAGATTTTATCCTCTCATCATTCTATAATTCAGTTATGTTCTTTTCAGGCACATCACGTTCCATGTCCTTGTCAGTCATGTCGCGTTCATGTTCTTCCAGTTTTATTTATCTATAATTCGGGGACGAATTATTCTTTTAGGGGGGAAGAGTTGTAAAACCCGCATGCTTTTACCATGAACAGTACACTTAGTAAACGTACGTACATATTAAATTTCCTTTTATAGCATGAACAAGTGTCACGATTAGTAATTTCAAAAGTTATGTACGTATTATTACACGATAAGTATTAAGTACGTCATAATACACGATAATTATTAACAATAATAATTGTAATCACGAACATGAAATCATGAACGTAAAAATCACGAACATGAAATCATGAACGTAAAAATCACGAACACGTAATTACGTACTTAATAAATATTATACGATTAATATCGTTACGTACAAGTATTTAAATATAACACGAACAATTATAACACGAATATACGAACATACGAACACGTAAATTTAAACACGGGAAAACTCGGGGTTTTCCCTTGTGGGCCCTACTAGCCGCGGCACCAGGAGAGAAAAGGGGCCAAGCCCACTTGATTTTTACTAAGTAAACAAAAGGGTTAATAACTTTTCATTCACAGAGTTTTTCCAAGAAAAATTAAAACCCTACTCTTTCTTTTGCTATCTCTTGGCCGGCGGCAACAACATCACCAACAAGGGGTGGTTGTTTGATTTTTGGTAAATCAAATTCAAGATCGTGTTCGTGTTATTATTCTCCAATCATTACACGCATTTGGTAATTCGTAAACCCTTTTTTCATTCTTTTTATTTAATTATTATCACATGAACATGAATTAAATAAAAACAAGGATTAAAAACATGTCACGTGATCATGGGGGGTAAATTAAGAGTTTGTTCGGGTTTGGTTTGCTCGGCCGACACACAAACCGAGAGCCCCAAGGCTCTCGACGTGTCCTTGATCACGCCGCCAACCGAGATCTATGATTTCGGTGGTGTTTGGTTCGGTCGGAAACAAGGAACAAGGAACAAGGAACCCCGACTCACGTCGAGGTGTCCTTGTGGTTCGGTTGGGTCTCGGCAGTAGGCAGCCACACCACTAGCACACAGCCAGTGGCTAGCGTGGGTCAAGCAAGAGGACAGCGGTGCAGCAGTGGCAACCACCAGCACACAGCCGGTGGGAACCCGCTGTTGGGCAGCGGCTAGCCGAGAGACAAGACCACCGGCTTAAGCCGGTGGTAGCCTAAACAAAAACAGTGGCAACCGGCCGAGCCGGCTTGCCACTGTTAAGGGGTGTTTGGTTAGGACCGGTTCAAGGGGTTTTGGGTCCGGTTTACGACATGTTTAAATTTAATGCACGGGTCCGGTTCATGACTAAAATAATACAAGTATTTTATTTTTACAAGTTGTTAGGACCATTGTAATAGTTAAATGTAATAGGTTGACTAGGAGGTATGTAGTTCCTCCTGGTCCTGGTAGTAGCAGGAGCAAGTCCTGCTCCTGGTCCTAGTCGAAGTCAAACTTTATTATTTACTTAATATTCTGTTAGGATATGCATGAGATATGTTAGGAAAGGATATGCATATCAGTTTTACACGTTTTCTTTAATGCTGTATTAGGGTTTCCTTGTAGTATAAAAGGAACCTTAGGCAGAAGGGTTATACACACCTTCACCAAACGTAGTTCTAGTGATTATCAATATTAGAAATCCTTAGAAAGGATCAAGTCTTTATAGTTATTCTGTTCTCTTTGATTATATTTATATTCTACATTCATATTGTGTATAGAGTCTCTTTGTGATTTGACTTGTGATTACAGAAGTCATTCACCGGTCCTGACAGGCTGCAAGATCTACTTCTAGTAGACTCAACAAGTGGTATCAGAGCCTGGGAGGGTCTCTATACAAAAAGAATCAAGTTTTCTTATTACTGACATTTTTTTAGTCATGTTTGCCTCAACTTCTACTCAAACAGGAGAAGACAGCACTCCTAAAATTGTGCAACCTCAGCAGATCCTTGCTACGGTCTCAAACACGAATGGTAAATTCCCTCTTCTGAAAAAGGGTGAATATGATAACTGGGCGATGAAGATGGAATGGTGGATCACCAACACTGATCAAGATCTTTGGAAGATCATTCTGAATGGGAACAACAGGAAGCTTACTGGAAGAGACAAGAATGGTAATATTACCCTTCTTGACCCTAAATCTCATGAAGAAATCATAGCTATTCAGAAGGAGGTCAAAGCAAAAACGATTTTGCTTCAATCTCTTCCTGAAGATCACATGGGTGACTTCTACCATTTGGATGATGCCAGAGAGATCTGAAATGGCATAAAAGCAAGGTTTGGCGGGAATGAGGAGTCAAAGAAAATGCGAAGATCCATGCTGAGAGATGAATTCACAGAATTCAAAATCTCAGAAACTGAAGGTCTACATCAAGGGTATGATAGGTTCTAGAAGATATTGAGCCAATTGAATCAACTTCGGTCAAAGCCTGATGATGGTGACATTAATGCAAGGTTTCTTAAAGCCTTACCCTACTCATGGAATCAGGTGGTGATCTCTCTCAAAGCCAAAGGTGGGCTTGACTATCTCAACTTTGATGATCTGTTTCATAGGCTCAGAACTTTCGAACCTCATGTGAGAGGATTTTTGAGTGACTCTTTTCCCACTCCTGCTAATTCTGCCTTTGTGAGTTCTATGGCATCTAGTCTCATGTCCTATGCAAGTAGCCCAAGCAATACTGTCTCCTCTCAGCATACTGTTCAGCATACTTCTGCTCCTGATCCTACTGCCAAGTCTGGTAGTATGGTAGAAGCAGTTCTTCATTCTTTTGTGGCTGATGTTAATGCTGAACAACAACTTACTTTTGATGACTTCAAACAGGTTGATAAACTTGACCTGGATGAGATGGATCTTAAATGGCAGATGGCCATGCTTACTCTTAGGGTTCACAAGTTTGAGAAGAAAGCAGGAAGGAAATTTAATTACAACCCTCGGGAGCCAGCAAGATTCGACAGAAACAAGGTTCGATGTTATAACTGCCAGCAACAAGGTCACTTTGCAAGGGAGTGCCCTAGCAAGAATGATCAGGAGAAGAGCAGGTACTCCGCTTTCAAGGTTCAGGAGATAAAAGATGACAAGAAGGCATTGGTGTCTGTTGACTCTATGGTCAACTGGAATGATCATCAGGCTTCTACTCTGGAATCAGCTGAGTCCTCGACTGACGTGTTTGTAATGATTGCTGGGAATCTCTCTGATGCAGAAGAAGCAGATGAGTTTGCTCTTATGGGCATCTCACCTCAGGTACAACATTATCCTCTTGGTTGTCATGATAAATACTCGAACTGTTGTCCCAATTTAATGAAGTAAATGATCAAAATGATAAGTATTTTTTAGAGGTTCAAGCCTATAAGGCTTCATTAAACACATTGGAACAACAAAAGAGGTGGTTACAAGATACACAACGTGCGTATGAGGATAAAATCAGGATACTAAGCATTGATTTAGAAAACACGTCAAATATGCTTAAATATACAGAAACAGTAAGAGATGCTAGTATCAAAGAAAAAGAGGAGATGCAAACAAAATTAGATGCTACAATGCTAAGATTTGAAAAATGGCAAAAGGCACCTAAAAATCTTTCAAAATTAATTGATAGTAGCATGTCTGGCAGAACTAAAAGAGGCTTAGGATTTGAAAAATATATTGATTCAGAAGATGTATTTGATTTATCTTTTTCAAGTGTCTTTGATGCCGACAAAGAGGATGAGGGCAAACCTAGTTACAATAGGTTTAAACCAGCAGCAGAAATGCATGTTGTCCCTCCTCCTCTTACTGGAACTTTTATGCCCACTTCATGGCATAATGACTTGGATGGATCACAGATGCTTGAGTCCCCAACAAGTTCTACTAATACTAATGACTTTGTCTCATGTACTTTCAGTGACAAAGCCGGTGACTCTGCATCTAGTGGTTCAAGTGAAGAGTCAAGACCTACAAGTTCCAAGTTGAATGAACATGCTGCTACTGGTGCTAGGAAGTGTGAAGAAAGAGTTGCTGTTATGTCAAGTGTGTCTGGTCCTAGTTTATTGAGTCCTAGGAAGAATGTTTCTCCTAGAATTGTGTGTAATAAAGTAGGCAGTATGAAACAATCTCATAAAAGGTCTTTCAAAACATGTTTTGTTTGTGGCAGTGCCTTTCATTTAATTAAAGATTGTGATTATTATGACACACATGCTTCTGTTAATCATGCTTTTCCTGCTCCTGGTCCACCAGGAGTTGCCTCATATGCTTCTAAAAGACTTAATCCTAGTGCTCCAACGTTTACTTCTTCTCGAGTGTCCTCTCCTTTAGCTTCTGATTATTGGAGAAATATTGGATTCCAAACCACCAGTAATTATTTTCAAAATTTTAATCCAATCTATCCACATAATTTGGACCACACGTATTTTGATTTGGGAAATTTGGGAACTGTTGTTAAGCCCTCAGCAGGTTGTTCTTGGTCAAATAATAATACCCAAATGATGCATTGGCAACCAAGGAACAACGGTGGATCTCATCAATCTTCTTGGCACTCTTCTAAATATCCACAAGGCAGGCTCAAACCTGAAAAGGTTTGGGTCCCCTTAAGACACTAACTTTGGCATTGTTATTATCTTGTTGTTGTAGGTTACTCCATACCAGGATCCTAGTCTAGGCATTGTTGATAGTGGTTGCTCCAGGAGCATGACTGGCAATAAAAGTCTTCTCTCTAACTTTGTACCATTTTATGGAGGCAAGGTCTATTTTGGTGGAGGTGAAGGCAGAATCACTGGCAAAGGAACGATAAAGACTCCCAATCTAAATTTTGAGCAGGTCTACTATGTGGAAGCACTTCAGCACTTCAACTTGATATCGGTCTCTCAGATTTGTGACAAGAAGCAGTTTGTTCTCTTCATCGATACTGATGCACTTGTGCTTTCCAAAGACTTTCAGCTTCCGGATGACTCACAAGTTCTACTCAGAATCCCTAGAAGACACAATCTCTATAGCATCAAGTTGAATGAAGTCAGCCCTACTGGTCAACTAGCATGTCTAGTTGCTAAAGCCTCAGAAGATGAAGCCACTAAATGGCACCGAAGAATGGGGCATGTGAACTTCAAGACCATTCACAAACTTGCAAATATGAATCTGGTCTCTGGTTTACCTCCTAAGACGTTTAGGAATGATATAAATTGTATTGCTTGCAGCAAAGGCAAACAGCACAAGGCATCCTTCAAGGCCATTACTGCTCTTAGTCTTATCACTGAACCATTGCAGCTACTACACATGGACTTATTTGGTCCTACTTCCATTAGAAGCATTGACCACAAGCAATTCTGTCTGGTGGTAACTGATGGTTATAGCAGGTTTTCGTGGGTGTTCTTCATGGCTGCCAAAAGTGAGACCTACTCAATACTTAGAGATTTTCTTACCCTGATAGAGAACTAGTTGTCCAAGAAAGTTAAAGGTATTCGTTGCGACAATGGAACTGAGTTTAAAAATCAAGACCTCATCGCACTTTGTAATGCTAAGGGCATAAGAAGAGATTATAGTGCAGCAAGGACTCCTCAACAGAATGGTGTGGCAGAAAGAAAGAACAGGACACTAATGGAAGCAGCAAGAACTATGCTTGCCGATTCCAAGCTTCCAACCATGTTCTGGACAGAAGCTGTTAATACTGCAAGTTATGTTTTGAATAGGGTTTCTATTACCAATCCTCACAAGAAGAATCCTTATGAGCTGCTCACGGGCAAAGTTCCAAATATTGCTCATTTGAAGCCTTTTGGGTGTCCAGTCACCATTCTGAATACTAGTGACTATTTGGGGAAGTTTGATGGCAAGGCAGATGAAGGATACATAGTGGGATATTCAGCTCACTCTCGGGCTTATCGTGTCTACAATCTCCAAGCCAAGCGGATCATTGAAACTATAAATCTTAGGTACTTTGAAGAGAAGTCAAACATTCAAGGCACGGGTCCAGAATGGTATTTTGATCTTGATTATCTTAGTGATTCGTTAGGATATTTTCGTTTCAAAACTAACCATGATGCAGGACCACAAGTGTTTGCAACTTCTAGTACTGGTGTACCTTCTAGTCTTTCTGATTCAGATGATGAGGATGACATTTTTGTGGTTCCATCCTATTCTACCACAGTTTCTCCTACTCCTCCAAGTGATGCAACTCCATTGGATGTACAGGATTCCCAAGTAGCTCTTGACACTCTTCTCAAACAACAACAAGAAGCTACTAAAGCAGCTGCTCAAGGTGGTTTTGAGTTTCCCTTGGTTGAGCCTACTGACGAAGCTGCTCCTGGTACTCCAGCTTCTGCTCCTAGTGCTAGCTTATCACCTACTGGTACTCTGGCTAGTGAGTCTGCTTCCAATACTCGTTTCTCCAGTCCTTCTGATTTGGGGAACTGAAGGTCTACGATTTCTAAGGATTTGGTAAATGATGGATAGATCTAAGGATTTGATGGTGGAAATGGGGAAGGAGGAAGATTAGGTGTAGAGAGAGAAAGGAGAGGGAAGAAAAGTAGAGAGAGAAAGTAATTAGATTAATGAATTGTGTGAAAATGAATGAACCAACCAACCCCCTCCTAACATGCTAGGAGGGGTATATATATAGCCCACCCTACATGTGGGCTATATGGACTATACATTACTAAGTGGACCACGAGCCCATTACATAATTATCGTTGGAGCGACCGATCCTTCACAAATACGTAAAACGTATTTCCAACAATCTCCCCCTAAGGGAGGTCGCTCCAAGTTACAAAGTTCTAAATATTCTATAGCTCGTGATCTATGCTAATAATGATGTGACCGAGACTTTCTTTGGGAAAACACATTTCCAACAATCTCCCCCTAAGGGAGGTCACACCATTTTACAAAATCTTAAACCTAGCATACTATGCTTGAGTCTTCGATCTTGTTCTTGTGAATATGCTTGATGTGATCTTTGACTTTAGTCTTGAGCATGTTTCCTTGCCTTGACCTTGTGCATTCATCACTTGTGAAATTTGCCTCTTCGTGACTTCATGTTCCACATACTTATACCTTTAAATTCTTGAAAGCTTCAGAGTTTGATACAGCGGAAGACTTGACCTTCAGACTTTCTTGAATTTGTTGAAGTACTAAGTGTATGTAGTATAAGCATGTGGTGACGACTTCTTCTGGATTGTACACCGCAATGCCACCTTCTTGTTACGCTGCATAAGACAGTTAGCAACAAACAATATACACGGATGAAATGGCCTTGAACATTTCATTCTAATTTGGTAGCATTTTACCTCCGGTCGGTGAAGACCGTTGGACGATATTAAATATCGTATTTGTGGCAGGTGGTTTCAATTAAGAAGCTCCTTGACAAGATTTCGCGGGTAAACCCGTTCTCTTTACTCGACCGTCCAAAGCTGACTGCGAACGTAAAGAGTGAATCATTTGGATAATAATATCCGCATGATTTGAAGCCGTCAATTCATGTTCCTGGAACAAGTGAAGTTCAATTAAGAACCGCACCATCGTTGCTTTCCAGTTGTCACTAGCTTGATTCATATAGAATCTTGCAAGTTACCTACCAAGTGCTGTTTGATGTTAACACTAGAAGGATTTCCACTCGTCACTGTAAATACTTAATAGTATTACTCTGAATGTTCTGGCAAGATCACTAAGATATTGCGTAGAGGCCTGGAACGTGTTTAAATTCATTTAAGAATTAAACCACTGTTGCTTTCCAGTTATCACAAGTTTGATTCATAAATAATCGCACAAGTCACCTACCATGAGCTTTTTGATATTCGCTCAAGAAGGATTTCCATCTTCATTGTAAATACTTTCGTATTACTCGGATGTTCAGGCAAGATCATGAAGATTTTGCGTAGGACTCTTAAGAACTTTCTTACTTTTCACAGTGTGTGAAGAAGCAAGTAAATATGAAAGTGTGTCCTAATGAGATATTTGATGATCTCAAATGGCTCTAGACTCGATCGTGCATTTTGGATTTTAGTGATCGGAGGCTGGAGAGGAGTGCCACCTTTTCAATACCAATTTATTCGGAGTGAATAAATCAATAGATAATGTGTTGTCTCCGTGTGATTAAAACAAATATCTTTTGAGAGATATTTGAGTTAGCTGGGAAGGGTTGTGCATTGCATCACTGGGTCCATGATGTCTTTCTTAAATATCAAGAATCATTAAAAATGATCTCAATAGCATATGAATTGACCCGGTTTCTGCCTAAGGTTGTAAGGAGGGCTTCTTTCTTTACACCCTTTATCTTTACAATTCTTTTTCATTCTTCAACCCCTTCAATGCTTACCAATACGTCATAACTAGCACCTTGTTGTGATTGTTCCAGTGCTAACTTAAGTACTTGGTCGGCATTCAGCTACATTCACAATCTTTCTCCATCTTTCCTAAGGACTACTATTTCTAGCTATGGAATGTCCTTGGGAAGATTCCTCCGGTTCTAGAGAAATCATTGGACTTTAACCTATCCTACCATCCTTATGTCACCACAATCTTCATCGTCGTGAAATAAATGGGTTGTGGGTAAGTATAAATCACCATGAAATCCATTTTGAAGTGCAAATCCATTTTGCTCCCCCTTAACATATGCTACGATATTCGAAAACATTTCGCACATGTCGGGATGAGCTAACACGTTAAGTCAAACCATTTATGATTGATCATATCCCATATTAAATCACATTTTCTCCCCCATATTAAAAATATTAACCCAATCGATGTTTTTAATATCAATTGATTTAATAGCCTTTTAAGAAAATTTGGGAAGAAAAATGCAAATCCAATTATCTTCATGAGTTACACAAGCTCCCCCTCAAATTAATGAGGGTGTGCTGAAACGTAAATTAAATACCTTTTAAACACAAGTGTAAGGTATTTAACACGTGCAAAGATCAATATATGATAATGTATTCACAAGATTAGCAATGTACGAGGTTGGACCTGAATAATGGAGAACAGCATATGAAAGAAGCACATGGTTCTTGTTCACGAATGTTGGTCACCTCGTCACGTCCCCGAGAAAATTAATTCCCGTTGTTGAGTCAAAGCTTTCCGGTGAAATGCTTGACTTGATTATGAAAAGCGGGTTGCTATCTGAAATAATAGCAAACCATTTTGAGCATGTTTTAAAAATTTGAACTTCTGCTCGAACTTTATTTACAACCCCGTGTCATTATTGAATGACATTTCTAGGTTCGTAAATATTATCGATTCCAGAAGACATGCTCGTTTTGTCAAAACGTTTTTGAACACACATCTTTGAAAGATTTAGAAAAACCTTTTGAGAAATTCTTGAAAAATTGTGTTCAAAGTTTTGAAAAACAATTACTTGAGCTTAAGATGTTGAATATCTTAAAAGCGAGCTCAAGTCCGAGAAGTTGTAAACTTCCCGTTGTTAAGGATAAGTTTATCATCGGCGATAAACTTTCCTTTTATCTGAAGAACGAGTCCTAAGCTGACATTTACTTAGAAGTCGTTTTCATGAGCTTGAAAACTTTGACTGTTTTAACGGAAAGCTCATGACCGAGAAAGGTTAATTTCTCGTTACGAGGAAAAGTTCTCTTATTTAAAAGATACACTTTCCTTTCTGAGCTTAAAACTTCGAATGTTTTAATACAAGCTCATGACCGAGAAAGGTGAATTTCTCGTTAAGAGGATAAGTTATCATAAAAGATAATCTTTCCTTTATTTTAAGTTCGAGTTAGAGTCTGACATTTAACTGTAAGTCATTGTGCATGAGCTTAAAAACTTTGAATGTTTTTGATATAAGCTCATGCCCGAGAAAAATTAATTTCTCGTTGTTAGGATAAGTTTACCATCGGCGATAAACTTTCCTTTCTTTGTAGGTCGAGTTATAGTCTGTGATGTGACTATAAGTCCTTTTGTGCAGCTTAACCATGAATCCCCTGATACATTTGTTTCTCTGATATCTGCTTCTTCAGCACCCAAACTCTAAGAGTGTCCTTAGTTGAACGGTACACAACGATTGGACCGCTTCGTTCTTTTGGAACATCAACTTTGGTACCTGCAATCTCATTAGGAATGTGCATGCTTTGTCGTGGGTTAGCGATATCAATTATAGAAGCACATGGGGGTTCACAGTTGGCTTTACTTGTGTCAGAGGCGACCTGAGTAGATGATTCACTAGTCTTGGCTGGCAAACGTTTCCTTTTATAGAAAACCTTAAGTTTAGGCGTAAGTGAAGTATCATCTTTATCAGTTTCCTCCCTAGTAGACTTAGTAGAATCGGAGACTATCCTAGTTAAAGGGCACTCGTTTCCTACAAGAGTGAAAGTTCTACCAGTGGGGCGCCAATCTTTACCAACGGGTTTGATTTTAGCTATCCACTGGGACTTAATTCTAGCACGGGAGTTCACCTCATTAAGTAATTTCTTGATACAGGAATCATGATTTGCCGTAAAGACACATTTTCTACATGTTTTACAAGTAGCATATTTAATGTCTGAATAATTCCTAGATTATTGATCGATGCTCCTAGAAGATGGCATGCTATGGTTAGCAGTGTTGGGTAATCTAGAAGGCATCTGACTAGGTTGGACATTGCTATCTCTTGCATGTGTCTTTTGCTTAGCTTTCCCAAGACCAGATTTATGGCAAACGTCATTTGAACTAGTTCTAGACATGGTCTTGGTATTTTTAGGGAAACTAGAGGCAATCATATGATTTGGTCTTGCTAAAGCTGGAGTGATCACATAGGGCCTAGTTGCTGGAGTGTCTGGTCTAGAAAGATGAACCAAATCAACTTGGGAGGCAAACCGCGGTCTCGAGGATTGTGGTCGCTCGGATCTAAATGCGGTAGGTTGTCTGACAATCGGTTGTCTGACGAACTGATTTGTAGGCGGTTTCCCCAAGATTGATGGTTTTTCAAGCTTAGTGTCCACACTAGTTCCTCTATTTTTCCTTAACTCGTTTTTCAACGCAGCTATAGCAAATACCTTTTCCTGAACTTGGGCTTTTAACGTTTCATTTTCTTTGAGCAAGTTATCTTGGGATGCCAACTTAGATTCAAGCAGTTGAATTTGTTTCAAAAGATTATCCTTTTCAGCTTTAGAATCTAAAACAGTTTGATCCAATTTTCTTTCAAGAACAACGTTTGATTTTTCAAGTTTTTCAAAGTATGTTTCAAATTTGACCGTTTTCTTAGAAAATTCAAGTTTGGCATCCTCAAGATCTTTTGATTGCCGAGCTACGATCGTTTCGAGCTCTTTAATCTTGGAATCAGAAGCAGTCAATGAAGGAGTTATAGGATAATTATCATGATGTTTAGCATTCTGAACAATCTCTCCCCCATTATGACTTACATCGGATGAATCAGAAGTGGTATTGCTATCACTCTTTTCCATCCCATGTTTGTCATAATTAGGTTCAGAATGGTCAATATGCGGCATATCATCAACATATACATCATAAACAACATTACATTGTACCATGTTTGCCGGCTCTTCGTCATAAACGGGTACGGTGTCAGCAAAAGAGATCTCGTGAACAGTTCCTGACATGCCACTGGTATCATGTTGTCCTCCTGATTCCGTGCTCTTGGCATTGAAAGGCTCCAATTTTTCAACCGTATGACAATTCTCCTCTTGCATCTGCGGCATTGATTCTTGCACTCCATTATCATACGTTTGCTGAAGTCGAGATCTTTCATAAATCGAAGACGAGACCGAGGTCATGAGTTTCAATATTGTATCACGAAAAACTCGAAGCTCGGTATTTGTATCTCGAAGAAAAGATTGGCAAATCACTGAACTTTCAGACTTGATGATATTAAATTGGAGGAAAGGCGTGAGTTGTGTCACAAGAGCCTTATAAGCAAGTGCCGATGCAGAGTGATTAAAAATTTCAGTGTTGAGTTGCTCTGCGAGTTGGGTCAAGATGGTGAACATTGATTCCATGAATATGTGACGATCTTGACCAAAGATTGTCACAAATTCGCTCCCTCCTTGAATCCCCGAAAGAGTGACCAGATGAGACTGAAGCATTTGAAATGAAGTGATGCCACTTTTCCTAACTTCGTTTTGCATGAAATACAACTCTCCCTCTTGAGGGGTCGAAAGCAACGATTCCATTGAAGTTCGATGAAAGAATGACATTAAGGATTACTGATCGATGAAAAGTCCGTCGTTAATTTCAAATAATAATACCCGAAGAAAAATCCGTCAGCAAAATAAACCTTGGCACTTTCTCACGTTGTCACGTCACTTTGGTCACGTTACTTTGTCCCAACTATGACTTAATATCACAAAAATTTGCTAAAAATAAAAATTTGAATAAAAATAAAATAACAATTGATAAAAAAATTAATATCCAAACTAAAAATTAATATCTAAAAATTTGACTAAAAAATGTTAAAATTTAAGAAAATTAATATCTAAAAATTTAACTAAATATAAGAAAATTTGACTTAAAATGTTTGAATATAAAAATGTTTAAAAAAATAAAATACTTTCTTTGAAACGTGTCCCCCAAAAGAAATTTCCTTGTTTACTCCGTCAAGTACACGTGGCCCAATTAAAAATGATTCCACCGCCCCACTTACCTAATCCTCGTTATCTCCGTCCTAAAACTAAATAACAAACCGTCCCCCAATCCTAGTTTTTCTCAACCTTCACCTACTCATTCTAAAAACTCTCTCAATTGTGTCCGCCCCCTCTCTCTCTTCTGAAACCCAGAAACCAACTCCTATCAATCTTTTTAATCTCACCCCAATCACACCTAATCTGTTCCCATCTCCAATCTCATAGTAGACTCCCTTTAATCAATTAAAACCGAGCCTAATCCCATCAAAATCCTATGTTCCCTGGAGTACGATTCTTCAAGATCAATTAAGTTTGATCTCAGGTAGGTTTTCTTACTGTGTTTTTGTTGAGTCCCTCTACATCTGTAGCGTCTTTCTGTTAAGTTTTGAGTCTGTAAATGAATCTTCGATCAATGATGAGAATGTTTAAACTTATAAATCTTAGAAAAGATTTTGAAAAAGTTTAAGCAAGCTGAGATCTTGGTTTTGATGTTTGAGTCTTATAAAAATGGAGTCTGTTTTGTCGAGTTTAAGGGTGTTTGAGTCTGTTTTGGTGTTTAAGGGGGAGTGATTTTTGGATTCGAGAGTGTTGTTTTGAAAGAATAGAAGTATTGGGTCTAATTGATACGAGGGTGATGAGTCTGAGAGGGTTGGTAAGGTTGAGTGTGATTAGTGTTTGAGGTTTTCGAGGAGTGTCTGTGAGTTGGGTGAGGGAAAGAAGAATCGAGAGTTTTGTTGTAGAGTGGTTGTTTTTGAGGGTGTTAGGGTGTGAGGGAGTTGTGAGTCTTGATTTGTTTTTAGTCAAGGGGTGTAACGAGAGGGTGTCTGGTGAGGGAGTGAGGGTCTGTGAGGCTGAGAGATTTGTGGATCGAGAGGTGATGTAGTCTGGAGGGTGTGCGTGAGGCGTGAGGGTTTTGATTTGAAAATCGAGTCGTGAGAGTTGTGATGATGAGATGATTTCTGTGAGTCGATTTAGAGAGAGTCACTGTTTGGGTCGAGTCGAGAGGTATGGTGTCAGTCGATTGGTGTATATTCCGAATAGACTTCTATTCGGAAAGTATCTATTTTAAAAAAAATCTATTCGGAATGTTTTTCTATGCGGAATGTTTTTCTATGCGGAAAGTTTTTTCTATGCGGAAAGTTTTTTCTATGCGGAAAGTTTTTTCTATGCGGAAAGTTTGTCTATTCGGAAAAAATCGGAAAGACGGAAATCTGACAACGGGATGGATCAAACCGGACTGATGACACTTGACAGATTTGGACTGTTTTGGACTGATAAGAAAAAAAATGAAGAAGAAAACTGAAAAAAAAATACTGATTAAAAAATGATTAAAAAAATGATTAAAAAATGATTGATTAAAAATGATTAGGCAAAGTAGTACCAGAAAAATGAAAAATTGATTAAAACTGATTAAAAAAATGATAAGAAAATGACTGATAAAAAAAATGATTAAAAAACTTGATTATTTTAAAAAATTTTAATAAAACTAGATGATTTAAAAATTGATAAAACTTATAAAAATTGATAAAAAAAATTGATTGAATGATGAAAAGATTGATAAAAATTAGAAAAGAAATGATTTTTACCACCAAATCAAAAGAAAAAAAAATATGCAAATCCTAAGATTCAACCATGGCTCTTGATACCAATTGAAGGTCTACGATTTCTAAGGATTTGGTAAATGATGGATAGATCTAAGAATTTGATGGTGGAAATGGGGAAGGAGGAAGATTAGGTGTAGAGAGAGAAAGGAGAGGGAAGAAAAGTAGAGAGAGAAAGTAATTAGATTAATGAATTGTGTGAAAATGAATGAACCAACCAACCCCCTCCTAACATGCTAGGAGGGGTATATATATAGCCCACCCTACATGTGGGCTATATGGACTATACATTACTAAGTGGACCACGAGCCCATTACATAATTATCGTTGGAGCGACCGATCCTTCACAAATACGTAAAACGTATTTCCAACAGGAACCATCAAAAGAAGTCTTCTACCAAGCTGGATGATATTCATAAACAACCAGTAGATGGGATTTTCCACAATGCTTCATATGATGCTGACTTTGTTGGTGATCTCAATAACTTGGCACCAGAAGTGGAGGTTTCTTCCAATCCAGTCTTGCAATCACATAAAGATCATCCTACCACTCAAATCATTGGAGATCCTGGTTCTACTGTCAAGACAAACAGAATGCAGCAGAAGGCCTCGTCTGATCATCATGCTCTTGTGGGCTATATTGAAGATCAAAAGCGTAATAATCATACGGACTTTCAACACTGTTTGTTTGCTTGTTTTCTTTCACAGGTGGAACCTAGGTCTGTTTCTCATGCTCTTGAGGATCAAAGTTGGGTGGAGGCTATGCAGGAGGAAATGCAGCAATTCTTGTTTCAGAATGTTTGGGTTCTAGTTGACTTACCAGATGGAAAGACAGCTATCAATACCAAATGGATTCTCAAGAACAAGAAGGATGCACGGGGAATTGTCGTAAGGAATAAAGCTCGGCTTGTCGCACAAGGACACACTCAAATTGAGGGCATTGACTATACTGAAGTTTTTGCTCCGGTTGAAGGATAGAGGCCATTCGTCTGTTTTTGGCTTTTGCCTCTTATGTGGGCTTTACGGTGTTTCAGATGGATGTCAAGAGTGCATTTCTCTATGGCAAAATTGACGAGGAGGTGTATGTTACTCAACCTAAGGGCTTTGTAGATCCACTTCATCCCAAGAAAGTTTACAAGGTGGTCAAGGCTCTTTATGGGTTACATCAGGCTCCTAGAGCTTGGTATGAGCGTCTTTCAACTTTCTTGTTAAAGAATGGCTATAGAAGAGGTACTATTGACAAAACACTATTTCTTCGGAGGAATACCAAGGACATTATCCTTGTTCAGGTTTATGTGGACGACATTATCTTTGGTTCTACTAGGAAGGAGTGGTGTGATGAGTTTGAACACTTGATGAAAGGCGAATTTCAGATGAGTGTGATGGGAGAACTGTCGTTCTTCCTTGGTCTTCAGGTCAAGCAACAATCGGATGGGATTTTCATCAGTCAAGATAAATATGTCCATGAGATTCTTCAGAAGTTTGACATGGATCCTCTTAGACCAGCAGCAACTTCTTATGAAGTTGCTAAAATCAAACTTAAGAATGAGCCAGACCCCCCGGTAAATGTTCACATGTACAGGTCTATGATTGGCTCCCTCATGTATTTGACTGCATCACGTCCGGACATCATGTTTGCAGTAAGTGCTTGTTCTAGACACCAGGTGACTCCAACGGTTTCGAACTTAAATGCAGTGAAGAAGATTTTCAAGTATATCAAGGCTCAACCTAAATTGGGTCTATGGTATCCTAGAGAATCACCTTTTGTTCTAGAAGCCTATAGTGATAGTGACTATGCTGGTGCTAATAATGACAGGAAGTCTACTACTGGTGGTTGTCAGTTTTTGGGTCGTCGACTTATTTCATGGCAATGCAAGAAACAGACAATAGTAGCTACTTCTTCAACAGAAGCTGAATACGTTGCAGCTACTAGTTGTTGTGGACAAGTTTTGTGGATCCAAAATCAGATGTTGGATTATGGTTTCAATTTTATGAATACCAAAATTTTTATTGACAATCAAAGCACTATTTGCATTGTGAAGAATCCTGTTTTTCATCAGCGGACGAAACATATTGAAATTCGGCATCATTTTATACGGGATGCCAATGAGAAGAAGCTGATACAGGTTCTTAAAGTTCATACGGATGACAATGTTGCTGATTTGCTGACTAAAGCTTTTGATGGTCCTCGGTTTAACCACTTGGTGGTTCATATTGGGATGGTCAATCCTTGAGGTCTAGGATTGAGGGGAGGCTAAGCCTAAGGGGAGGCTTTGTGTACATATTCGTAGGACAGTCTAACGTATTGATAGATTTTAACAACTTATTTTATTGGTTCTGGTGGTGTGTGTTACTTCTGGTGGAGGTTTTTGCTCACTTCTAGTGGATATGGTATTACATGACTGGCGTCTGGTCCTCCTTGGTCAGCTTCTAGTCATAATTGGTTGGCTTCTGGTGGTTCAAAATCCTTCCATTCCAAGTGGTGATTGGGTCCTGGTACTGGTCTGGCACACTGTTCATTCCTTTTGTTCCTTGTTAATCACGTTTTGCTCCTGGTCTGACCATTGTGTGCTTTGACTTTTGGTCAACGCTCCCAATCCTGGTATTTACATTTTTAATTAAGTATGGTAAATTGGGAGTTGGTAATTATGTTAAAAAGGGCAAGTGGTTACTATGCAATTATGGTTAAATTTGAAAGGGCAACCCCCCATTAATAGGGGTCAATGAACAGTTACATTTTCTTTATTTATGGTCAAAATACACCCTTGACTCACTCATTACAATCAACACACACACAAAACCGCTCCTACTATCTCCACCCTAATCACAATCCTTCTTCCATCAATTAATCAAGATCCATGGCTGCTCTTGCTTACCAACCTGCTCACAACCGAGTTGCATATCTGGGTGATGCTCCATCCCCATCTCACAAGCGTACCCGTCGCCAGCTTGAAGAGGAAAGGCTAGGTGAGGAGGCTGCTCGTCGGATTCAAGCCGAGATTGATGAAGCTGATAGGGCTGCTGAAGAAGAGCTTCGAAAGCGGAGGCGTGAACAAATTCGGCACGATGCCATGCATTGGAGTGATAGTGAATGGATGCAAGTTTTGACTGTTCTCACCCGGGATTATGCTCAGTTTATAGATCTTTTGGGTGACGATGTTGATGAGCACAATTGTATTCCGAGGGCTATGGTATTGATGCGTAAGCACCAGTTGGCCCTTGCTGCACAACTTAGGGAAAAGAGAAAGAACAGACCTTTATCTCGGACTGAGGAGCGCAAGCAGATGCAACGTTATGTAAAATATCAGTCTGCTGCTCATTTTAATGCTCCTGGGGAGTGGGACCGGGTGCGGGCTTTGACTTTTGATGAGCTCAAGGCACTTTATGAAAATATGGTTAAGCGTCAGAGTCAACCAATTCCGGAAAGATTTATTTACCATCCTCGTGGTGTGACTTCTTCTACGCCTGCTATTTCTACTGGTCCTTCATTTGCTCCCACTCCTGGTTCTGCTGCTAGTCCATCTGGTTTTGTTGCTACTTTCGTTGGTACTTCTACTTCTCCTTTGGTTGCTCCTTTGGGTTCTACTGCTGGTCATGCTACCACCACCTTTTTTGCTACCACCACCACACATGTTCCACCCACCACCTTTGATACCACCACAACTACTGCTGCTACACCTGATTTGCCATCTCCATCACCACCGGTTACTGGAACTCAACCAATTCCTACTTCTGATGCATCTCCTATTGATCTATTGGGTGGGCACACTCATGAGTCTATTTCTACTGCTCCCACTGCTACTACTGAGGTTAGGGTAAAGGTTGAATCCACACCTAGTGATCCCACACCTAGACGTTCCCTTCGCCAAAAACAAGCTCGTCGTGTTCGCCGTGGTAAGACAGTCCCTTTTGAGAAGCGTGATCCTGAGAATTTGATTGATGCAGCTTCTGACAGCGATTCTGACTTGCCGTTGGGGAATGGGAATATTACTGGTTACACGGTTGAGCGTTCCACAACTCTTCCTGGTGTGGTATCCCATAGAATTACTTTGAGTGATGGGTCTGTGCGTTTGGCTTCGGGTTTGCAGGGTGTGTTATCGTGGGCTGACCGTATGGATCTTATGGCGTTGTATGGTCTTGTGGATTCTAGCATGCCTTTTGACACAATGGCTGTGTCTTCATGGCCTGGTCTACGTATCTGGGCTTATCTTAAGCTGATGTTGGATGCTCCTCCTAATGCTCCTGTTTCGGGCATATGGAAGGATCAAATGCAATGGGTGATTCAGCGCTGGAAGCTATATGCTGGATGTGGTGTTCATATGTTGGAATTAGATTCTGGTCATATGGTTTTTATGCTGACTGATGTGGATTATCCTTTGACAATTTCTTCAATGGAGGCGATGTTGGCTACTCATTTTCAAATTTCTAATGCTCCATCAGGAAATGAGTCCTCTATGGCCACGACGTTGGTGGAAGGTATTCAGGCGCGGTTGATAGCGGATAAGAAGGCTGCTTCTGGTATGTGATGTGATTGGGTTGTAAGTGTTTATGTTTTGTATTTTTGTTAATTTGTTCATATTCTCATTCTTGTCACCAATATGTAAAGTGATTGGTGAACTTCATTCTTTATAGTTATAAAAAAAACATACTTTTTATATAATATCTGCTTATACTTTTACCACATTTTTGGACTTTTTACTTGTGAATAATATCCCTTGGCTGATCTACATTGTGGGTTCTGGTTCCTGGTTTGTGCTTGTACTGATATTTGGCTTCACTTGGTGTTGGATGTGGTCCACACGACAAATGGTTCTCAACTTACCATGTCTAATTGACAAGAAAAAGTTGATTCACCTTGAGGGTACGGCTCCTGGTGCGATTCTCAAATCCGTTGATGGTTGCCAGGTTACCCAAAACTGGATGGTTTTCACTTGCCATAGTCTTGGACTGAAAAGTGGCTAATCCAAGGGGGTACGGCTCTTGGTAAAGATCTTATCAAATCCGTTGATAGCTGTAATAGCTTGCTTAAAGCTATAGGGTGTTCAGCTCACCGATGCTTCATTGCTAAGAGTTGGTGAGTCCAGAGGGGTACGGCTTCTGGTAAAGACGCATCAAATCCGTTGACGGCTGTGATGGTTTGCCTAAAATCATCAGGGTACTCCCACTCACCATTGATTCACGTTCTAAGAGTTGGGCTGGGTTCTAGTCTCCCAGGGTGATGCTTATTCCACCAGAATGACTAGCTAGCCCAAGAGCGAGCAGCTACTTGGTAAAGGCTCATCAAATCTGCTCATGTTGCTGAAAAGATTCAACACGATGCTGATTTGTTCCAAGCTTTGGAGAAGCTTCTAGTGTTTCATGTTGCGGCGGTTATTCTGATTCTTATCTTTTTGATGCTGCTATTTGTTTTGCTGATACAATCCTCGGGCTTTCTTTGCACGTTTTCCAGGAAACTTGAACTCAACAGGTCAAATTCAAGTTTAGGGGAGGATTGTTAGGACCATTGTAATAGTTAAATGTAATAGGTAGACTAGGAGGTATGTAGTTCCTCCTGGTCCTGGTAGTAGTAGGAGCAAGTCCTGCTCCTGGTCCTAGTCGAAGTCAAACTTTATTATTTACTTAATATTCTGTTAGGATATGCATGAGATATGTTAGGAAAGGATATGCATATCAGTTTTACACGTTTTCTTTAATGCTGTATTAGGGTTTCCTTGTAGTATAAAAGGAACCTTAGGCAGAAGGGTTATACACACCTTCACCAAACGTAGTTCTAGTGATTATCAATATTAGAAATCCTTAGAAAGGATCAAGTCTTTATAGTTATTCTGTTCTCTCTGATTATATTTATATTCTACATTCATATTGTGTATAGAGTCTCTTTGTGATTTGACTTGTGATTACAGAAGTCATTCACCGGTCCTGTTAGGCTGCAAGATCTACTTCTAGTAGACTCAACACAAGTATTTAGTTTTTTAACTAGATATTAAATTAATTAAACATGACATGTGATTAATTAAATTAATCATGAACTTAGGTTAATTATTATTTAGTAAATAATACATGTTTTAACCTAAGTAATTATTTATTTAATTTAGACTATAGTATTAATTAGTTATTAAGACATGAAATATAATTAACTAATAAACATGACTTACGTTATAATTAATATAATATTAATTCATGTTTAACCTAAGTATTTTATGTACCTTAATTTAATCAAATCATGCTTATATTTAATTAAATTATATAACCTATAGTTTATTTAATTAACATGTTATTATTAATAAACTATACTATAATCACATGACTTATGATATTTAACAAGTAAACTTAAGCTTATATTATTATCTTATTAATCCAGCTTAATTCTAAACATGGAAACTTTTTAATTCAGGAAACTTACTATTTTTGGAAACTTTCTATTTTCAGAAACTGATTTGTTTTAAGAAGTTAATATATTTTTGGAAACTTTCAACTTTTAGAAACTTTCTATTTTAGGAAACCTGCTATTTTTAGAAAGTTACTTGTTATTACAAAACAAGTATAATAATACAAGAAATACAAGTAATACTTAATCAGAATACGTAGAATACATGATAAACACATTATAACCTTAAAATCAGTAAAACAAGACATGAACATATAGAACAAGTTAAGACACGATATAAAGTCAGTTACGTACTCAGTAAACAGAATACTTATACATGTACCCTATTTATGTAGCATTAGTGAGATCGGAGTAGGACTTCCTTTCGTTCATCTCATCCGTTCACTGGACATAATGTACGGATTTCCCGTCCTTTCAGTATGGACATTCTTTCCTTATTAGGATTCCCCGTTTGCAGCCAACTGTTTTCCCAGTATTTGTTTTATATGTTTGATACTTATGTTAGAATAAGAGCCTAAGCCATATACATGAATGACTAGTGTCACCTAGTTATGAAGGTACCATAACCATAACACTGGATGCACCAGTGTTATGACTTCCCCACGGCGAAGTGATTGCTTGTGGCGTCCCTTTTCAGTTTTGCCCATTATATTATATTATCATGTGGGGCATATGGGTGCATCCTAGTTACATGTTTACCAGTATTATCAGAGTGATTGCGATGTGTGCCTTGCATCCTTCACTAGGAGCTGATCCCTCCTACCCAAACTATTTAATTAGAGGCAACCCCTCTAATTGTATGACGAGGTCTCCCCTCCAAGTATTCATGCATGGTGGAACCTCATGACCTATATGGACTATTTGGCTAACTAACACAGATTTTCATAGAAGCATAAGTCTTTTCAAACTAAAAAACCAGTTTTATGAACATGAATCCAAAATACTTAGAACTTATATTATTTCGCTGCTATTAGTTTTATTTATTTTTCAGCCATTCATAATATGTCGTATATCCGTTCACTGAGCGTATTGCTCAGGCGTTACTTTCCTTTCCATGTCCCAAAACGGCAGGTACCCATGGACAAACTCGAGCATTTGGAGGATGTGCATAGGATGGAAGCTTCCTTAGACTTCTTCTCCTTATGCCTTCTTATACTTATGCTTATTTGGACACTTGTTTAGTCCTTTCTCATTTCTTATGCTTTATTTATGTTTTGGGCTTATGTTGGGAACCGATGTTTGATTCAGGATTTCCCTATGGTCATGTATGTGTTAGTACATATTACCTTGCATGCTTTGATGACACGCCATAATTATGCGTAATGGTCCATTTATCAAAGTGGGGTGTTACATAAATGATGATGAAGAAGATGTTGAGGAAAAGGATTTGGTAGTGAGAATGCTAGTGAAGGACAACGGGGATGATGTAAAAGAGGTAGTTAAGGAACGAAAGGGGTTTAAAGAGGAGCCTATTTATGAACTAAAAAAAGTCACCAAAAAATTAAGGTTGAAAAGCGTGACGAGGAGTATGATGAATTTGTAGAAGAGGAAAACGAATGGGAAAGTGAAGAGGAAGTTGAGGTTCCTAAGAAACATGGGAAGAAGATGAAGACGAATGTTTCTGCAGATGTAAAGCCTCCTAAGAAGAAGAAGAAGAAGAAGAATAAGAAGTGTTGATCCCAAACTTAGATCGATTTAGCTTTGTGTTAACGAGATTAAATCAAGTTTAACACGTAGAGAAACTTTGTTGTATTAAACAAACTAAGTGTTATGCAGAATTTAACACTTAGAACAAAGAACAAAACAAAGTAAACCAAACTTTCACTTGATTGATAATATCAATGAATGATTTACAATGAAAGTGTTGTGAGATATGTGGAAGAGATGTGTGAAAAAGATGTGTCTTATGTCTAACCCTAAGGCCTCCTTTTATAGGTTTAAGGAGCCTTGTACAAAAAGCTAAGATCAACTATTTTAGGAAGAGACACAAGATAAACATACTCAAATAACATATTGACTAAATCTTTTAAACATTAAGAATATATTCTGAATTCTTATCTTCATATTTTGTCCACCAGCTTGAAGAATTCATCATTGGCAGATTTAGTCCTTGTCTTTGTCTTAAGATTCTTCTTGTCAACGCCTTGATAACTCTTATCAGCGTCTCATCTGTCAGCGCCTTGTAAAAATTTACTCTTGTCAGCGTCCAATTTCCTCTTGTCAGCGTTCCAGTGACTTAGCTAATTTTATTCCCAACAATCCTCCCCTAAACTTGATATCTACTCTAGTAATCAAGTTTTTGAATAAAATAAAACATACAGAGAGGATTCTTACAAATATACTTATCCCTGAATTTGAGTAATAATAAATCTCGAAGAGTCAATCACTCAAATCACTTATATAGTCAGCCTTTACTTGGTCTTAATCATCTTCAGCACCTGTAGAGTCTTTGGAGCTTTCTTTATTACTTTTATCACTCAAATTCGATTGCTCCTTCCCTTTTTAAGACTCCTCTCCAAGATCAAAATACAAGGACGGAACTAAGAACGTCCTCCTTGCATCAGCTTCCAAAACAACAAGTCAATCAGTTCAAAATTGTGATCCTTGACAATTTGTACCATTTCTGTATTATGCTTTTACAAGCTAACACAGATTTTCGTCAATTCCATTAATGTCAAAGGTTTCATACTGTCCTCATCCACATTCGGGAAATGAATCCTCAATGTTGATTCATAGGACATGGGGATGGACTTACTGATGATAAGACTGACTTGACCTGCATTAAAGCTAGTGCCAATAGTCTCAGCCATCTCCATAACACTATATACCCTTGTGAAAGTGATCTATGCTGCTACTAGATGTCAATCACTAGGAAAAACATCTCAATGATCATTAGGCTTCCAGATATCCAAAAATTTGAAAAATGAAAGGGTGATGAAACATTTTGGGTCTATAAAGAAGTTTATAAATGACACCAGCTAAGATGTCATAGCATAAATGGACTTGCGAATGAAAAATTTTTGAACATAAACAAAGGTAATAATCCTAAGAAAATTAACTAGTCTCTAATAAGCAAGAGTGACAAACACTGTTCATGCATACACTCATGCAAAAGCATGATAGACACACATGAACTCTAGAGTCCTTTGTTCACAAATGCCCCAAAGAGAAAGTTAACTCATATAAAACCTTTGCAACTCCCCAAGTAACCCAAAAATATATCTACCCCAAGTCACCCATACGACCACACCCAATTCTAGGTCAAAAGTCTTGGCAACATGCATGCAAAATAAACTACGTGCATGCTACAGCGCCTCGAGGTTTAGAAATTCCAACAATTTCATAAGGAAAGAGCCTTCATTATTTCTAACCCCCACTCACCAGTGGACACAATCTAGAATTGTGCAAGAGTGCTCTAAGAGTACCCAAAAACCTAGAGGTTTACCTCCCCTTAACAGAAGCATACAAATCATTATATGTGAAGAAGCAAAATTTTATCTCAAGATAGAAATGTAAACATTCCAACCATCATAAATAAAAGTTTGCAATTCTGTATCCATCCAAATGTAGCTCCACTTTCCTGCATAGTTAGACAAAAACCACAAAACACACCAACAGAGGCTACCCTATCCCATGATAATTGGTAGAGATAACATGTTAGTGGATAAAAATAATATTAGTGGAAAGACCAACAATGCATGTTTCTTGAGCATCCACTATCCCAATATCCTTGACCATTAACCTGCTTTTGGATAGGCTGCTCAAAAAGAAAACAAATTAGTTTTCTTTGGAGATCCAAGCCTTATCAGACTTGGATCTATCTAGTTGTTCAACTAGAGTGGACTTATTTTTTACCACAAATCCCTGTTCATCCCTTTGTGACCTAAACACCTAATTTGTTCCAATGAGACTAGTAATGACCTTCTCAAGATATTTAAGTCTATTGAAAGTCATTGAAATACCATTAAAATTAGAGTTTTGCTCTTGTTTAGGTTTCCATGTTAAATAGGATGATGCTTCAGACCCTTGACCCTTATTAACCAAGTATCTTTGTTTATATGGTCTAAAATACGGTCTCATACCAAACTTGGAGCTGTCAGCGTTGAATTTGTTCCTATCAGCGCTGAATTTTTTCTTATCAGTGCTGAATTTGTTCTTATCAGCGCCTAAATTAGGGTTTGCTATAGGAACATACTGTCTGTTTGACCAAGTGTTGGTCTTTTGAAAGGGCCTTTGTCCATGGGTATTAGCTGCCTTAGAGAAGAAAGGAGCTGATCTAGTAGCTTGTGGTCTAGTGTGGACAAATGGTCTATGGTTGACATTGGATGACCTACTGTCAGCGAATGAATTGTATCCACTCACACAATTATAGGTGATAAAATGTTTTGCAACGGGTTCTAATTATGTCTCTCGATATCCTCTCGAATTGATCTCGGCCTTAAGTGGAATGATTTGTTCTTGGTTACTAAAAAGGAGTTGGTTTGTTTATCTATTTTTAAACTACTAAAACTTAAATGCAAATGACGTTGAGTAACTTAAAACTTTGGAAGATTAACTAAATTGATAAGTTAAAATCGAGTGCTTGAAAACATAAAGGAAGGATTAGAAAATTACTTTGAAAACTTAATTGACTAATTGCTTAAAAACTTGTTCTATCGGAATGTTGAAAATTATTACTATCGGAATACCTAAAAGTCAAAAGCATCGGAATGCACAAAATAATGGTCCATCGGAATGTCTTTGTTAACCACCATCGGAATGTTAAACTGTCGGAATGTTCAAGATGCAAGCTGTCGCAATGATGCTGTCGGAAAGTTTCTAGATCGGAATGTTACAAATAAAATTTGGCCAGAGTTTCGTTTAGAAAAGAAACCTAAACCCGTCGGAATGTGCGATCGCAATATGCGATCGCAATCCCAGATCGGAATAGGGGTAACTTACAACCTATCGCAAAGTAAAACCCCTCTTGGGTTATTGCGATACCAAACCAAGGATGATCCGTCGGAATGTGTTAAAACCCCTCTTTTGCGATGGAAGGAATCTTGTTCCGAAATTGGTGGAAAGCTAAAAACTCAATAAGCAAAAGCAATAAGCCAAGGGATTCGAACTTGAGCACTTCAAAAAGATTAAATTTAATAACTTTTGAAAACAAGAAACTTTAAAACTTAATAAACAAAACTTTTCAATGATTAAAACTTATAAGAAATCCGAAATCAATAAGCTTGAACAAACAATAAGCCAATAAGCATGGAAGGCTTATGGCTTATTTACGTAGAGCTTAAGAAGAAAAGAAAGATCAAACTTTATTCACGAACACATCCACAATCCCAACCGTATGGTTTTAACAATCGGATCAAGGATTTGACAAATGAAGAAAAGTAAAAAAAAAGATTAAGGAACTTAAAAGCATAAACTTGATTAATGAAATCAAAAGTACAAGAAAGCTTGAATTAAAAGATGAAATCAAAAGAAAAGTTTAGTGAGAGAAAGTATGGAACTTTCTCTCTCTAAAACTAGAGAGAAAATGAAAACTAAAAACTAGCTAAAAACTAAGTGTCTCAAATTTTGTGAGGTGAAGGCTTTATATAGGCGTGTGTATAGTGTTGATGGGCTCTTGATTGGGCTTTCATTCGGGCTTCTTTTTCTTCTTTCTTCTTAAGTCTTCACGCGTCTTTTAAATAAACGTTTCCGACTTGGATTTGAGAAGTGTCGGTGCATAATTCCAACTCGTCCTATAATATTTTATTTAATAGACTCGAGTTCTTCGACATATATGAATCTTCCATCTTTGGCTCTATTCTTCGATAAATCTTCAAATAGGCGCAATGACTTCAAATCTTTTGCATCTCTTGGACAATAGACTTCGTCTTGAGTCTTTTTCCTTTGATAAAACCCGTGCAATCCCATGTTTTCTTTAATATTCATCCGGTCGACTCTGAAAACACAATAAACACAAAAACCACGCATAATTCCAAACAAATGATATTAAATACGTGTTTTGGTCTTGTTTTAGCCCGATTTAAGTGGTAAAAGGATGGGTGTTTCCACACCTATCAAATCCCCTACACTTAACCATTGCCATGCCCTCATGCAATGCTTAGTGACAAAGCACAATTACACTTTTCTCATTATCAATTAACCTTGGCCTTATTAAAATACTACTAAACAAAAATTTAAAATACTAAGAAATTAAAATTTTAATGTAAACAAGAGAATAGAAAGTAACTTATGTGGTAATACTTGGAAAGAGATCGAGGACTTACATTAGGGCTTCGGTGCTGCGAAGATTTATCACCCTCAAGTTTCACGTTCCCCAAACTAAGCTTAAAAACGAGATCATTGTTATTATAAGTTAGTAATTCAAACACTCACACACATGGCTTAATTAAATGCTTAAACTCCCTTATTCCTAGGTGTATCTCTTATATTTTATTTTTGTCTTAGAATGATCATGCAGATGCATTTTTGGACTTATTTCGATAGTTATTTAGGGCTGAAAGCAAAGTAGGACGATTTGATCAATAGTTAGCTAAAGGACAAAATCTTTTAAAACTGCTTCTCGGGATATCAAAAAGTTCATATCTTGGCATAACTTGGTTCACGATTTGAGACCTTTCTCGGGCCGATATTTGGCAGCGACTTCATACTTCATATCTTCGAGAGACGTTCTTGAGATAATGGTCTTCTCATCATAATAGAGTTTCTTCGCTTGGAGACTTTTGAGGGGTACTCCAACTTTGTTGACCACGACTTCATGATTATTTCTTCAATCTCTAATTGGGATTTTGAGATACAACGATCCGCCTCCTTTTCGGACTTGGATCTATTTATCCTCATACCTTGTTAGGGTCTTTTCGGATAGACTTCTCCATGATCTTTATGGGAGTTGATTGCTTTTCGTCGTGAGTCTTGATCCTTCATATTGATTTAGGGAATAATGCTTTTCACATCACTTTGGATCTTCAGCAATAAAATGGAATCCTCATGCCTTGTTAGGGCCTTTTCGGACTTGCCAATCTTCGCGCCCCGCTTCATAAGTTATGCCTTGGCTATGAACTCTCGTCATTACCGAGCAACTTTTAAACGATCTTGGGCTAGAAGCTAAGTAACTTTTCAAATCGTAAGACCTTACTTATTGCAGATAAATTTTTAGCAAGTGATGGGAGAATAGGCAAATAATTACACCAAGTGAGCTTGCGCAAGAATACCGACTTATAATTGACTCTATCATTTCTCGTCCACCACAATTTAAAATCTCAAGTAATGAGACTCGTGGACACTTAGCCTAATAAACCAATTAAGGTCTACATGGTTAAGGATACTAGCTAGAATAAACTTGGATAAGTCTATTCGGGTTGAGTCAAAATAAACGCAACGGGCCTAATATGTCAAAGACTTCTAAACTAGCTACACCACTTTATTAATATTTTTGACTTTATTGCGGAATATATACATATGAGAGCAACGATAAAATTTTTTAAAAATTACGACTAAATGGCCAAAGTTAATTAAGAATTTGAAAAATGTTGAAAAAGATGATTTTCCGGTTAATTGAAGGCATTTTCATGGAAAAGTCCACTTAAAACTTCGATAGAAGTCCCCCCTACACTTAAGATAAACATTGTCCTCAATGTTTAAGCATGTGGGAAAAGTTTCCCCTACACTTATGACATTGTGCACGTTGGTTAACTCGAGTTAAGGAAGAGACGACTAAAGTGATCAATTTCAAATGTGAGTATGAAGAAAATTGAATCACGATAGTTGAGAGATAGAACCGGATTTCGGATAACACAGGAGCACGGTTCTTCAAAGTTTCCAAGAGTGCACTTATCCCTGTAATCACATCACCACACAAATACAAACACCTATGCAGGCCCCCCTACACTTAGGAGGTTAAAACGTAAAAGGATAGATACTCGGGCTGCCTCCCGAGGAGCGCTTGTTTTTGATAACCGAGTCACGAGCCTGACTCGACCCAAAATTAGTTCATGGGGAACGTGGGGAGGGATGGAATCATCTCCTGAGAGATGTCCTCACCAAAGTACAGCTTCAGACGCTGGCCATTCACCTTGAAATTTGGCCCATTTGGCTGAGAAAGCTCAATGGTCCCATACGGAAAGACGTTGGCGACGGTGAATGGACCAGACCAGCGGCTCTTCAACTTGCCAGAGAAGATCTTCAACCGTGAGTTGAAAAGTAAGACTTGATCACCAACGTGGAACTCTCGGTTCTTGATTTTTGCGTCATGGAGGATCTTCGTCTTCTCTTTGTAGATCAGCGAGTTCTCATAAGCTTCATTCCTTAGTTCGTTGAGCTCGTTGAGTTGAATCTTGCGATGATCACCGGCTTTGTTGATGTCGAAGTTAGCCCACTTTAAGGCCCAGTGCGCCTTATGCTCCAGCTCGATGGGAAGGTGGCATGCTTTCCCGTACACAAGACGATAAGGTGTACAACCGATCGGGGTCTTGTAAGCAGTACGGAAAGCCCACAGAGCATCATCTAACTTATCGGCCCACGCGGCACGATGCTCTCCCACAGTACGCTCCAAAATTCGCTTCAATCCACGATTGCATATCTCGGCCTGCCCATTGGTTTGGGGATGATAAGCGGTGGAAAGACGGTGAGTGACACCATACTTGGCCATGACTCTTGCAAATTGATCGTTGCAAAAATGAGTCCCGCGGTCACTGATAATAGCACGAGGAACGCCGAATCGAGCGAACAGCGATTTCAAAAAGTTACAAACCACCCTTGCATCATTAGTAGGTAAAGCTTTGGCTTCAACCCACTTGGAGACGTAGTCAACGGCAACAAGGATGTATTTGTTTCCTTTAGATGAAGGAAATGGCCCCATAAAGTCGATACCCCAAACATCAAAGATTTCACACTCTTGAATGAAATTCTGAGGCATCTCGTCTTTATGTGTGATCGTGCCTTGTTTCTGGCAAGCATCACATTTTTTAACCATATCGTGAGCGTCACGATAAATGGAGGGCCAATAAAATCCTGAATCAAACACTTTTTTGGCGGTGTAGTTGGGACCAAAGTGACCACCAGTGGGTCCTTTGTGGCAAGCATCAAGGATTTCGAAAGCTGCCGGTCCATCAACACATCGGCGAATAATCAAGTCGGCACATTGTTTGAAAAGATACGGGTCATCCCAAAAGTAAGTCTTTATGTCTTTGAAGAACTTCTTCTTTTGCTGGGATGTTAACCCGTCAACGAGGATTCCACCCGCCAAATAGTTTGCAATGTCCGCAAACCATGGGGTTTCATCAGCAGTCGAGTTTATAGACATTAAGGTCTCCAGGGGAAAAGAATCGTTGATTTCTTTGTTCGGATGAGCCCCCTGGTAAGGATCCTCAAGTCTACTGAGATGATCCGCGGCCAAGTTTTCTGCTCCTTTCTTATCGCGAATTTCGATTTTAAATTCCTGGAGCAGCAAAACCCAGCGAAGAAGTCTTGGTTTGGAATCTTGCTTTGTCAACAAGTACTTCAGCGCGGAATGATCGGTGTACACAATGGTGGTAGAAAGGACAAGATAGGGGCGGAATTTTTCAAAAGCATAGACAACAGCTAAAAGCTCTTTTTCTGTTGTCGTATAATGCAATTGTGCCCCAGTCATTGTCTTGCTAGCGTAATGGATTGGTTGGAAGTGTTTGTTCACTCTTTGTCCAAGAACCGCTCCAATAGCAAAATCGCTAGCATCGCACATCAACTCAAAAGGCAGCTCCCAATTAGGGGTAACCAAGACGGGTGCTTTAGTAAGCTTATCCTTAAGTGAGTCAAAGGCTTTAAGACACTCTTTGGAGAAGATAAAAGGAGTATCTTTTTCCAAGAGGTGGGTCATCGGGCGAGCGATTTGAGAAAAATCTTTGATGAATCGACGGTAGAAGCCCGCATGACCCAGGAAACTTCTCACACCCTTCACAGTGGAAGGTGGAGGTAGCTTATCGATAACATCGATTTTAGCACGGTCTACTTCAAGACCGGCTTTGGAGATTTTGTGTCCTAGCACGATGCCCTCTTTTACCATAAAATGGCATTTTTCCCAATTCAGAACTAGGCGAGTGTCTTCGCACCGCTTGAGCATACGTTCCAAATTGGCAAGGCACGCAGAGAATGAATCGCCATAGACCGAGAAATCATCCATGAATACTTCCATAGTGTCTTCCACCATGTCATGGAAGATAGCCATCATACACCTTTGGAATGTCCCAGGAGCATTACATAAACCAAAAGGCATGCGTTTGTAAGCAAATGTTCCATAGGGACAAGTGAATGTGGTCTTTTCTTGGTCCTTGGGATCGATGGGAATTTGAAAATACCCGGAGAAACCGTCTAAGAAGCAGTAATAGTCATTACCAGCTAGACGCTCGAGCATTTGATCCATGAAGGGAAGAGGAAAGTGGTCTTTTCTCGTGGCATCATTGAGCTTGCGATAATCAATACAAACTCTCCACCCAGTAACGAGACGAGTGGGAATCAACTCGTTGTGTTCATTGGGAACAACGGTTATTCCGCCCTTCTTGGGCACACAATGGACGGGACTTACCCACGGCGAATCCGAAATAGGGTAGATCAATCCGGCATCTAGAAGTTTGATAACCTCTTGTTTGATGACGTCATGAATTTTAGGATTAACCCTTCTTTGGTTCTGGATTGTGGGTTTGAAGTCATCTTCCATGAGAATCTTGTGAGTACAAAAGTTCGGATCAATTCCGCGGATATCGGAAATTTTCCAAGCAATTGCCTTCTTATGAGCTTTAAGCACAGCGATGAGACGAGTTTTCTCTTCATCCTTCAAATCCTTAGCAATGATGACTGGCGACTTCTTCTCTTCTTCAAGGAACGCATACTCGAGATGGGGCGGCAACTCCTTAAGTTCCAAATCCGGAGGATTGTCGACGGGAGGCGTATTCGAAGTCGGAGTATCGATAGCAATGATAGTGGGAGATGGAGGAGAAGGGTTGTCTTCTTTGAGGAGGTTTGCAATGAAACTGAGGTCGTCATCCCAAGTGGCAGTAGAATCGTCATTGTCTTGCTTCACATCTTCCAAGGTGGCTTCCAAATCTTTCCAAAGGAAATCACTTTCTCCAAATAGAGATAGTGATGAGTCGATAGAGGAAACGGTCTCAACATTGGGAAGAGAGGTAGGAATGTTTTTACAAGCGTCCTTGAAGTGTTCTTCACAAGCCTCATCAAGAACGTCAATACAATTAACATTCTCGTAAGAATAAGGCTGTTTAGATAACTTTCCCATGTTGAAGACTACTTTATCGTCACCCACTCTCATGATAAGCTCACCGGCTTCAACATCAATGAGAGTGCGACCGGTCCTCAAGAATGGACGACCAACAATGAGTGGCACACGTGGGTCCATCTCGTAGTCGACGACAACAAAATCAGCAGGGAAGGTGAATTTGTCGACTCCTACAATGACGTCTTCGGCTATCCCCACTGGATAAGCAACCGTACGGTTGGCCAATTCCAAAGTCATTTTGGTGGGGACTAGCTCTGGGAGAGATAATTGCTTCCAAACACTTAGAGGCATGAGATTAATACTGGCACCTAGATCGGCTAGGGCCATGCAATTCTCTACTCCCGGGAAATTGCAAGGGATAAGAAAACGACCCGGATCACCAAGCTTGATTGGCAATTTCCTTAAGAGCACTGCAGAGCAGTTCTCATTAAGTTGGGTGTTGGCGAGATCGAGGAGCTTTTCCTTGTCGCTCAGAAGATCTTTAAACATTTTCGCGTACTTAGGCATGTGAGCGAGAGCCTCAGCGAAGGAGATATTGAAATTCAGTTGTTTAAACATTTTAAGAAAGTTAGAAACCTGAATATCGTCCTTGCTTTTGAGCTTCTCTTTCCTCAACCTAGATGGATAAGGTATATTGGAAGAAGAGGAAGGCTTTGGGATGATAGGATCACTCACATCCTTGGGTGGAGGAGGGGTAGAAGGAAGAGGTGGAGAAATTGGGGAAGGAGAAGGGTGAGGAATAGGAGCAGGTGACTCGTTCTCCGTAGTCACAACCACCGGTGGAGGTATAGGAAGCTCGGGTTCCTTGGTACCTTTACCACTGCGAGTGGTGATTGCTTTCATCTCCCCTCTTGGATTAGCAACGGTATTACTCGGAAGAGTACCCGAAGAAGAGGGTTGATTACCTTGGAAAAAGCTAGCCATCATGTTCCTTAAGTCATTCGTTTGACTATCCATAGTGTGTTTCATATCAGCTCTCAGATCATTCCCTTGTTTCATCAGATCTGCTTTCAAGTTTCGCACTTCCTGTTGGAGATTATCTACGATCACATCGTTAGTCCTCATGTAGGTTCCAATGTCTTGATGTGATGCGGGGGTTTGGTTGGAAGGAGCAGTGTATGCGGGTGGTTGATAAGCAGGTTGCTGGTAAACTTGGGTGTTTCGTTGTTGTGGTTGTTGCTGCTTATGAGGAGGGATGTATGGTGTGCGAGTTTGTTGTTGTTGAGGAGGGCGGTTGAGGTTTTGTTGTTGGTGTTGGTTGTTAGAGTTAAAACCAGGTGGTGAGAGATAGTTGTTGGAACGGTAGCTAAGCAGGTTGCGGTCACCTTGAGGTTTTGCTTGATAAGCAGGTTGAGTATAGGTGCCATATGCTGCATTAACATTCTCAGCAGGGTAATCTTGGGTGGCGGTACAAGTTGTGTAAGAGTGAGGACCACCGCATATCTCACAAGGTTGGCTGACAGCGTTTACTTGAGCGTTTTTGCCGTTGTTGCTGTTGTTGTTGCTGACGGTGTGGGTGACAAGCGATTCAAGAAGCGTGGTGATTTTGTCTAATCGCTTGTCGCTGTCATTAGTGCTAGCACTAGCAACATTGGTCCTAACACTCTTGGTTTGCACACGAGATTTATTCTCAATGATGTCCCAAGCAGCATTGGAAGTCTTAGCCAATAGATTACCCCCCGAAGCACTATTCAGTGAATCTTGGTCATTCATGCTTAAACCATTGTAAAAAGTATTGATTTGATGTACTTTGGTAAAACCATGTTGTGGGCATTTTCTTAAAAGATCTTTAAAGCGATCCCAAGATTCACTGAATGACTCATCGTACTTTTGTTCAAAGTTTATAATCTCATTCCGCAAAGCGGTAGTACGAGAGGGTGGAAAAAAGTAGTTGATAAACTTTGTTTCCAAATCCGTCCACGAGAGAATACTCTGTGGCGGTTCCTTAGCAAGCCAATGCCGGGCTTGTCCCTCTAAAGAAAAGGGAAAAAGTTGTAACCTTATAACCTCCTGTAGAACTCCATTGAACTTGACCGTGTTAGTGAGTTGTAGAAATCTCTTGATGTGGTCGTGTGGATCATCAATGGTTCGTCCCAAGAACGGTTGAGCTGAGACCATCTGGATAAAGCCTGACTTGAGCTCGAAATTGTTGGCGGCAATTGGTGGTATAACAATTGGATCCGTGTTGCCATCGACATGAGCTTGCAGCAGTTCAATCATTGGGCGATTATCCGGAAGTGGCTCATTGTTGTTGTTATTCATGTTGTTGAAAGGCGGGTTGTTGTTGTTATTATTGTTGTTAGGAGGTGGTATGTTATTGTTGTTTTGTACACCAGCCATGTCTAGGTTATCGAGAGGCTCGGGCTCTTGATAAGACGTGGATCGAGTGCGCATACACCTACAAAAGAACGAACAAACAAAGCAAAAATATTTTTGGTTTTTATGTTTTTTACTTTTTAGGATTTTTGAAAATTTTATATATTTTTTTTTTTTAGTGATTTTGAAAATTTTTATGAAAAAGTAACGTTCACGGGGAACGGATCCCAAAATCCAAATTCTCACAAAAAACTTTTGATCTTAACGAGAGGAGCCGGCAGCGGCGCCATTTGATAAAATGTTTTGCAACGGGTTCTAATTATGTCTCTCGATATCCTCTCGAATTGATCTCGGCCTTAAGTGGAATGATTTGTTCTTGGTTACTAAAAAGGAGTTGGTTTGTTTATCTATTTTTAAACTACTAAAACTTAAATGCAAATGACGTTGAGTAACTTAAAACTTTGGAAGATTAACTAAATTGATAAGTTAAAATCGAGTGCTTGAAAACATAAAGGAAGGATTAGAAAATTACTTTGAAAACTTAATTGACTAATTGCTTAAAAACTTGTTCTATCGGAATGTTGAAAATTATTACTATCGGAATACCTAAAAGTCAAAAGCATCGGAATGCACAAAATAATGGTCCATCGGAATGTCTTTGTTAACGACCATCGGAATGTTAAACTGTCGGAATGTTCAAGATGCAAGCTGTCGCAATGATGCTGTCGGAAAGTTTCTAGATCGGAATGTTACAAATAAAATTTGGCCAGAGTTTCGTTTAGAAAAGAAACCTAAACCCGTCGGAATGTGCGATCGCAATATGCGATCGCAATCCCAGATCGGAATAGGGGTAACTTACAACCTATCGCAAAGTAAAACCCCTCTTGGGTTATTGCGATACCAAACCAAGGATGATCCGTCGGAATGTGTTAAAACCCCTCTTTTGCGATGGAAGGAATCTTGTTCCGAAATTGGTGGAAAGCTAAAAACTCAATAAGCAAAAGCAATAAGCCAAGGGATTCGAACTTGAGCACTTCAAAAAGATTAAATTTAATAACTTTTGAAAACAAGAAACTTTAAAACTTAATAAACAAAACTTTTCAATGATTAAAACTTATAATAAATCCGAAATCAATAAGCTTGAACAAACAATAAGCCAATAAGCATGGAAGGCTTATGGCTTATTTACGTAGAGCTTAAGAAGAAAAGAAAGATCAAACTTTATTCACGAACACATCCACAATCCCAACCGTATGGTTTTAACAATCGGATCAAGGATTTGACAAATGAAGAAAAGTAAAAAAAAGATTAAGGAACTTAAAAGCATAAACTTGATTAATGAAATCAAAAGTACAAGAAAGCT
The DNA here is from genome assembly GCA_025667525.1 of Glebionis coronaria. Taxonomy (NCBI): domain Eukaryota; kingdom Viridiplantae; phylum Streptophyta; class Magnoliopsida; order Asterales; family Asteraceae; genus Glebionis; species Glebionis coronaria. Next base: position 610,901,709 of record CM046875.1, on the reverse strand, counting down.
TGAATTAAAAGATGAAATCAAAAGAAAAGTTTAGTGAGAGAAAGTATGGAACTTTCTCTCTCTAAAACTAGAGAGAAAATGAAAACTAAAAACTAGCTAAAAACTAAGTGTCTCAAATTTTGTGAGGTGAAGGCTTTATATAGGCGTGTGTATAGTGTTGATGGGCTCTTGATTGGGCTTTCATTCGGGCTTCTTTTTCTTCTTTCTTCTTAAGTCTTCACGCGTCTTTTAAATAAACGTTTCCGACTTGGATTTGAGAAGTGTCGGTGCATAATTCCAACTCGTCCTATAATATTTTATTTAATAGACTCGAGTTCTTCGACATATATGAATCTTCCATCTTTGGCTCTATTCTTCGATAAATCTTCAAATAGGCGCAATGACTTCAAATCTTTTGCATCTCTTGGACAATAGACTTCGTCTTGAGTCTTTTTCCTTTGATAAAACCCGTGCAATCCCATGTTTTCTTTAATATTCATCCGGTCGACTCTGAAAACACAATAAACACAAAAACCACGCATAATTCCAAACAAATGATATTAAATACGTGTTTTGGTCTTGTTTTAGCCCGATTTAAGTGGTAAAAGGATGGGTGTTTCCACACCTATCAATAGGCCAAATGTGAGAAGCTCCCACATGAGTAACAAGCCTTTTTGGACACAAACTTAGGCTTAGACTGATAAAACCCTGTCCCATTAACACTTGCTTGGCTTTTGAGTGACCTAGGTTTCCTATACATTTCAGCGTATTTAACACTAGGTTGTTTCTTAATTAGGGAGCCAAGATTAACAGCTTTTCCAGTGATGAGATTGGTCACAGTGATTGGTGTAGATACTACTGGACTCTCAATGGGTGTAGGCACAAATGGACTCTCACTAAGCATCCCACCCTTAACAAACAAAGTGGGGTTGGCCTTCTTCCATTCTTCTAAATCTGTTAGTTTCTGCTTGTACTCCTCTACTGGGGTAAGAACTCTAGGTGGAGGAATAAATTCCTCTTCTTGGAGTTCTGGAATACCAGTCCAAGATAAGTCCTTTCTTTGGACACCATAGAAGTTCCTAGCAGGTGGTGGAGTAGCAGTATAATCTTTCATCCCAATTCCAGACAAATCCCTAGAATCCTTTTGTTCACTAACATATTTTTCTAGGGTTTGTGAGGCTTTATCAAATCTCTGGATTTTAAGACTTACATTATCCTTATTTTTGATAGCCTCATCTAACTTAGCCTGTAATTCAGCATTGACCCTATTCATGATGTTTCTGATATCCATACTAGAGTTTAAATCATGTTTTAAATATTGATTTGATCTTTTAGGTCAAACTCCATTTTCTTATACTCAGCTACAGTCTTTTCAGTTTGAGTAAGAGCAATTTGATAATTAGATCACTTGCATCTCTCAGTACTCACATCTTCTAACAATCTTAAAACCTCTTTGTTAAGTCTTTCAGTATTTAACCTACAAGAAGAGTCATTACATACCTCATTATCAGATGACGAAGATGAGTTGGAACTTGAAGTAGACTTGGCCTTGACTGAAAACATCATCAGATTCTTCTTCACCTTCTTCCTTAGCCTGGTTCACCTCACAGTATTGGATCTCGTTCTTCAGATCAACGTTTCTCAACAAGCTCTGATACCACTTGTTGATCCCAAACTTAGATCGATTTAGCTTTGTGTTAACGAGATTAAATCAAGTTTAACACGTAGAGAAACTTTGTTGTATTAAACAAACTAAGTGTTATGCGGAATTTAACACTTAGAACAAAGAACAAAACAAAGTAAACCAAACTTTCACTTGATTGATAATATCAATGAATGATTTACATTGAAAGTGTTATGAGATATGTGGAAGAGATGTGTGAAAAAGATGTGTCTTATGTCTAACCCTAATGCTTCCTTTTATAGGTTTAAGGAGCCTTGTACAAAAAGCTAAGATCAACTATTTTAGGAAGAGACACAAGATAAACATACTCAAATAACATATTGACTAAATCTTTTTAAACATTAAGAATATATTCTGAATTCTTATCTTCATATTTTGTCCACCAGCTTGAAGAATTCATCATTGGCAGATTTAGTCCTTGTCTTTGTCTTAAGATTCTTCTTGTCAACGCCTTGATAATTCTTATCAGCGTCTCATCTGTCAGCGCCTCGTTTACTCTTGTTAGCGTCCAATTTCCTCTTGTCAGCGTTCTAGTAACTTAGCTAATTTTATTCCCAACAAGAAGAACCCGGACGATGATAAGAATAAGAAAGAGATGTATTTGCTTACGTTTCCGACTCTACTATGTATGACAGTACCTTCTTTTTTAGCAATTCGAGCCAAAGTTGATATGGATCAATTTTTGTCGGATATTGGGTTTTATGCATTGCTTTCTATTAAAATAGACATACTACCTGGTCGTTTGGCGAGGTTTGTTGTTAGATCATTTGATAAATCTACCTACTGTATTAAGCTTAAAAAAGGTTATGTTCTTGTGACTCCTCAAAATGAGATTTTAGGGATTCCCATTGGTGGAATGTCTATCTATGATTTACCCTAGAGATCTCTGGATGATCCATTTGTGAAGTTGTGGCTTGATCATTTTGTTCCAAAAGTTTGGAAAGATCTTCGTTCTAATTGTATTGTAGAGAATCTTGTTCTACCAAAGAATATTGACTTTATGTTTAAATTCAACTTTCTTATGCTACTTTCAATTGGGATGTGTAAAGCTCACACGATGAAAGGAATACCCAATCTAACTGTTGTTCGAAGTATTCGCGAGAATACAAACTTTGCTAGAATTGATTGGTGTGACTTCATATACAAGTCTTTTTAATCTAGTGCATAATTAAACACTTTGAGTAGGTTTTACATTGGCCCGTTGTGTTTTTTAATTGTAAGTACGATATATATTTTTTTACTTTCTTTTGATTTTTATGTTTTTTTAGTATTTATGTTTTATTGTTTGCGAAGCATATATGATTTGTCCATGGACTGTTAACACTTAATAAGAATGAAATTTTATTTCCTAAAAAGTCCTGTATTTGGATTCTACAAAGTTTCATCGATTTCCTGTTATTCACTCAAGACATGTTATACGTGACTGGAATTCAACTAATATGAATCACATATATGAATTGGAAATAAAGGAACAAGTCATCGGGAAATTGGATTTGCAACCAGAATGAAACGTGTCTGAAGCACGTTAAAGCGAAGGTTTTTATGACGCTGGTGCTTCAGTTGTTCCCCCTTCTAATAAACAGGTGTGTTTTAGTATCTTTTATGGTTTTTATTGTATTTCAATCATTTGTGTTATCTGTGTAAAGTGTTATAATTATTCATGATTCTACACGAATCATTCATGGTTCATATAAATCATGTATGATTCTTGAAGAATCATACATGATTTACATGAATCATTCATGATTCATGTATAAATCATATATGATTTTCTGGGTCTTATTCTTATTTGTTTAACTTTTTTTGTAAATCTTTTGCACAAAGATTGAGGAAAAGCTATCAAGCATATCTAAAGAGAAGGCTCAACTTGAATGTATTTTGAGAAATGCTAACAAAGAGTTTTCGAATGATGAAAACATCCATCAGTTACTTGAGAAATATAAAGGACTCTTCAAGGATACTGTTTTGCTTGAAGATGAATCTACTCATATTGATGATTTCAATGTTTCCCCTGATGATAATGTTGATTCTGAAAAGGCAAAGGAGTCAACTATGAAGGAGCCAGGTGCGAAGGACAAGGAGCCCGTTAATACAGTTGATCAAGAAGCAGTCGTGAACGAAGAAGATGATCAACTAGATGATGAAATTTTCACATAGTGGATTGAAGCAAATATTGATTGGGTTGGAGAGGTGATCGATATTATTGTAGATGTGTATTATGATGTACTTTGTTGATTTTTTTCTTGAATTTAATCTTTTTTTTTTGTTAATATGCATGTTTATAATTATTTTTTTTTTAATTTTTGCTGGAAGATTTTTTTGTCCGACGTAGGGAATTAAATCAATTAACCTAATGTTGCGCTCCCCGAGACACCACAACAAGTTTCTACTCGTTCATCTCCCTATAAAAGAGTTCTTCCAATTTGTTTTCAAATTTTGAAGATAAGTGAATGTTTTTTCTTGCAATAAATCTTTTGATTTTAAAAAATATATATTACTTTGTGATAGAAAACGGTTAGTTATTTTTGACCTTATATAGAAATTTAGAAAAAAACATGAAAAAATATAATTTTTGTGATTATAACTTTATTTTAAATTTTATTTTAATAAAACATAAAACTATTTAAAATTAGACTTTTTTCTAAAAAAATAAAACTTTTTTAACGCTTTTTAAATATTTATATGTTTTATTGAGATAAAAAGTAAAAAGAATTAACTTTAAAAATACTTTTTACGTCTTTCTTTTTGTTTCTTTAAAAATTTAAATAACAAAATTATTTCTTTCAAAAACCAATTTAAAACTCTTTAAAAAAACGTTCAAAATTTTTAAAAGAAAAATGTTTAGTTATTTTAAAAAAATTTAAAAGTTTTTGGAAGAAAAGCCTTAAAAGATTTAAATTTCTTAACTTCAAAATATTTTGCTATTTTTTTAAAACGATTAAAATTTTCGAAAAGAGTTATTTTTTTTAATTTAAACATTTTTTTGAAAAAAAACAAATTTATTAAAAAGAAGAAAGAGTTCACTATACATTCATATAAAAGACAAAAATACCATTCCTTTAAGACCTTATTAATACTTAATAGAATAATATTTGTACCACCTGTCCATAACGATGTATGGTACATCATTCAATAACGAGGGGTGGTCGGTGTTCAAAATATTAACGAAGGATGAAATTCAATTTTTAATATATCATAGGGGTGATTTTTGCACTTCTCTCTAATAAAATAAAAACTAAGTATAGTAGTTATGTGTTATTTGTTTATTAAGACGTTTTGAATCTGAATTTAATTTGTACATCTAAATGTTACTAGTTTAACTAGAAGATTTAAGATGCTTCTTTAATGTCTTATCAATTAAGATGTTTTTATATTCTTTTGGCGTTAAACGGAAAAAAAAACATACTTAACATTTAAAAGCTCTCACCAAATAAAAATAAGAGTTTTAATCTATTAAAAGAAAAGTTTTTGATAAAAAAAACAAAAAAACCTTTATTTATATTGGTTACTGATAATCACCTCACTGTTTTTAAAATAAAACATTCTATGATGCTCTTGTTTCTTAAACATGATCAACCATTTTCTAGATCATTTTAGTTTGCGTTATTGTTAAACCGGTTAATCTAATACTCTCTCTGTTCTAAATTAATTTTTTACCGACAAAAAACATATTATTTTAGAATAAAATATCACTATTACTGCATTTTTTTTTCTTATTTTTTTTGCAAAATAACATTTTTATCCTAATGTAATTAATTAAAAATTTGTATATAGTTTGTAATTTCTAGTATCACTAGGTGCAATATGGTAAACTTATTACATTACTTACATATATATTTAGAAAGGGACTATAATTTTGAGACAACTAAGCAATTTTATACAAATATAAATTAGTTGCCAGTTACTACAAACCTTTACATAGTTGAAAAATGATTAAGAGACCGACTAATCATGTGTCTAAATACATATGATGTTGTTTTATTGGTTTTGAAGAAGTAAGTCATTTTTTATAAAGTGTTTTCTTAGCTGATATTATTATTAAAAAAATATATTTAAGTATTAAAGATGTAAATGAATCTTACAATTTCGTCGTTCCATACGCAATCAGCTTGTATAAGAAAAAAAGTACAGAGTCATAAACTGTAATAAATCTTAAAAAATTTACGCTCATGAATCTCGATGACAAGATTATCAGTTATACACTGGACATTGCTCGAAATATACTGGTCATCATAAATATCATCATTATATGGGTCGTAATATTCACTAGTATTCTTGTAAGAGTCTTTCTATTGTTCATACAGACTATTAGTCTCATATCTCATATCCGACGTTTTATCGAATTTCTTTTATTATATCATTATTCACATGTTCAACTATATCCTCATCATTAAGCTAATAAGAAGGATCACCTCTTTTACTAGGAACCAGATTTCCTTCATCACCCACTAGAGTAAATTGTCGTTCAATAAATCTTCTTTTCTATCTTATCAAATTTTTCAACAATCAGGGCATAACTAGTGTCTGTAAAAGGATTACTATCAACCCGCCTCAACTATTTACTTGAATTAGCCAACATAGAACTTCCCCGGTTGAACCCAAATCATCTATCATTCTCAACGAAGTTAAGCACATCAAAAGGATTTGAGTTACTAACCTCTTTACGAGGCATTGCATCTTACTTCTTTTTGTTATTAGTATTAGTATTAGAATTCTTTTTATGGACCATTCTATATTCTTAGTTACGAGTTTTAAAATTTACCTTAAAACCAACCTTTAGCGGGTTGTTTAGAATTCTTTAAATTCCTTATCTCATCCGATCTCGTAACCTTAGGACATTTGTCAGACTAAAAATTTTGCAATTCGAACATCTAGGAGATTTTCATTCACATTCAACCCAGATAGTGCTCAAGTAGAAACCCCCGCCTTTAAGTTTAGGCATAACCACCACAATACTATCCTTCAACTCTGCATCAACACGAAGCTCAATCATTGCTCTAGCATAACTGGATCTACCCCATGATTGCTTACACATTTAAGCAGTATAAGAGTCAAGCATCAAGGGAGTAGCAAATTGTGTAGCAATAACCCTTAAACTATCATCGCTAAACGTCGTCATATGGACACCATGCAATATAACTCAAACCGAAATATTACCAACATTCTCTTTTAATATATTCATATCTGAATATCATTTATTAAAGATAATTAGGTTATTACTAATAAACCAATCACCATGTTCAAGCATAGCATTCATCCCATCTATATAGTTAAATTTAAAGAAAAATAACTCAATCGACGAGTTAAATACAGATTTAACCAATCCAAATTTTTCCAAGCTTAACATGGTTAGCAACAACGGGGTATGCTACCTGTTTACCCAAAAAGAAATCGAACACCGAATATAAATACATACATACCTATCACTAGTAGTTTAAATGAATTCAATCGAGACTGTCACCTCAGCCTCATTTATCGCGGGAGGTACAAATGTAAAAAAATTAAGTCACTCTGTTTACATCAACATGATGCTGACACATAGGCTTAATTATACAATTAGGTATACAAATTAGTTACGTCATTGTCGATCAGTGTTCTAAGTAGTTTAATTTAAGATATATAAAAAGCATGCTTTGATTTTGGAATGAACATTTTCATGAGATCATAAACTCGAAAAATTTCAAGAGGAAGTATATATGAATTGTTTGTTTACACGAGGATCTTAAGCCTATAGTGATAAAAATATCCTATTAACTTTTCGATAATGTGTATACCTGGCTACAAGTCATCATTATACATTTATACTCGTATATACTACGGAGTAGTAGTTACTAGTATTTCAATACAGCCAGATAGAGATATCAAAGGGCTCTGCATCATCGTATCCAATAATTAAAGCCATATAGCATTACTAGAAAATATACTTAACCTAATAATAAAATCTAGATAATTATGATCCAATAGTTCCCACTCTAAGAAGTACAATGATCTCGATATTTCAATAATAATTGCCCCTAAGATAATAAAATAAAATGAAAGAAAGCGAGTAGAGGCCACAAGATATAGCCAAAAAGCATTTGATCAAGTCTAACCAGTATCTTGTTTTTATTATTTGCATTTGCATTATTACGACAAGCATCGTACCATGTTACCAAAATTTCTTTTCACAAAATAAATAAATAAAAAGCAATCACACACATGCATACATTGTACTTGGTGGCATGAGCAAAGATTTTCTTGAAATTCAATTTGTGTAATAAAATTGAATATATATACTTCAAAAAGAAAATAATAAAATAGAATTATTATTGACATTCTCTTAATATTTGTGTTATGTTAGGTCTTCTGACAAAGATAAATCATCAGTCAAAAGAGGTGCATAATTTTGCCGAGCTAAACTTTTGAGGAGAAATTGCTATGTTTTAGTTTTTATTAGTTTAAGTTGGAGTTTAGGGAATCACTAGCCAAGTATATTAGGAAAGTTTAAGAATCAGTTGGTATTTGCTCAAGTTCAATCCTTGTTTGTTTTCTTTTTCCTATCGACTATCAAACTTGTAGAAGTCGGTTTTACTCCTTATCTCTATGAAAGGAAGTGAAGAGAAAAGAGACATGCACGCATTCTTTCATTAATCTAATCTACGATTCATGCAACTACTGTGTTGCTTGGTCTTTCTCAAGATCGAAGTTCCGCAGCTAGTAATCGGCTTCAACATCCTACAAAAATAAAGTTACAAAAGCAGTTTTGATTGTTTATGTGATAAAAGAGAAGAACAATCAATCATTATAAGTAAAAGTTATCACCATCAAAATTATTTAAAGAATCACACAATATCGTACAAGCCAAAATCAAAGTCATGTAGTATATAGTGACCCACATGACACGTTATTATGAATTGAATTAGGTTTCTCTACCTTCTTTTTGTATTGATGACACGTAAATCCACATTAGATCCATTATCTGTGTGAGTCTCATTGCATGTAACAACAATACAAAATGAACACATGCCATTATTAACAAGTCTTTGGAAATGATAGTTGGCACCTACAACTACAAATGATCAAAGTTTTTTCGACGATTTAAACCTTTTAAAGATGTGCTAGCCTGTGTCGCTACGCGTATGTTCTATGAACCTTGCAAACTAAATGGAATTAGTTAGCTAAGAATTAATTAGGAGAAATTAAGGAATGGTGCATGTGCAGCCGTCATGTGTAATCTATCTGTGAAGTTGGGTGTTTGAGCTGTGGCTATGGTGGCTTATAATTAGACCTTACCTTCTTCCTACCTTCATTATCATGTGCTTTACCAACTTTACAAGTGTCTCATTTTACATACTCACGTTTCTCTTATAGTATCGTACAACTCATTTATGCATTCGCTAGATTCTTAATCGAAAACAACATCACATAACGATTTCCTTTTTGAGCTATAGAAAAACCCGTTCACGAAACATCTCATTTTAATTCAACAGCATGTCATCAAAAATAAGTTTATAGCAGCTGGCTAGCATGACCGTTTTTGAGTGTGGAAAGTGGACAATCGCACGCGGCTCCAAAAGTTTATGGCCTAAAAATTAGTCCCGTAAACAAAAGTTTTATATATTTACATTTTATCTCGAAAGGTCTCATTATGTAATTTAGTTCATCAAGATCCTAGAAAAATTCAAAATTTTTGAGACGACCCTGCTGGCTAGTACGATATTTAATACCAAATACACATGACGTATAATTCTATACTTGGTAGATGGAAGTTGATGTGTCATCGCTCGGTTCATGTAACATACTTCGACTTTTCGGACCTACAAAACGTCACGCGATTGTGACATTCAGCGTTTGATCATTCATATTCAGGTTATTTTGGATTATGTAACCAAGCTTCAACCATGCACATGAGTAAAAAAAACAGACATACATAGACATATAGAGTATATGATTCTTAATGATAAATTAAATAAGGTTCTAGTTACATATGTGACAAAGAATGAATATAAATGGTAGTATAAACAAGTAACATAATAAACATGCCAAGGATTAACATATGATGGATAATACTTCATTAGATTTACAGAAACCATACACGCAAAAAAAATAACATAGTATGATTTCATAATATTAATTAATCGATTTTTTCTAGAACAAATTCCAAAAGCTTTAGCTAGCCAGCCATCACCAACACCACCGTTACTACTGCTCACAGCTACCGATCATCATCTTTCCCTCTTTTTTTACTTTTTTTTGCCCATAAACCAAGCCCTATTACCACTTTGAAGAGTAGCAATAACCCCTCTTTTTTCATCATCTTTCTTTCTTGGTTCTTGATGATCATATCCAGTTTTCTTCTTTCCAGAAGCCTTTTTGTTTTTCTTGCTAGAAGACTTGGGCTTTTCATGTTTTTCATCTTCTTGTGCATTCCATGGTTGTTGCAGGTGCAAATGACTAGGACCAGAAGAAGCATCAGAAGTCATTGAGTCATCAGTATCATCATCTTCATCTTTAATGGTGCCTTTTTTCTTGGTTCCACTAGCATCATAGACACCACCACCTGCACCATCACCACCATCATCATCCATGTAAGAACCAATGTACATTGTCCAGCCAGATTCACTGCTCTGACAATCTTCTGTTGCATCTCCATATATGTTGGAAGATGAGTCCATGTTTGTGAACTAGCTAGCTAGCCTGTTTTCAACAATATAGTCAACTCAAATAGATTAAGTTAACAAGAAAAGAATTGAAGGAAAGAACACAAAGATAAGAAGAAGAGTTTATTCCCTTCTATACATCTGTTTATATATAAGTACAAACCAATTAGCTGGATCTTAGCCACCCCCAACCCCACCACGTATTATATAAAACCACAAAGAACAGACATACCTTTTGGAAGCTGGACAAAATATACCCTAGGAGTTAAATAATAGTGTAAATTTAATTACGCTTACACATGCATTTCTCTATTAATAATAATATAATGCAATTTGAAATACAATATGTCTAAAAACATGTTGGTTCTTTGCCCAAAAATAAACATGTAGGTTAAACCATCAGACCTTGTAAGTTAGGGCGGAATATTAACTCAAAATAACTACACATACGACTTCAAACGTTATACTGTATCAATTAACCAACGAGCAAGGAAAAACGTACAAACTAGTATTCTCCTTTTAGAGCATAAATAATACATCAAATTAAAAGACTTGATGCATTAAATACCATTAATATTTGAATACAATCCGTAACTTAAAAAGTCATTTATCAAATTTGTCTCAATACAAAAAGCTACTATTATCAAAAAAAATTCAAGAGTTTTATGTAATAAATTAACATTAATTTGTGCTTTAAAGGATAAAAGCTTTTGCTCCAACCACTTGAAGTTTTACAAGTCTTTGGGTAAAAAAATTTTCATCAAATTATCATGCAATAAAAGTGGTTTACATAACTTTTCAAATAGTTAAAAGTTATTCTCCAAGCTAACATTAAAGATGATTTTATACAAATAAGGAGTACAATCCTTAAAAAAATATGAAATCTATAAAACGCTTGCATGTCTCACTTGCAAGTCGAACAACTAGTTTACTACCGTACTAATATATTACAATCCTAAACTCAATTTACACTAAACACAAGGTGGAGTGAGAGTTGCGTTACAGAAGATGGATAGAAAGAAAGCATTAGGACCGGACCAGATTCTTATAGAAGTGTGGAGGTGTATCGGGGATGAAGGGGTGAAGTGGCTGACTTGCCTTTAATTTTCAACAAGATCTTTTCAAGTGCTAAGATGCCAGACGAATGAAGACTAATCGAACTTATCTCTAATTACAAAAAGGAGACATGCAAGTGTGTAGCAACTATATGGGTATTAAACTTTTTTTCACACCATTAAGGTGTGAGAGACAGTTATTGAGAGAAGACTTAGAAGGGGGATAAGGGTATTAGAGAGTCAATTCGGTTTTATGCCAGAAAGATCCACGACAGAGGCGATTCATCTTCTTAGAAGCATCTTGGAGAAGTATAAAAAAAGACAAAGAGACTTGCATATGGCGTTTCTAGATCTAGAAAAAGCCTATGACAGTCTTATGCATAGGTTGATATGGAGAAATCTTATTGATAAAGGAACCCCAAGAAGATACTTAAGAGTTATACGGACACCAGTGGGGAACACATACTTTTTTCGTGTGGAAGTAGGCCTTCACCAAGGATCGACCATTTTCCTTTACCTTTTCTCCTTGATTCTAGATGAGGTGTCGCAAGAGGTTCAAGAAAGCATCCATTGGTGCATGATATTTGAAGATGTTATTGTGTTGGTTGTAAAATCAACTGAAGGGTTAAACAACATATTTAAGATATGGAATGAGGTATTAGAAGAGAATGGATTAAGGGTAAGCAGAGAGAAGACTGTAAATCTAATGACGTATAATTCTCAGCCGGGTCATGAACCCGTCCCACGGGTACTACCCGTATCTGGCCCATCACGGATGGGTTGGATTATTGTTATTTCAAGCTTATGGGCTTCGAATGAACAGTGGCCGCATAGATGTGTGCGGCCCACGGCTCGGCATAACCGGCACAGGGTTAGACAGAATCACAACCCACCTGTTGGTAAGGGCAGATCTGTCTACATTCTTATCTCCCTCTTACCTCGCTCCAGCGAGATTGGGTTTATTGTTGTTGGTGTTGTTGTACTATTAAAATCTTTATCTTAGTCTAAGTCACATATTAAAACTCTTAAGTATTTCTACTAACATAACAAAAACTTTGATAACCGTAAACTCTGACATCTACTCAATGACAGTATGTAAAAAACGCAAGTGCCAAACTCACTCAACCTTGATCAAAAGAGCATCTGCCCACTTCTAAACACAATATCTAGGTGTTTTTAGTTTTATTTTTGCATGATAAATTTATATGGTTTGGAGGATTTTGTAATAGGATTTAGCAATGTTTTCTTACAACATATATGCATCCTTTGATTTACTAGAAATATGATTTCATTTACGGCTAGTCGTTTTGTACACTTGTACTTCAAAAAATCTTATCCGTAAAGTAGCGGATGGGGAAACCACCTCCTTTTGGTACAATATGTTTTGTGATGATGAGTCGAAGGCTCGAGGATAAAAGATAGATTCCCAACATAAAGTAACTACAAAGTCACATTGAACAGAATGAAAACTAAAATTTCTTGCGTCCATGGACTCTGATTCGAAGAATTTCATCAATAGACTAGACGTTTTCCCATAATATCCTGATCATCATACATATCATCATTATATGGGCCATAGTCATCATCATCATTCTTGTAAGAATATTTCCATTGTTCACATAGATAATTAGTCCCATATCCTATATCAAGTAGCCAGAAAGTTGCCATATCATTATCCACATGTTCAATTACATCCTCGTCATTAAGCTTGCCTGAGATATGACCCCTTTTATATAAAAACCGGATTTCCTTGATCATCCACAAGAATAATTGTCCTTCAACAATCTTAATTTTAATCTTGTCAGTTTTCTCAATACTTTGGGTATAGCTAACTTTCAAATGAGGAGTACCAGCATCAGAAATAAACCCACTTTAAGAGTCATCAAAACCAACCAACTTAAATGTCCCACCATTCGTACCCAAATCGCCATCATTTTCAACAGAATTGAGCGCATAAATAGAATTTGCTCTTTATTTGTACTTACCTTATTACTAGGCCCCAAAGCAACTTGCTTTTTCCTACCACTTGAAGTAGTATTCTTCTTATCTACCATTCGATATTCTTAAGTAACTAGCTTAAACACCAGCTTAGGTCTAACCGATACTCTTATAGCTAATTTTTAGGCTTGTACACATTTTTTACCAGTTGATCTCGTAGCCTTAGGACAATCCTCAAGTACATGGCCAAAAATCTTACAACTCGAGTATCTAGGAATTTCCACTCATATTCAACACGAATAGTGCTTAAATAGAAACTCTCTCCTTTAAGTTTAGGCATAGCCACCACAATAGTATCTTTCAACTCTGCATCAGCACACATCTAAATCATTACTCTAGCATAGTTGGACCTACCGCATGATTTCAAAAACATTTCAGCCTTATATGAATCAAGCATCAATGGAGTACCAAGTTTGTAACAGTTGCACTGAGACCATCTTCAATAAATGCATGCATAGGAACGCCATGAAGTTTTAACCAAACCGATATATTACCAACATCTTATTTCAAAAGATTCATATCCGGATCCCATTTATTAATGATATGGCTATTTTGAATAAAACAAAGACCACTTTCATCATAGCATTCACTCCATTCATAGAGTTAAATTAAAAGAAAAATAACCCGGTCGAAGAGTTAAGCATTGATTTATCTAACTCAAATTTACTCCGTGTATTCCTAACATGGTTCGTGACAACAAGGTATGCTGCCCGTTTCACAAGAAATAATCTTATGCAAAATTAACAAACCTTTCACTAGTTGTTCGGATAGACACCAGCGGGACCGCCACCTCACCCTCATTCACCGCTGGTGTAACAAGGTGTAAAAATTATGACCGACCCGAATTATTTCACCTTCTAAGTAGATTAGCAAATGATATACCTTTAGGATCAAAAGTACCACTCAGTGTATGCTCCTTTTCAACACCCATCTCACTCGAATCATTAGAATTGCTCACTTGAACACCAGTAGATGGTGTCTCAGTAGTATCATACTTTGAATAATCATCATCTAAACCAAATACTCTGATCTAACGAAGCATCACAAATACCCTTCTTCTCATTTGAACCACTACCATCCCCATCTCATTCGAAACCAAGAAACCCTTTTCTCTAGTCACATAAATTGAAACAAACCCAAACACCACGTGACCACGCACCTTAAGAATCCTTTTCATAACAACAAGCACGTCTTGTAAACAAGTAAACCCACATAACTCTACGATTTGTAAGTTGATTACGCAACAAACAAGAACAATGAATAACAGGATGCAATGATCAGTGAAAAAACCCTAAAGGTTTTCGAAGAACATATCTTAAAATCAGTCCCTAAAATTTTGATAACCAATGTCTCCTAGGGTATTTAAAAAGGTTGAAGATCAGAAATAGTAAGCAAATCAAACATGCGATTGAGATAGATTCCTACATACGACCTTAAAGAACCCTAACGATATAAACCCAAACTATCAACAATTGGAATATAGTAACAGACAAACAAGTTTGAATATTATTGTATAAGAATCGGTAATAGAGTAGACGTTTAGGATTGATTTAGGTTTAAAAGTCGATTAGAATTTACTCGATGAAATCGCCAGAGTCGAAAGGATTGATATTTGGGAAAATCACCTAAAAATACATTAAACTTACCACTTTTTATGGTTGTGTGTAGTCATCTTTTTTTTCTCATTATACTAACTTACTTTTGAATATCGACCTTTGTGTGTAGTGGGTGAACTGCTAAACCTTGCACTCCTACGTGGCGTCGGTCACACTAACGATCGTTTAATTTTTTTACAACACTAGTCCTTTTCATTAACGAACTAACTAAAAATTAAAAAAATAAAAATTTCTTATTTGAAGTATTCATTATTACTCTCCCTGTTTATAAAAAAAACTCATTATAGTAAATCTAAAAACACAATGCATTTACATAAACAATGAACATAGATCTATCATCTTTATCAACTCAAATCTGACTGACACACGCAACTGCCCTCATTAGGCCACCGATTTTGTTGGGTCACTGTCGCAGTTAGCCCGTCCATCGTCGTTACGCCGTCTTCCTTAGGCAGCCGCCATCATTTTTGGATAGCCGCTGTTATTCCATCGTCGTCAAGGCACCGTCGCTTGGGGGGGGGGGGGGGGGGGGGGCGAATACCAGATCTCAAAGAGGACGGAGGGTGTTTTTTTTTCTAGATCTAAGTTGGGTCAGATTTGGAGTTTACAATGTATGGTTATGACTGATGTTGTATCATGATTTAGAGTTTACAAGATCTTTTTTTTCGTATGGTTGAAGTCTCCCCAGTTTTAATTACTTCGGTTGAAATTTCTTTAGCAACCATCCCTCTATTCTCTGTGGAACTTTTTCTTAGGAAAATATTGGTTCCCGATGTGTCTACATGGAATGCCGTGATATCTGGTTTTGTGTAAAACCCGAGAAATGGTTAAGGGTGTCGAGTTGTTTAGGGAAATGTTGGTCGCGGACCGCATGTATTAAGCTCAACCGGTCACCATAACAGGTTTACTTCATGAGTCTGGGAAAGTCAAATAAGTATAGCAATAGTGCTTTTAAGTCATTGAGGGAAAGTCAATGGGACGAGATAAAGGTAGAGCATCATGGTTGTGTTATTCATATGCTTTGTCGAGCTGGAAAGATCAAATCAGTGTATGAATTCGTGAATGAGTTGCTCATAGAAGTGACAGATTTGGCTAAGAAGATGACCAAGGACGTGACGAAAATGGAGACTTGGCTAAGAAGATAAGATTTGGCTAAGAAGATTTGGTTGGGATCCATACACATTTGGTTAAGAAGATGACCAGATTTGGTTTCAAATAAATAATCTAAAAAACAATTACTATAGAACTCATTATTTATAAAATAATTAAAAACATTAAAACAATTAAATTTATTTTTTTGATATTTACACACAGCTGTTAGGTTATAGGACTAACAATGCAAATGTTAAAACAATAGGTAACCGCCCAAAGGCTAAGCAGGTCATCCACTACACACAAAAGATCGAGATTCAAAAGTAAGTTAGTATAATGAGAAAAAAAAGATGACTACACACAACCATAAAAAGTGGTAAGTTTAAGGTATTTTTAGGTGATTTTCCCTTGATATTTTTGAAAGTCCCTTAATATAACAATTGTCGAAACTATAACTCGTATAAACTCAAAAACACAACGAAATACTTTTCAAACGCGTAATGCTTTATTAACTGTTATAAACAAAGTATTACAAGTGCTATGAATACACCCGTTGAATGACAATAAGAATTGAACCCTAGAACAGGTAAACTTGATTCGAGAGTCAAGTTTACAAGGGAACCTATGAGACGCTGGTAGACAGCTGAGGGCTCAGTGGTTTCAAAGAGAGAAAGAACTTAGATAATTTATCCAAGCACAAGGGTTGCCTTAACTCTTCTTTCTCACTCATATTTATAGTGGTACGAGGTTGCTTCCTTAGTAGGAGTAGTTGATACGTGTCATATTCTGAATGGAAGAGTACAACGTATTAAATGCATGTTCAAATCGAGACATACCTTTAAATAACTTTAGGTGAACAATTCTGCCAACTGTTCACCTTTTGTCCCACTAGGTCGTACTAGGCTTTATCTTGAATATCTTGTTTTGTCCCGCTCAATACACTTAGTAGATTCTCCCGCCTAAACTATAAAGGACTGGACAAGCTTTGCTTGTATCAGACTTCTAGGGTTCTTAAGTGATCTCTGAGTATTGTCAACTCAGAGATCCTTGAACACCAGCAAATTCCTTTTACATCCCAGCTATCCATAATCGCTGGTGAGTATAAATTTAGATTGTCTTTGACTACTCTGACGTTGTCTTTGACTTGAATGTTCCTGGTGTGCCAGCTGAGGCTTTGCCTTCCATTGGTCTGGTCTCAGTCGCTGGTCCTCTCAGCGATCAGTAACACTTAGTCTAATTTAAACAAATATAGACTGGGCCATAGTTAAAACTTTCATTGGCCCAACAATCTCCCCCTATTTGTTTATAAATTATACTAAGTCTAAAATTATTGTAAGTGAGTACACAACTTCTTCTTACACATAATTTAACAAACATACCTCAGAGTTTTATTAAACATAAAGAACACAGTCTATTACAAGAACACCCAGTGGTGTAAACATAAAACAAAATAAAAGGTTCTTCAGCGATCGAGGCCTTGGTCACAGATTCTCTGAGCTTCAACTTTGTCACTCCTAGAGTTAATGATCTGCTCAACTTCAAACTCAAAATCATCAGCTAATTTGCAGTTCCTTAGGATGCCCTGTTTGAGTCTGATGAGTTGGATAGTTGAGGCAAGATGTAGTTCATTCATCCGCTGAAAGCAATACTCACAATTACCATTCATGAAGACCATTCCTGTCTCTGATTCTGAGTATACTTGACCACCCACTGGTTTAGTGATCTCTTTGGGAAGTATAAGGTTTCTGTGCATTCCATCTACAACAATATTCTCAGTGACCAGCTTTTCTACCAGAGGCCCCATTTGGGTTTTCTTTTTTCTTTGTCCTTGAGATGATTGTTGTTGTGATAGTTGAGGAGGCAGAGGTACCTCCAGCTTCTTTGTAGTGTCTCTTACCCAATTCAGCTTAGCTTGAATGTTTTTCATCATTTGGGCAGCACCAGGCCCAGTCTTCTTTTGGGCAAGAGACAACATTTCTAACCATTCAGAGAGGCCCAGATCTCTGAGTTTAAAGTCACTGAAGACTTTGTAGTTGGTTAGTTGGTTTTCTCTGTATAAGGTCATTACTACTCTTTTGTCTTTGTCAGTCTAACATGCGTATTTGGTGATTTGACTGGGCTCTGCTCTTTGGTCCACTATTCTCTCATATTCCTTTTGAAGGTTGCTCCTTTTAACTTCAAGTTCTTTGAGCTTATTTAGCTGAGCTTCCTTTACAGCTGGAGAGAGTAGTTTGTTCAGAGCTTCTTTGCTCTTGATTTCAGCAGCTCTAATGTTTGCCAACCTCTTTTATTCCAAGATTTGAGCCTTTGCCTGCTCTGGGGTTAGTGGTGGTTCATCAGCATTTTTAAATTTGTTCAAGTCAGAGTGCGTGGCTTTGGATCCACCTTCTTCTTGGAGGGAGTGCAGGGTTGTTTCAGGTACCTCAGTGGTAATACCTTTTCCCTTGTCCTGTGCCATCTCTGTGATGGGGTTGAAGGATCTGATGGGTTTTGGTGTTGGGATCGCTTTTGAGGGTGCTGGTTTTTTAAGTGATTGCTCCCCTTTAGGTGGAGCAGTATCTGCATCTTCTTCAGAGGTAGAGGTTGCTGAATTCTCCCCCTCAGGCATAGCGCCGGCAGAAGCTGTGCCTGATCCAGGTTTGAGGAACTTAACAAATTCTTGATGGACAAATAAGCATATTTCTTTGAGTTCCTCCTGTAATAACTCCTGAAGAAGTTGCCTAGAAGGCTCAAATGCCTTGGCAATAGCAGCAACATTGGCTTTGACAGCCGTGGTGAGGACTGGTGGCATGTATTTTTGAAGACTCTGGTTTAGAACTGCTGGGAGTTGAGTTTGCAAGGCATTTCCCAGCAGTTGCGGAAGCAGTTCAGTCATAGAGGATTCCACAGATGAAGTTAGTAAAGTCTCTAGGGTGGTGGTGAGTTCCTCAGCAGCATGAGCGAGTGTTTGTAATTCAGAGAGGATGACATCATTTGTGACTTTAGGCTTGGTGATACTGATGTCTCCCCTCTTGACCCAGAGTTCCTCCGAGGCTAGTTCCTGAACATCTTTCATTCTAGGAACATGGACAGGCTTGAGGTGTTGCAAATGTTCCAAGTGTTTCATTGCCCCTAGTTCCATGACATTTGGCAAAGTGGGGAAGGGAACTGGGGTTGGTGTACAGAGCCTCTGGTCCCATAGCTGCTTGGCAGCTAGTTCTTGAACATTTTCCATTGATGGGAAGGAAATGGGCTTTAATTCGGATGTTACTTGGTGTAACACACGTGAAAGTGCCGTATGATGCTAAGTTATTGTCTCAAGAGCTGTTCAGTATGAGCATCTCTCGTAAGTTGAGGCTCACTTGTGGATGCGATATCCCGAGCCCAACGTCATTTATTTAATCCTATTTTACGTATATTTTTGAAATTTTTAAGAATTATTATCGTGGAATTATTTGACGGTTTAAGTTGAAACCGACGTTTACGGTTGTAATTTAACGTTTGACGATTTAAGAAGAACCGATAACGACTACGATACCGACGGATGCCCAAACTTACATTTTATTATCGATTGATCGATATTTGAATTTTTCGAGATTTTATTTTTATTACGTGTTAAGTCGAGTCGGAACCATGTGTATATTCGTTTTGTGTGCGTTTGAACCATTTAAAAGTATTTTCAAGTGTTCGGGGCGAAACCCGACTCCCGTAAAATTTTAAAATCGACTACTAGTCACAATCCCGCTCTTTATATACTTGTTTGCCATTTAAGGCCAAAAGAAAGCCAAAATTGCACTTTGGTCCCTCCTAACTTTACAAAATAACCAACCAAACACACACTTCACAAAAATTCACTCCAAAAATTTCACTCCCTCCCTCCTTCTTCTCTCTATCTCACGGCAACACCACCACCACCTTAAACCACCATCAAAACTTGGTTTTTGACAAATCCAATCAAAGTCCCATGTTTATAATATCAAGTTAAGTAAATCCCACCAATAAAATTACACATGCAACAACATTTTTTTTTTAAATCTAATTTTTGATTAATCTTGATAAAAACTATGATTTGATTTAATTAATCTCGTGGGGTTATGTTTAAATGTGTTTAGGAACACACTACTAAAATGTTGGAGCATGGGAGATGTTTTCCCATGGTGATTTCAGCCCCAAACCCCACGGCACACATGGGGGTTTTGGTGTTCTTGAAGCTTTGATCCATTTTGTTCATGGTATGGTTCCATTTCTTTGTTATTAATATTTTATATATATTTAATTATATTGCATGTTTAGTTTTTGATGTGGGTTTTGAATAAGGATGAACATACAAGTGATTTAGGGTGTTTTGGTTTGATTAGGATGGTTAGTAGATGATGTTAGGAGTATAGGAGTTGATGAAATTGGTCAAAATGATGTTTTAATATGATTTTGAAAGAGTCAATTTAGATCAGATTGTTTAAGGGTTATTTTCGTGGGTTTAAGTCTAAGTCCAGGTTGAGAAGATAGGATATTGTTGTAGATCTTCTTTTTAGCTTCGATTCGGTATAAGGTAGAGCTTCTAACTCAAAACGAGTCAAAAGTTATGATATTTTAAAGTTTGAGGCGTACCGGGTGATGAAAATCACAAGTTACGGGTTTTTGTCAAAATATAGGTCGAATGTCTAGGATTGTAACTAGAGTTCTAAAAATGTTTGGAAGTTGTTCTCAGGCCCTAAACTTAGCATTTTGAGTCTATTTTCATAATCAAGAGTCGGATTTTCAAATGGCATTGGTTAAGATGGTCAAAATGATCTTACGAGTCGAGTGTGCAAAACTGTCCGAATTTTGTACTTCAAAGATGTGTCGGGCAGAAGGTCTTAGGACTGAAAACTTTTTATGAAATTTGGTGAGGGGTTTCTACAGATTATAAGAGATTTTTACAAATTTTCTCAGATTTTTAGGAGTGGTCTAAGTGGGGTAAAACAGCCCGTACATTCGATATGTACCGGCAGAGTTGTAAAATGCGCGATAATTCTAATAAAGTATAAAATGGTTCGTGTCTAGTAAATATCACTTGTATGGATTTTTGGCGTGAGTTTATATGAACCTTGAGTGTTCTTAATTGTGTACATACAGTACTTGAAGGTACTTGAATGTGTTGATTCATTACGTGTTTATTCGTTAGGTGTTGTGTTTGATTTTTCCCGGGCATCCACGTCGTCGGTGACATTTCTCGTTACGTCTTCGCTAGAACTACTACTACTACACAAGGTGAGTCTATAGCCTCGCTCTTTACTTTATTCAAATGTTTTTAACCCGCGAGGGGGATACATGCTAATTTAAATGAAAATGAACATAAGTCTTGATTGATTGTTGGACCCGAATGTTGCCTCGAAATTGTGTTGAGTACCTAGTTGCAAAAGTCCCTAAATTCATGAACTATTAACTATTGTCCTGCCCTCGAGTAGGGGGAAATAGCCGCTTATGCAATTTGTAGTACTACGGGGCTAACGACCCAATGCTAGCCGAGAAGCTGTACGTTGAGTAAGTTCTGCGGTAGATTATTTTGTATGAGAGATAAGGCATAATTGCAACTGATGCCTTTAGAAGGGGCACTGGTTTCATCTGAATCACGCCGGTAATTATTACGCGGGTGATTGAGTTAACGGATTAGTGTCATGAGCTTAAACAAAATTGTCATAACCTTGAAAATAGATTGTGAGTACGACAATGCTATTGAATGATCATGATTGGTTTTTAACACTTATGTTCAACTGATGTTTTGATAAACCTATAGATTCGCTCAACCTTTGTGTTGACGATTTTAAGCATGTGTTTCAGGTAACCAAGATTGATAGCAGCGGAGCATGCGAGGATGGAAGTTGTGGTGGCTTGGCGTTCTACTTTGTTTTCCTCCCTTTTTGCACTTAAAAATTTTATACTATGTCATGTGAATGAAAAGGTATTTTTGGGTTGAGATTCAGTGGGGACCTGAACGCAAACTCTGTATTGTATTCTTTTGAGGTTTGGAAAACAGTAGACATGTACATTTTAACTATGTTTAAATTATGTCAAGACTTTTACGTCTTTTGAGTCGTTTGATATATCTTGCGTGCGATGATAACTGTGTAGCACCCAAATGTTGTAGTTCCGCTGCGCATAGCATTTGTGGGGGTGTTACAGATTGGTAATCAGAGCCATGAGTTATAGAGAACTAGGTCGTTTTGAAAAATCCTAAACTATAACTTTTGGTGTCGTAAGAAATTGTCCAAGCACACAACTATCCTGCATGGCTCCGGTAAGATTTCTTTAGCATTGCTTTATATTTTAGATGTATCCCTCGAAATTGATATGAATTCCCTAAGTATTTAGTAAGTAAAATACTTTGAGATATATATTGAGATATATTGTTTTGTACGTTGAGTACTTACCATCGTAATTTGCAAATTCTTGTAAGATTATCTTATATGTTGCATGTAATTGGCATAACGGGCTACATTACATTACATGGCAACACCGTGTTGTAAATCCTACGTGTATGTAGGAATGATGGTATGTATAAGTATGTATGTATATACTATGGTATTTAAAGGCATTTCACGTGAAGCAATGGTCCTTGAGTAATTATCGTACATTAAAATGCGGTTTTGTTGAGAATTCGGCCTTACCGCTAATTATCAATCTTGATAATTAATTTATTGTTCGAATAACCGAATATGAACCTCGTTTGATATCCTAGATACGTAAATGATGCTTCGTAACATATTTTATATCGACTAGGTCGATCTCGATTGCCGTTATCGCACCGTGATGTGTCATTTTGGACATTTTCTTTTGAAACGTAATTTACTTACGTATTACTTTATTTTCTTTATTCCTTATGGGTTTGATATGTTAGTTGGCGTAACTATAACATAGACGAAGTATAATCGACGATGCGTACATTGGGGCGGCGAATCATGTGTGTATATTATGAAACATGGTTGAGGCGTGTTGCCATTTAATCGTTGTTTACTATTCTACTTGATTTTTAAAGATGTGTTTTAAAATAGACTGGCATTGTGATCAAGCGCGATAACTTGGAATTTGGTTGGTTTTTGTGTTAATTTTGAGGAGTACGATTTCGAGACTCATCCGAGGCCGATAACAACAATTAGTTGACATACGTATTCTCGTTCCATTTATTTCATTTTGTTTTGTTGTTCCATTATTTTGAAGTTAATATTTTACATGACGAGGTCCGGCATTTGTGCAAGTTAAGTAAGCATCGAACTTTGTTGATTGAATGATTTAAACATAAAGTGTTTTATATATTTAATATTTGGTGAATAAAACTTTCGGATAAAAATGACGTATGATGTGTTTTGTAACAAGTAAAATTCGTGTAGAGAATAAACGGACATTGTGAAATTATTTTCCTTCAACCTTGGTTGGTAAATCGTAATAAGTAATTATTATTACTCGTAAAATCCTTGTTTTCATATATTAAAATTTGATACTAAGAGATTGTGATGGACTTGTTAAGAATTTGTTTAAATTAGTTCGAGAAAGGAGTTATAATAAAATTTGCGAGATGACTATTGAGTATATGTAGCTTCGGATTTAGTATGAATTAATTTTCGGGTCGATGTAGCAAACTTTTGGCATAATTTGTAATATAGAGTAGAAAAATTGGTCATATATTTTGGAGGTAGAAACTTTGTAAAAATTGGTTTTACTTTAAACATAAGGTTATGTTTACGTATGTATTGGTATAAACTAGAACTCGTCACTCGTTGTAGTAAATAAACTAGGTTAAAAATCGGAATGTACACTTTAAGTGAGAAATTATAATGTTTGAAATAAAATTTTAAACATTGATGGAACGTCATTGGAAATCATTTGTTTGTTTAATTGTCGTTATAGAGAATCAATATGTGTAATTCGATGATGCTTGTTTAAAATCGTTTGAAAAATCTTTTGTTTTATTCCGCGACGAGATGTGTTAATTTTAAAATCATTTGATAATGGGCTAAGGATTAAAAGTTGAATTTTATATATTTTAAAATTACTGAGATAAGCATTTTGATTGTTTATTATATTATTATTATTGAGATTTAAGTCTCGACTAAAATCAGTAAGTATCCGAGATAATACCACGTGAAACCTCCTTATCATTTGAGTCGAATTACGCGAATATAATTTAACAAAACAGTTTTGGGGAAAACATTTGTGTAATAAAAGTCAAAGGTTGATTTTTAAGAGTTAAATGGACTAGTTTGAGTCATGTTGGATACTTGTATATATGTGATAAAATAAGTCGTAATAATAAAAACGTAAAACTTGGAAAATTCTTACTACGTATGTTTTTGGTACTTAAGATATGAACATTAATGAGGTTTTGACACAAGTATGGAGATTTTCAAACCTAATGATTTGTCAATTATGATAACCGAGTCACCGCATCTACTAATGTTAATAATTTCCGAGAGATTGAAATTTTTCCAGAAATGAAAGCGTTGTAAAGATTGGAAAATGAAAGGTATAAATTCTTTAATGGTGTAACACAAATTAAAAATGTGTAAATGTTCGGTTTTACAATGTACAAGGTAACACTAATTATTATACGCAACTGGATTACACAACACACGCCTATTTGTATTATTTTCTTAAGACGTAATATTTTGAGTCACGATGGTTCGATCGTCCGACATCCCTTCTTTGATTTTGTGAGTCTGTATCTAAACATGAGTCGTCATGTGATTGTTCATTTTAATATTGTCTATGGTATGAAACCAATATTATTATATTTATTTTTGTGTCGCTACTTCGCTAGTACTTGATGATGAGGGTATGTCACCCGGTGTATTTTGTCATGATCATGGACGCCGTAACTTTCTTCTTTCGGTTAATGGAACCTAAAAATTCTGTATTTACTTGTATGATGCTATAAATCTTCATTAGAGTGGTTGTTTATTTATATTGAACAAAAGCGAGGAGGCGAATCCGCTTTACCAAATTGTAGAGGTGAAAGAACTCGATCTTCCTGGTGAAATTGTTTCTATTTAACCAAGTGATTATTCTTCTCTCCCCGTATACCCTTGGTGGAATGGGTGTGCAACTCGAGACGATGGGAAGTGTGATCGTTGTTTTATTTTTTACGCTTGTGTTGATATTCAACTTTTACTCCATGTATTCGTAGATCGCTGTTGTTATCCTGAGACTTTCGTCATATATTTGAAGTATTTTCATTTCTAATGTAGTTAATTTCCGTTGACAATTATATTGCTCGTTTACCTCGTTCGATCTCATTGATCTTAATTTTATTACTTGTTGTGCTTGCAATGATCTTTAATCGTGGACCACCTTACCGTTATTTTGTGAATAGTCTATTTTGAAAATATGTATGAGTGTGTGAAATGGTTCGTTGAATCAAATGTAAATGGTGTCGACTTCTTTATTTAATTATTTATTTATTTTCCTCACCAAAAAGGCAAAGTAAAAGTATGTTTCCAAAGCGGACGAAAAATGTTTGATGTGTTTCTTAAAACGATGGTAGCAATATTTTCCCATTTCAAATTTCATTTCAAATGATTTAATTATTTTGAAGACTAGGTCGAAAACTTCCATAGTCGTGTTTGGTATGTAATAATAATGTTTGTGTTGTCACTCGATCCTCAATTATGCACAACTTAGCTAACTATGCATAATTCGGGAAGAGTCCTGTTTTGTTGGTTGTTGTTGCTTGATCCTCAAGTATGCATGATCTAGCTAATTATGCATAGTTTAGGAAGGGCACTATCGTGTCAAACAAATTGGTCATTTTGAAACTTGTAGTGTTTTGATAAACGTTTGGATGAGAACGTTTCTTTCTAAAATGGTGGATCATTTTTGCAAGTAGTCGTAATTTCTTTGATTCTTAAAGACAATTTTTGAATTTTCTTGTATTCCTTGAAATCTTTTCTTTTTGTTTGGCGTTGACTTAGTAAGTCACTGTGACCGAGTAATTTTGGAAAAATGTTTTTATGAGTTGTGTGTAATGTGTGAAGATTATCGGAATCACGAGGGTGTTGATGAAATACCAAAGGGGCTCGTATCGTCACCGGGAGAAGAGTTTTTAATAAAGATGGAAAAATGCCGAAGTAGAGGAAATCAGAGTTCGAATAACTCTAAGAGAAATAACGAAGACTTCTCCTACAGCGAATGTATCGTACTTTATTTATTATTCTTTTCTTGTTCTTTTGATATGACAACGACACATGATAAATTGTTGAAGTTTACCAACTGTGCATCGGTAATTGGAAGACCATTCCAATTGTCGTCTTCGTTTATTTAAGTGAGGAATCCTCTTTGCTTGACTCAACCATCCTTGATTATCGATGGTTAAACGATAGATAGACATAGTTGATGTTTTTGTGGTAACCCTTGCCTTTTATGTATTTGTGTGGTAAGTAATCTGGTCGAGTGATCGTAAGTTGTGAGAACTTGAGACGACATTGTCCAATGAAGTCCGATCATGGAGAACACGTGCCATGTAATGTATTTTTTTTTTAACTGTGAACGATGATATTTATTAAGATTTTGACCGCGTTTGGGACGGAAGTAAGATGGTGTTCTTGTAGTATCTTTTGGGTATGGATCCGTGTGTGAGCACCCCACGATGACGCATGTAAGTATTTTATTTCTTTTTGGATATGCATCCATAGCTAGCAAGCTCTTGAACCTTCTTTAACTTGCAATTTTCTTTTGACTGGACTCATCCGAGAATTATGTAAATATTCTTGTTTTATCTTGGCTTGGCTGATTAGCAAGCGTGGGTTAACTGATTGAACTGATTGGTTTAGCATGGTTTGGATATGTTTCAAACATGTCGTAATATGGTTGTATGTGTTTCATAATGGCTTTTGTGTTTGTTTGGATTGTGATGTCTTCGAGAGAGTTATGTATACGCCGAATGATTTCGTATCGATGAATTCGTTTTTGACAAAGTAGGGTTGTATGTACGTAATATCGTAATAAGGTGATTTGGTACGACTAGTATTGATTACTTCGTCTTTTATATTTTGAACGTTTTCCGATGGGGTTATGAGTGACCCGTGTGATTTTCTTTATGATTAATTGTTTTTATGAGACGATGAACCAAGTGAAAGGACGATTCGAACGTTGGAAGACGTGCACCGAGCGTGTGTGATTGATTTTGGTAGTTGTTGAGATCGACCATTGCCGTTGGTAGTACCTTTGTACAACGACATTTACCATGGTAGCATTGAAGCTGCAGCCTTTGAGGAATTATGTCGATGAAAATATGGACCGCGAGTTGGATGAAATGAAGTAGGAAAAAGTCAGTTGAATGGACCTGAAATGATTTGAGAGACTCCGGAGGAGATGGTGTAGATTGAGAATCACTTGTTGACCGCGAGAAGCTGTGAGAAGAGACGTGTCAATAACCGAAGGAAGGGTTTGAGAAATTGAAGTGGAGATCGTGGATCAAGATGGTAAGAGATTGAAGCAAAGCATAATACCCATGGTGAAGGTGTGATAGAACCCGAGACGTGAACCGAAGTCCACGTCGGAATGTGGAGACCTCTTTAGGAAGTAGTACCATCATCTTGCTAGTAGTACAAATGCGAGTATAAGAACCGGAGAGCGCCGGGACGTCGCTCCTTTAAGGAGGGGAGGATGTAACACACGTGAAAGTGCCGTATGATGCTAAGTTATTGTCTCAAGAGCTGTTCAGTATGAGCATCTCTCGTAAGTTGAGGCTCACTTGTGGATGCGATATCCCGAGCCCAACGTCATTTATTTAATCCTATTTTACGTATATTTTTGAAATTTTTAAGAATTCTTATCGTGGAATTATTTGACGGTTTAAGTTGAAACCGACGTTTACGGTCGTAATTTAACGTTTGACGATTTAAGAAGAACCGATAACGACTACGATACCGACGGATGCCCAAAACTTACATTTTATTATCGATTGATCGATATTTGAATTTTTCGAGATTTTATTTTTATTACGTGTTAAGTCGAGTCGGAACCATGTGTATATTCGTTTTGTGTGCGTTTGAACCATTTAAAAGTATTTTCAAGTGTTCGGGGCGAAACCCGACTCCCGTAAAATTTTAAAATCGACTACTAGTCACAATCCCGCTCTTTATATACTTGTTTGCCATTTAAGGCCAAAAGAAAGCCAAAATTGCACTTTGGTCCCTCCTAACTTTACAAAATAACCAACCAAACACACACTTCACAAAAATTCACTCCAAAAATTTCACTCCCTCCCTCCTTCTTCTCTCTATCTCACGGCAACACCACCACCACCTTAAACCACCATCAAAACTTGGTTTTTGACAAATCCAATCAAAGTCCCATGTTTATAATATCAAGTTAAGTAAATCCCACCAATAAAATTACACATGCAACAACATTTTTTTTTAAATCTAATTTTTGATTAATCTTGATAAAAACTATCATTTTATTTAATTAATCTCGTGGGGTTATGTTTAAATGTGTTTAGGAACACACTACTAAAATGTTGGAGCATGGGAGATGTTTTCCCATGGTGATTTCAGCCCCAAACCCCACGGCACACATGGGGGTTTTGGTGTTCTTGAAGCTTTGATCCATTTTGTTCATGGTATGGTTCCATTTCTTTATTATTAATATTTTATATATATTTAATTATATTGCATGTTTAGTTTTTGATGTGGGTTTTGAATAAGGATGAACATACAAGTGATTTAGGGTGTTTTGGTTTGATTAGGATGGTTAGTAGATGATGTTAGGAGTATAGGAGTTGATGAAATTGGTCAAAATGATGTTTTAATATGATTTTGAAAGAGTCAATTTAGATCAGATTGTTTAAGGGTTATTTTCGTGGGTTTAAGTCTAAGTCCAGGTTGAGAAGATAGGATATTGTTGTAGAGCTTCTTTTTAGCTTCGATTCGGTATAAGGTAGAGCTTCTAACTCAAAACGAGTCAAAAGTTATGATATTTTAAAGTTTGAGGCGTACCGGGTGATGAAAATCACAAGTTACGGGTTTTTGTCAAAATATAGGTCGAATGTCTAGGATTGTAACTAGAGTTCTAAAAATGTTTGGAAGTTGTTCTCAGGCCCTAAACTTAGCATTTTGAGTCTATTTTCATAATCAAGAGTCGGATTTTCAAATGGCATTGGTTAAGATGGTCAAAATGATCTTACGAGTCGAGTGTTCAAAACTGTCCGAATTTTGTACTTCAAAGATGTGTCGGGCAGAAGGTCTTAGGAGTGAAAACTTTTTATGAATTTTGGTGAGGGGTTTCTACAGATTATAAGTGATTTTTACAAATTTTCTCAGATTTTTAGGAGTGGTCTAAGTGGGGTAAAACAGCCCGTACATTCGATATGTACCGGCAGAGTTGTAAAATGCGCGATAATTCTAATAAAGTATAAAATGGTTCGTGTCTAGTAAATATCACTTGTATGGATTTTTGGCGTGAGTTTATATGAACCTTGAGTGTTCTTAATTGTGTACATACAGTACTTGAAGGTACTTGAATGTGTTGATTCATTACGTGTTTATTCGTTAGGTGTTGTGTTTGATTTTTCCCGGGCATCCACGTCGTCGGTGACATTTCTCGTTACGTCTTCGCTAGAACTACTACTACTACGCAAGGTGAGTCTATAGCCTCGCTCTTTACTTTATTCAAATGTTTTTAACCCGCGAGGGGGATACATGCTAATTTAAATGAAAATGAACATAAGTCTTGATTGATTGTTGGACCCGAATGTTGCCTCGAAATTGTGTTGAGTACCTAGTTGCAAAAGTCCCTAAATTCATGAACTATTAACTATTGTCCTGCCCTCGAGTAGGGGGAAATAGCCGCTTATGCAATTTGTAGTACTACGGGGCTAACGACCCAATGCTAGCCGAGAAGCTGTACGTTGAGTAAGTTCTGCGGTAGATTATTTTGTATGAGAGATAAGGCATAATTGCAACTGATGCCTTTAGAAGGGGCACTGGTTTCATCTGAATCACGCCGGTAATTATTACGCGGGTGATTGAGTTAACGGATTAGTGTCATGAGCTTAAACACAATTGTCATAACCTTGAAAATAGATTGTGAGTACGACAATGCTATTGAATGATCATGATTGGTTTTTAACACTTATGTTCAACTGATGTTTTGATAAACCTATAGATTCGCTCAACCTTTGTGTTGACGATTTTAAGCATGTGTTTCAGGTAACCAAGATTGATAGCAGCGGAGCATGCGAGGATGGAAGTTGTGGTGGCTTGGCGGTCTACTTTGTTTTCCTCCCTTTTTGCACTTAAAAATTTTATACTATGTCATGTGAATGAAAAGGTATTTTTGGGTTGAGATTCAGTGGGGACCTGAACGCAAACTCTGTATTGTATTCTTTTGAGGTTTGGAAAACAGTAGACATGTACATTTTAACTATGTTTAAATTATGTCAAGACTTTTACGTCTTTTGAGTCGTTTGATATATCTTGTGTGCGATGATAACTGTGTAGCACCCAAATGTTGTAGTTCCGCTGCGCATAGCATTTGTGGGGGTGTTACACTTGGTCATCATCAGCATCCATATCAGCATAGTCTAAAATGGTCAAGTCATCTTCAATGATAAAGACCTCATCTTCTGGCATGGAGTCAATGTCTGACATGGCATCCAGATCAATGTGGGGGGCTTCAGCATTATCATCACCAGCAATGAAATAGGCATCATCATTTTGTTGTTCTTCATGAAGATTATGAGCCTGTTATGACATTTGTTAGTAACCAGTGTGAAATAAAAATGAAGTCATAGATACCCATTCGCTGCCCCTAGGAAAGCTGGGTGTGATTATCCAGCCCCCCCCCCCCCCCCCAAGGATTTCTCCTTGGGACTCTTTTAGTGTGAAACATATATGTTGAAGGATCGCCATTCGCTACCCCTAGGATAGCTGGGTGTGATTATCCAGTTCCCCCATAAGGATTATTCCTTGGGACTCTTTTGATTTGTGAAAACTATGTGGTGAATGGTCGTCTTTCGCTGCCCCTAGGATTGCTGGGTGTGATTATCCAGCTCCCCCTGAAGGATTGCTCCATGGGACTCTTTTAATTGTGAGTTAATGGAAGTTAAAGGTCGCCTTTTATCGCTGCCCCTAGGAAGACTCAGGGTGATTATTCAGTCCTCCCAAAAGAATAAATTATTTGGGACTCTATTAGTTGTGACATATTTGAAGGTAATGGTCGCCTTTTATCGCTTCCCCTAGGAAGATTGAGGGTGATTATTCGGTCCCCCCAAAAGAATAAATTCTTTGGGACTCTTTTCATATGAGGGGACCCAGAGACCACGTTAGAGACTCTAGGTCGGGACCTATAACATGCTCAAGTTGTTATGGACAAGAGCACAGTCCAGAGGGTGAAGGATCATCGGGGTGCGTTATGAGCACAAATGAATCATATCCTAGTGTTAAGACATAGTGTACAGATAATCCTAAGAGTTCTAGGTGCTGACACAGACACTCTATGGGTTGAGGCAAACCCTAAGACTTCATCACTCTCTCCTACAGAATTTTGAGAGTGATTTTATATGATCCTCCAAGAGAGAAAAAATGGCGAACTAATACCTGAGAGATATCAGCGTGGAGAAGGTTCTTAGTCGTCTCTGTTGACAAAGAGACACTAGACTCTGGTTGTTTGTCAGCGGTAGGCTCTTCAACCACATCCTCTAGAGAAGGGGATGGGTTCTTCTTGGTCTTCTTCTTCTTGGAAGGATTAACAGAAGGGGTTTCAGAGGAAAGGGGGATGTCTTTCCTCTTCTTCTGTGAGGGATCAAGGGCTCTCCATCATCAGTTTATCTTTCAGCATTGGACAAAGACTTGTCAGTTTGTCTTTCAGCATTCACCTCATTGTGAGGGATCAAGGGCTCTCCATCATCAATGAGTAACCCAACAACCTGCATCATATTCCTGCTGAGAGGCACTTCATCCTCCAAGGGAGTCTTTAGTGAGGCTGGAGTGATGCGATAGGGAGAGAAGGAGTGAAGTTCATCATTTGTGTAGGTTTCACCAAGCATATCCTCTATGAGGAGAGAGGGATATCTTGTGTAGCAGATAGTGGCCAGTCGATGCTTCTTCCCTTTGTTTTCCTGCTTTGCGATGAGGTCACTGTAAAGTATGTGGGCGATCCCTATATCTTACCCACAGATTAAGCTATAAGCGATTACTTGCTGAGCACCATTAAGATGATCATGTGACCCCTGGTTTCCTCCCAGACATTTCACAATGTACATCATCAGCGTCCTCCAGGTGGGTGAAAAGTAATTCACTTTGATCAGTGATTTGTTTTGGAAGCCTTGGGTGGTGAAGGGTTTGTCATCGTCATCATGAGGACGAAGGGTAGCCAGAGCCTTCTTCACTGTAGCGCTGGCAGGCACAGCGGACATGCCTTCATTGACTAGAAGTCCAATGACTTTGGCAAAAGTGAGGAAATCAAAGGTGAGAGGTTGTGGATGTGTAGAAAGGTTGAAGATGATGTGTGATGAGGTTTGATCAACTTCAGCGTTGTACCAGAACTCCTTCAAGTATTGTTGGTAGCATGTGGAGGATTCCCTGGTGATGGCTTCGTAAATGGTAGAGTTCTTGAGGAAGGATAACAAAGGATGGTAGAGAGGGTTGTTATGCTCCAAGAGTGCTACACAATTGTTCAAGGCGATCTTTTCATCGTTTATCCCAAAATCTACATTCGAGGCGGCCAAAACGGTGAACGAGGTGTTTGTTGATGAAGACGCCATTGTTGATGGAAGGAAGAAATGAAGGATTTGAAGAAGATGAATAGTGTGTGTGTGTGTGTGAAAATAATGAGTAATGTGAGTTTGAAAAATGAGTCAAGGGTTTTGATAAAAGGTTTTTCCGTTTTTAATTAAAGAATTAAATGCAAATGTTTACCTTTTAGGAAAAGTGGGACCCCTTGACTCTTCATGTGATTTTTCTGTCCATTTGGAAAGCAGGAAAGTTGTTGACAATGAAGGACAATCATTTGAATTAAATAAGAGAATATATTAACTCTCATTGAAATGTAACTACCTCGTTACATTCAAT
Organism: Glebionis coronaria; assembly: GCA_025667525.1. NCBI lineage: Eukaryota > Viridiplantae > Streptophyta > Magnoliopsida > Asterales > Asteraceae > Glebionis > Glebionis coronaria. The sequence continues at coordinate 610,868,622 of CM046875.1, read as the reverse complement.
TCCCTTAAATGCCCAGAGACAGAGATCATTTATCAGATTTGTTTACCAATATTGAGCATACCCAGCTCAGCAACCAGCCTAGTAAAACTTGGCTCAGCCAGAGGCTTGGTGAAAATATAAGCGAGCTGGTATTCAGTGGGTAAAAAATGAAGCTCAATATCACCTTTTAAAATATGGTCTTTGATAAAGTGATTCCTGATGTCAATATGCTTAGTTCTGGAATGAAGTACCGGATTATTGGAGATGGCTATAGTACTTGTGTTGTCACAGAATATGGGAACCTTTTCATAAATGATCCCATAATCAGCCAGCTGACTTTTTATCCAGAGAACTTGAGCACAACAACCGGCAGCAGCAACATATCCAGCTTCAGCTGATGACATGGCCATTGAGTTTTGTTTCTTAGCACTCCAGCATACTAAGTTTCCTCCAAGGATTTGACAACTCCCAGAGGTGCTCTTTCTATCAAGACAGCACCCAGCGTAGTCAGAGTCTGAGTAGGATTTGAGGTCGAAGCCTAATCTGTTTGGATACCAGAGACCCAGTGTGGGAGATCCTTTTAAGTACCTAAAAATTCTTTTGACAGCTACAAGGTGGGATTCCTTGGGGTTAGCGTGGTACCTAGCACAGAGACATGTGGAAAATTGTATGTCTGGTCTGCTTGCTGTGATGTACATCAGTGACCCAATCATGCCTCTATATAAGGTCTCATTAACAGAGACCCCTGAGTCATCAGCTCCCAAGTTGTTGGGAGGAAGCATGGGGCATTTCACTGATTCACAATCAGACAGATCATACTTCTTGAGTAAATCCTTAACATATTTTTCTTGACAAATGGAAATTCTTTTTGACATTTTTTTTAATTTGAAAACCCAAGAAAAAAGTTAATTCCCCCATCATGCTCATTTCATACTTTTTGGTCATGAGTTTGGCAAACTGTTTGCTCAAAGTGATATTGGTTGAACCAAAATTTATATCATCCACATAAAACTGTACTAAAATGACATCACCCTTGGACCTATAAGTGAACAGGGTTTGATCAATGGTACATCTGACAAATTTATTTTCAAGTAAGAATTTTGATAGGGTTTCATACCAAGGTCTAGGCGCTTGTTTCAGCCCATAGAGTGCTTTGTGAAGTCTGTAGACGTGATCAGGATACTCACTGCTTTCAAACCCAGGGGCTTGATAGACATATACTTCCTCTGCAAGCTTACCATTTAGAAAATCACTCTTCACGTCCATCTGGTATACAGTAAACTCCATATAAGCTGCAAAGGCTAGGAAGATTCTGATAGCTTCCAATCTGGCTACTAGTGCAAACGTTTCATCATAGTCAATACCCTCAGATTGATTATACCCCAACACTACAAGCCTAGCCTTGTTTTTAACAATCATGCCAGCTTCATCCCTCTTGTTTCTCTAGACCCACTTAGTTCCAACCACTTGTTTTCCAGCTGGAGCCTTTACCAGGGTCCACACCTTGTTCCTCTTGATCTAATTCAACTCATCTTGCATTGCAACAACCCACCATTCATCAAGAAGCGCAACAGCCACATTCTTAGGTTCATCTTCAGAGAGAAAATCAACGAAAAGGCATTCATTCGCTGAGGCGGTTTCAAGAGATCTCAACTTTCCTCTGGTGGTGACTCCCTTAGAGGGTTCACCAAGAATATTCACCAGAAGAATATCTTGGTTCCTACTCCATTTGGATTGAGGAGCAGGAGTCTCTGTGGGTTCAGGAGTCACTGTAGGTTCAATGAATGCTGGGGGATCTTCACATGTTATTTCTTCATCCATAATCTCTTCATCTAGGTGAGAGATTGGTTCGATAAGATCAGCATTCACTACTGTGGGTGGAGTGATAGGTTCAGCCATTTCAACCTCTGGAGTGATGTCAGTGATTGAGTGAGGATCAAAAGCATGAACATATGGAAAGTCCTTGTGACCTGCCTGAGGTGATTCCTTCGGATTTGAGAAATCATCCTCTAGATATGATTTGACTTCATTGAAATCAATGTCAAATTCTTTTGTGTTGGTGTGAGTAATGACAGCATCTGCTTCATTAAAGGTGACATGGATAGATTCTTCTAGTTCTTGCCTGCGAATATTGAATACTCTATAGGCTCTAGAGGTGGGAGAGTAGCCAACAAAGAATCCATCATCTGACTTTTCATCAAATTTTCCTAGGTGATCTCTGTAGTTGTGAATGAAAACAGGGCAACCAAAGACATGGAAGTAACTTACATCAGGGGATCTCTTCATATACACTTCATAAGATGTCTTGCCGTGTCTCTTCACAATAATAGATCTGTTTTGTGTGTAACAAGCTGTGTTCACAGCTTCACCCCAAAATTGTTTTGGAAGTCTTGATTCGTTGAGCATGGTTCTAGCAGCCTTTATGAGAGTTCTGTTTCTTCTTTCAGCGACACCATTTTGTTCAGGGGTGCCTGGGTTAGAAAAGTTCTGTGATATTCCTTTTTCATCATAAAAGGCTTCCATGGCATGGTTCTTGAATTCAGTGCCATTGTCACTTCTGATAGCCTTAACTCTGCAGTCATTGAAGTTCTCTGTTTCTCTGATGAAAGACATTATTCTTTCAGCAACATCACTCTTTCTTTTGACAAAGAATACCCATGTGAATCTGGAGAATTCATCTACAATGACTAGTGTATACTTGTTGTGATTAAGGGATTGAGGTTTTACTAGTCCAAATAAGTCCATGTGAAGAAGATGGAGGCACTTATTTATGGAGAATGATTGCTTTGTCTTAAATGAGGCTCTATGGTGCTTCCCATTATCGCAGGTTGAGCAGGGTCTGTCTTTAGTGAAGGTCAGAGAGGGAAGCCCAGCCACTAAATCATTCTTGGCCAGTTTGTTGATGTTCTTGAAGTTAAAGTGGGAGAGTCTCTTATGACATAGCCAATTTTCACTATTAGATGCTTTGGCAAAGAGACAAGTGTTCATCCCTTCTGGACATGATGTCATGTCAATGACATACACATCCCTTCTTCTGGGTGCAATTAGAACAAAATCATCCTTTTGATTGAAGATTGTTCCTTGGGTCTTAGTGAACAAAACTTTGAAACCCGCATCGCAGAGTTAACTGATGTTGATTAAGTTGTGCTTCAGTCCATTGACATAAGCGACCCTTGTGAAGGTTATACCGTTGCAATCCACTAAGCCATATCCCTTAGTATCCCCTGAGGAGTCATCTCCAAAGACTAGTTTAGGACCAGACTCCTTCTTATATCTATGCAGATATTGTTTAACCCTTGTCATGTGTCTGGAGCACCCACTATCCAGATACCAAACAGATTTCTTCAAGTAAGCCTGCATAGATATAACAGATCCATATTAGTTTCGATGATGAACCCACTGTCCAGTGGGTCCATTCTGTCGCTGACCAGCGACATTTGGTCTTCTCTGGTTCCTTTCTCCCCTCTTTGGTTGCAGTCTCTGGGTTCATGACGCATGCTTCCACAGATGTCACATCCGGGATAATCCTCACACTCATCAAAGTGATGGTCAAAGAAGCCAAAGTACTTGCATGGGGGATTTGGTCTGTAACCCTGAGAATTGTCTCTGGGTTTCGGCTCAGCTCTCCTAGAGGGGCTGTGGGGAGTTTTAGACCTTAATTGAGTTCTAGTTATTTGAACTGCAATAGTCTCCTCATGCTCTCTAGAGGTGTGTTCAGTAGACTCGCATGTGATACATTTTGGTTTCTTTGAGCAGTCCTCAGAAGAATGATTTTTGAAACCGCAATGTTTACAAGGCCTGAATAAAGCTCTCCCCTTAGAGCTACTTGATCCTTCACCAAGAGAGTTAACAGATGGACTGTTAACTCTGGGGTTGATTTGTTCTTTCAACCCCTTCTTCTTCCATCAAGGTGAGGAGAAGTTGCTTGGTGGGTGAAAGCTCTTTAGGGGGAGGAGTAGGTTTGGTGGAGTCCTTGGCCACAAAAACCTTTTTGTGCGCTTTATCAGCGACTTTGAGAATTGAATTCCCTGGGGTTTTGGTTGGAGGTTTTGGGCCAAGCAAGGAATCAGATGGGTTAGCACCAACGAGTCTTGGTAAAGCTGGTACCTCTGATTTCTTGTCAGAGTTTGTCTCATCCACAGAGGTGGAAGATGGAGAAGAAACATCTGAAGGGATTAATTTAACACTGGGTACATGTATATGATTTTTGAATCTACCATTTCCCCCAATAGCCTAAACCACATCACCTGGTATGGCTTCAGCAACTATTTCCTCCACTGTGGATTGAGCCAAATTCTATTTTCAATGGTTTTTCTGAGTTCAGAGTTTTCATCAGCTAAAGACTCATTTTGAATGGAAAATTTTCTTACTTAATTTTGAAGTTGATTTGCAAGATTCACAAAAGTTTTGAGATTTGTTAATTCAGATTGATAAAGATTTAACTCTGTTTTAAGACTATGAAACTTGTTTAACAGGTTTTTTCTTTGCTCTTCCACAAAGTGGAGGTCAACTAAGGTATAGTCACTGACATGGTCTTTGTCAGGACCTTCAGGCATAGAAAGAAATCTTTGTACCTTTTTTATGGTGATGTCCACCCATTGACAAGATCTTGCTTCACTCTTTCCCACAGCGGGTTCTTCAACAGCAACTGCCATAAAAGCTCTCACAGTAGTGGTTCCTTCATCCTCAGATGTAAGTGGTTCATCATCCCAGTCAAATGAAGCAGCAATCAGACCTTTTTCAGTCTTCTTAACATCCTTTTTCTTAGCTGCATCTTCAGCTTTTTGGTTGAGTTTCATCAGCTCAGCTTTCAAGGCTTTGTACTTAACATTGTAGTCCTTCTTTCCCTCTGAGTCAGAGTGGGAAGTTTGCTTGAAAAGTGAGGTAGAAAACTTCTTCTTGCTGTTGTGGTTGTTGCTGGATGATGGAAAGCTTGGAGAGGAGGTTTTGTTTGACCAACAATCTTTCTGAAAGTGACCAATCTTTCCACAAGTGTAGCATGACACCTTGGATTTATCAACCTTAGCAGCTCCAATCTACCTGATCTCTTGTAATACCTCTTTTGGTCAGCTAGAAGGGCTCTGTCATGGAACTCAGCATGTAATTCATCAAGAAATTCTTGACTGCTTCTGGTATCCTCTTCTATGTCAGAGTCGCTGTCCTGAAAAGAATGGTTAGCAACAAGAGCTTTTGAACCAGTAATATTGGTGATAAACCTACCAGTCTCTGATTTGTAAATGGAGTCAATTAACCCTTCTTCATAGTTATATCTACCAAATAGTTGGGCTAAAGTATCATTTTTGAAAGCATTATTTGCTCTTAAGATCTGGTTTAGGCTAAGCCATTTTCTAGGTAAACTATTGACAAATGTAGCATTAACCTCAGCCTTAGGTAGAACAACTCCATTATTTCCCAAATCATTCAACAAAATCTTAAGCCTAGTATAAGTTTGAGCAACAGTTTCTGTTTCCAAAGCTTTAAAAGCATTAAACTTAAGTCTAAGGGCTTGGATTTTGGTTTCTTTTGTTCCTTCTGGACCTTCATACCCTAGAACTAACTCGGTCCACATCTCCTTAGCAGAGTTGCATTTGATGATGGACTTCATAATGTTCTTGGGTAGGCAAGAGACTATGATACTTTTGAGTCTCTTGTCCTGGTTAGCCAGACGTCTATCCGCTGGAGACCATTTCTTAACAGGCTTCTTGATGGGTCTCTCAAGGGTAGAGGAAACGACCAGTGGTATATAGGGACCATTTTCTAAGATTTCTATCAAGAAAGGTTCTAAGACATCTAAATATATAAGAAATTCACTTTTCCAACTTGAAAAATCTTCTTCATCAAACGCTGTAACATTAGACACATGTGACCCCCCACGAACATCAAGTAGTTGGGGAAGGTCATCATCATTATTACCAGTGCTTAAAACCGGTGTAGGCATGGTAGTAGATGTGGTGACCGGTGTGATGGTCGAAGTGGTACCTTGACTGGTTTAACCAAAGGGTGGTGGTATATGAGGTATAGTATCAATCATATTAGGATCTTGATTTTAAAAACAAGAACGGTTTATAAAATGTTTTATAAATCAAACCGCTCTGATACCAATTGAAAGTCCCTTAATATAACAATTGTCGAAACTATAACTCGTATAAACTAAAAAACACAACGAAATACTTTTCAAACGCGTAATGCTTTATTAACTGTTATAAACAAAGTATTACAAAGTGCTATGAATACACCCGTTGAATGACAATAAGAATTGAACCCTAGAACAGGTAAATTTGATTCGAGACTCAAGTTTACAAGGGGACCTATGAGACGCTGGTAAACAGCTGAGGGCTAAGTGGTTCCAAAGAGAGAAAGAACTTAAATCATTTATCCAAGCACAAGGGTTGCCTTAACTCTTCTTTCTCACTCCTATTTATAGTGGTACGAGGTTGCTTCCTTAGTGGGAGTAGTTGATACGTGTCATCTTCTGAATGAAAGAGTACAACGTATTAAATGCATGTCCAAATCGAGACATACCTTTAAACAATTTTAGGTGAACAGTTCTGCCAACTGTTCACCTTTTGTCCCACTAGGTCGTACTAGGCTTTATCTTGAATCTCTTGTTTTGTCCCGCTCAAAACACTTAGTAGATTCTCCCGCCTAAACTATAAAGGATTGGACAAGCTTTGCTTGTATCAGACTTATAGGGTTCTTAAGTGATCTCTGAGTATTGTCAACTCAGAGATCCTTGAACACCACCACATTCCTTCTACATCCCAGCTATCCATAATCGCTGGTGAGTATGAATTCAGATTGTCTTCGACTTCTCTGACGTTGTCTTTGACTTGAATGTTCCTGGTGTGCCAGCTGAGGCTTAGCCTTCCACTGGTCTGGTCTCCGTCGCTGGTCCTCTCAGCGATCAGTAACACTTAGTCTAATTTAAACAAATCTAGACTGGGCCATAGTTAAAACTTTCATTGGCCCAACAATTTTCGTGTGTGCGATACACAAACCTTATTAAGTAAGAGTTTGTTTGGTAGGACGGGATGAAATGTCAAGTGAAAGGAATAAACAATGTAATGGAATGAATAGTTTACATAATGTTTGGTATACCGTAATCAACGCTGGAATAGAAAACATAATTACGATGCAATGAAAATATGTTGTTTGTTTAAATTTATGAGATGTAACGATTCATTACAAGTAATGACTCATTACACCAAAACTATTCCGTATGGGTCTTCTACTTTTTTCTATTACGTCTTGTAATACAATCTAAATTAAATAAAACTCCATCATTAATTAAGCACGTTAAATAAACTTCTCATCATCAATGTTATTTTAGTCTTTTTATTACGATTTAGTTATATCTTATCACACAAAGGAAACATGATTACTAATTGTAATGAATCATTATATTACACTATTTATTCCATTAGTTTATTCCACTAATTTGATATTTCAGTCTGTCCTACTGAATGAACCCATTACAAGATATAACGGAATCGACAATAAAAAGACTAAAATACCGATAAGAATTTTACTTGATATGGTTAATTATGATAGTGTTTTATGTAACTTTGATTCCATTACAAGATGTAATGAAAATAAAATAAAACACTATAAAATTATTTTTCCATTCAATGTGAAGGTTACATGCATAAAATGACTCCAACAATTATCAAGAGGCTAAGCAAGTGGTCATGGATTTAAACTCCCGCATGATCAGTGGTGGAAACAAGAAACTCAATCACGGGGAGAAATTTTTTTTGGCAATAGAAAGGTAAAAAAAAAAGAATCGGAATGAAAAATCAAGTAATTTTACTTAAAAATAAAAGATATATAAGGTTTTATAGTGTCAAATATTGGAATTCGGTATGCGAGTGGGGGCACTTTGAGTTTCGAGTGGGGGCAATTCAAAAAAACACTCACAATCGTAAAAAACTTGCACTAAAATATCGTCTTATCAGGCTAGCTATGGGGGGGCACCACCCCTCCACACCCTCTATATACATCCGCCTCTACGTATGATATCGCTTGTTCGAATCCTGATACCTGCAAATTAAATTCCTTAAACCACCCACTTTAGCCACGTTATTATAAGGGCTAGTGATTACCCGACGTTATGGTTTTCGCGGACGCTTTGCTGAGCGCTACACTCTTTTTCCGAATTAATGCAGAAAGAAGATGAAGTATATGAGAAGATGAGGAGTGGAGTGAAGAGGAAATGACTGAATTTTTTGTGTTCTTGAGTTGTAAAGAAGTGTGAAAGGTGACATAACTTTTATATGTTCGTGAATTGAATTGAAGTGTAAAAAATAAGCAAATTTAACTAAACAAGTAAAGGAAAAAGATACTTAGTCTCATTTTCATTCCAAATCATCCTAAATCAGGAAGTAAATTATGAGTTAAATTATGGAGTAATTTACTCTCTCTTTCTTTCCTAAAAAATTTTAAAAAACACAAATTTTTATTCTTATCTTCATAAAACTTTCACTTTCAATTCCAAAATTAATCTCGAAGGGAAAAGTGACTTGTCAACGTCAGGCGTTGACTTGTCAACGTTACGTATAGTTTCCCAGGCGACATGTCGCCAGGGAAAAGTGAGGTTTAATAATCTGTTTAACTTAAGTTCCTTAATCAGCCAGCTTTTCCCTGGCGACATATGTCGCCAGGGATCCTATCCCGCACCAACTCCAGCGTGGCACCAACTTTTGAACCAAAGAGTTGCGGGGCCCACTTAGTCGCCAGGGAAACCCTAATTTGTCGCCAGGGAAACAATCCCGCACCAGCCTTTCTTGGCGAGGTTTCCCTGACGACATGTCGCCAGGGATTCGCCTTTGTCGCTAGGGAAACATCGCGAATTTGGCCAGGAAAGGGGTCTCAAACAACACATGAAATCATTTTTGGATCAACAACTTGTAGAAAATAGTACATTCGTTAAATTTTGAGAAATGGTAGCACGTTTGTTGTTTGTTTTACCAATATCAAAAAATCACCTTGTAGTTGTCATGAATTTAACAAATATAAGTATAACATTGTTATACATCTTACAAGTAGCTAGTTAGATTAAATTCGAACTCGTCATCCTATCTAGCAAACTAAATACGATCATAAATCCTCTGAAATTTGACCCTTTGACCTGTTTACCATCATCATCACAGAAAGACAGCTAGAAGCTGTCAAAATTAAAGATTTCTTTATAAAGAAATATTATATGTTTTCTTTTAAAGCAAAAGGCACAATTAACACAAGTTCCTTGAATATTGAAAGAAAAGGGGAGGTGGGTTGTTCAGTGAGTATCCAATCATATTTACTATTGCCTGCATTTTCATTCAATACAAAGGTGAAAGCTTTCTTTTTTATGACTAAATATAAATGCATATTCAGATGAATTTAACATGCATACAACTATACATCCAGCCAGATCACTATAAATATGCATATGTATTGATGTGACAAAGAGTTTATGCATCATGCATGTGACCCTTTCTTTAATTTGGAACAATTATATGTATTAGAGAATGACATTTATAATCGATACTGGTATTCCATTTGGGTTTTAAATGTCAAAATAAGCGATATGGTTAACGTTAATATTAGGTTTTATGTCCATGAAGTACATGCATACCGATCTACACAACACATATGCATTCTAGAATGTATTTTTGTGTATATAATATTCCTCTCGATGGCTCACTCGTACTGGTCGAAGGTTTTTCTGAAAACAATCTCTCACTCTCCGGCTTATCATCGCGCATGGGTACTTACGCGTGACACATTGCCCGTTTCAAAAAATCAAAGGCGGAACCAAGATTATTAGTCAATGAAGGTCGGTCGTGTTTAGCGCAAAAAGTCACAGTAATAACTAAATATAAGAACTAATAAAAAGTGGCTTGTAATATGTAAGTAATGAATGAAGTATGTTAATTAGGGGTAATTCAGCATACGTTAGTTATCTTTATTTAAGAAAAGTTTAATTGCAACTTTATTTTTTTATAAGTAGGGGATAAATTCTTATCATCTATTTTGATTTGATCTAAAAGTGAAGATTAACCTAAGATTTAAGAAAAAACGCGGAGAGATCAATTTTGCCAAAAAAATCCAAAAGTTTCAAAAATTAGGCGGAGGGATCAATTTTGCCGAAAAATCCGAAAGTTTCAAAAATTAGGCGGAGGGACTAAAGTTAAAAATTTCCGAACTGATTTTATTAACGGTGATATTTCACTAGCGAAAAAAAAACAATAAAATATCACCATTGATTAATTAATTTATCACCATTGATATTTTATCAATGGTGATAAATTAATTAATCAATGGTGATATTTCATTGTTTTTTTCGCTAGTGAAATATCACAATTGATAAAAATCGGTTCGGAAAATTTTCAATTTTAATCCCACCGTCGTTTTTTTGCATTTTTTGACATTTTGGCAAAAAAGGTCCCTCTATGTTTTTTTCATAAAATTTAATCTTAGGTAATGAATAGTTAGGATTAGTCCTTTTGCTTGCAACTAAAAACAAAGTTGCAAAATAACTCAACTCAACATATGTATTGGTTTTTGACAAGCATAAACTTTCACAAAATGAGGTGTAGCAATATGATTTGTCATAAAACAAATAGTTAATGGATAAAGAAGGCAATAATTGATCCAAATGCTTTGACACATCATTATATAGATGTTTTCTTATAAACATTATGTGGTTCTAGCAATTTTTTAAATAATAATTTATATCTATACCTTTTATCTATATATTACATAAAATGATGTATAAAATTATTAAAATATCAAAAAGTTTTAATAATTGTGTAATAAAAAATACCAATACTAATTAATGATACTTTAATATATTACCACATGTCTCGGGTTCAATTATCAAGTCAGCTCGATCGAGTCATCGAGTCAAGAGTTCGTTCATTGAGTCAACCTTATCGAATCACCGAATCAAGTGTTTGACCACCGAGTCAATCCGATCAAATCATCAGGTTAAGTGTTCGACCATCGGGTTAAGTGTTAGACCACCTGGTAAATTCAGTCGAGTCACCGCGTCGCAGGTTCGACCACCGAGTCAACCCAATCGAGTCACTAGGTCACGTGTTCTACTACCATGTTACGATTCACCCACAAGGTCAAATTAACGTATCGTTAATCTGTCGCTAGGAAATTGTCGCTGTTATGTGCGGATACACGTCTAGTTACGAGTAGGGGTGGAAACGAGCCGAGCTGCTCGTGAAAAGCTCGGGATCGGATCGGTAAAAAGCTCGAACGAGCCGAGCCTAAACGAGCTCGAGCCCGAGCTCGAGCCTAAGTTGCAGCTCGTTTATTAAACGAGCTCGAGCCCGAGCTTTACGTACAAAGCTCGTTTGGGCTCGCGAGCCTAAACGAGCCTAATGTATTATATACGAACTTCTTAACGAGCTTAATATCAAGCTTATTAACGAGCTTAATATCAAGCTTATTAACGAGCCTAATTTAGGTATATTATGAGCCGAGCTCGAGCCAAATTTTATGTTTACATAGAAAAATCATATAAACGAGCCGATCTCGAGCCGAGCCCGAGCTTGTCTACCATACCACGAGCCGAGCCCGAGCCTAAATAATAAGGCTCGAAACGAGCCGAGCTCGAGCTCGAGCTTTGTAAAACTTAAACGAGCCGAGCTCGAGCCCTGGCGAGCTCGAGCTCGGCTCGGCTCGTTTCCACCCCTAGTTACGAGTAACACATAAAATATGTTCATGTTTGTTTATTTCAACACGAACAATAATTACCTATCTCTCTAAGATGATTTATGCAAAAAGTACAATGACAAATGAAAACTGTCCCTCTTAAAATAGTTGTCATCAAAGTTGCAAACTACTGAGTTGCTAATCGAACGGTCAATCATCTTGTAGCTTGTTATCAGTATAGATGAGATTAATTGGCGATTCACCGAATTGATATTTTTAGCAAAATTTGTGTATTTTAGACAAGTTTTTGGTAGATCTAACAAGTTCTATATATTTTCGACAATATTTTTCTTAAAAGCCAACTGGTAATAAATGTAGATAGTTACTATAAGTGATTAAAATAAGTTTACGATGATTTTTGGGTATTTTCATCAAGATCTGCATATTTCTGATAAGCTTGATCATCGTTGACGACGGTTGACCGATTTGTTCAAACAATTTACCTAAATAAAATATGGGTTAATTCCATATATGTCCAATTAAAACATTGAAATGCCATATTTACCCAATAAAAATTCATAATGTCATATATACCCAATTTAAATATTATATTTGTCATATTTACCCATTTATTTACAAAATCAATTTAAAAAGAATTTACCATTATTAAATTCCAAATATACCCTCTATAAATATGCGGTATTCTCAATTCTTAACAGAATTCCAATTGCTATGATAAGATATACATTAAATATGATAAACTGCTAATTGGAGACGCTTTAATACGTGTGCCTACTAATTGGAAATGGAAGGGTAAAAGCTATAAAATACCAGCTTACTTATTGATTTGTGTCGACTTTAAACACTTACTATTTAATCTCGTGACTTTACCATTCTACTTGTTTGTTTTGTAATAATATTACCATTATTACCGGTTACATTTACACATCAGCAAAATTAATTATTAAAAAAATATTTTCGAAAAAAAAATTTTATTTTCGAAATAAAAGTTTTATTTTTGAAAAAAGAAGTTTTATTTTCGCAAAAAAAGTTTTATTTTCGAAAAAAAATGTTTTATTTTCGAAAAAAAAAGTTTTATTTTCGAGAAAAAGTTTAAAAAGATTCGAAACAAATTTTTTTAAACAAAATGTCTAATTTTTTTTTCGAAACAAACTTTGTTTAGAAAATTAAACTTTTTTTTATTAGAAAAAATGGTTTTTATTTTTTTCGAGAAAGATAAAACATTTTTTTTCGAAAATAAAACTTTTTAAAAAAAATATTTTTTTTATTTTTTTTTGAAACAAATTATTTTTTTTTAAAAGTTTATTTTTTTTCAAAACAAACATTTTTTCAAAAAGTTAAACTTTTTTTTAGAAACAAAAGGTTTTATTATTTCGAAAAAAAATTAAATTCTTTTTTTAAAAAAAAATTCGAAACAAGTTATTTCAAAAATAAAATTTTTTTTCGAAAATAAAACTTTTTTTTCGAAAATAAAACTTTTTTTCGAGAATAAACTTTTTTTTTTCAAAAATGAAACTTTTTTTTCAAAAATAATTTGAAAGTACAATGGTAAAGTCACGAGATTAATTAGTAAGTGTTTAAAGTCGAAACATTTTAATAAGTACGAAGGTATTGTATAGCTTTTACCCAAAATACTAAAATCGGACGTGGCCATATTAAACGTAATAAAATAATGACGTGGAAATTACCGTGCCACGCTGTCGGTAACAAGTTACCAAATTGGTATCTTCGAAACGATTTTGAAAGTAGAATGGTAAAGTCACGAGATTAAATAGTAAGTGTTTAAAGTCGGCACAAATCAATAAGTAAGATGGTATTTTATAGTTTTTACCCAGATAGTAATTTACCAGAGAAAATGGATCGAAATGTATTACAAACATAAAAAATATATCTTCCTTTCCACTATAAGATTTAAATTAAGAATTAACTTTTGATTTCTTAAAATAAATTTGCACTTGATACATAACAAAACCAACTACAGTATTACAAATCTTGGAGTAATACAACGTAAACACGAAGCAAAATTTATAGAGTTTCAGGGTATAATGGGTATTTACTTAATGGAAAATCATTTTAAAATGATTTGGTAATTAAATGGGTAAATATGACTAATATGATGATTAAGTTGGATATATATGGTATTATGAGTTTTGATTGGGTAAATAAGGAATTTTAAGATTTTAATTGGACATATATGGAATTAACCCATAAAATATTAACGATTTTATAGCGCTTAAACAATGATTAATTGGCTTTGTAAACTTTTTTATAAATGATTCATATCAATAAATTATGGTGGTGATGGTTTATGTCACACCCGATCAAATTGACATATCATATAGACTGTTTCTAATGTTTCTCTAATATTAAACATATATGTTGTTGGGTTTAAAATATATGTTTTCCAAAGGTTTATCTAGTAAATTATATTACTTCAAAAAATAGTTAAGTAAAAATAATTTGAGTTAATTTTACAAGTGAGCTCAAAACTAGGCGAAAACAACCGCATCAATTTTGTTTAAAACTTAATCTATCATAAAAATGACATGTCACACTTATGAGACTTGCGACAAATTCTAAGTTGATCACAAAAATTAATATCAAAAGTATTAGCAAACTTCATTAGAACATCAGTCAAACCATGATCATCATAGTCGTCGTCATCGTACATATCTACATCATGAGTTCCCTTCCATTGTTTATACAAGCTTTTATTTCACACTCCATAACCACTTTTAGAACATTCTTTAACATTTAAGCTCGTAGAAGCCATGTAACTGGCAATTTCATCGTTATCATCTTCCACTTTGTTATCGTTATCCTCATTAACAAGGTCATCAACCTTGTCACTAACCACACTTGCCATAGAAACAACCTTAGGTGACGGACTCTGGTCATTATCTACAAGTGTAAATTTTTCATCAATAATTTGTCTTTCTAACATCTCAATTCTTTTAGCTATTTAGGTAGTACTAATACTACTAGATGCTACACGAAATAATCCTTCATCAAACAAAAACCCTTCACAATTGGCCCCCTTAACATCCGACTTTACATTTTCCTCATTTTTATCCAAATCATCATCATTTTTAACCGAATTAGCGCATTGAATGAGTTTAAATTACTAACATCTTTATTAGGAATTACATCTTGCTTCTTTTTGCCACTAGTGTTGGAATTTTTATTAATAGATACATCTATAAGTCTTGGTTTAAACCTTACCTTATGACCAACAAAAACACCTTTAACGACTTCTCAAGGATTCTTCAATTTTTTCACCACATCAGAGCTCATATTCTTTGGACACTCATCCAGAACATGACCAAAAACCTTACAACTCGAACACTTGAGAGGTTTCTGTAGAGTTTACTTCTTGAAGGATCTTTGAAACCTTGATCACAGTACAAAGACTGTGCGGAAACCAATCTTTATATATAAGAAGAACAATAGAAATAACCAAACGTTCAAGCCTCAATATATTAATATGATCACTCTAAATAGTGATAGGGTTTACAACCTTGAAGCTATAACAAATAATGAGAGAAATGTGTAGAGAATATGTGTGTCAATAAGTGTGTCCATCTCTACACCCTAGGACCTCCTTTTATAGTGCAAGGGGTCCTAAGTGGTTACAAGATAATTAATACTTGCCTAAGTATTATACATTAATACTATTTAATCATTTCCTAAATAAACTTGTAACCTCCTCATCATAATTAATATACTTGATACTTTCCATAAGACTAGGAAGACTAAATATTTGATCTTATCTTCTACAATCCTCCATCAACTTTATCTCATAATCAGTAGGAACTGTAACACCAGGAGGGACGAAGTACTCCAGTAGTAACTGTAACACCAGGAGTAACTTCTAAATATATTATTCCTAACAATCTTATCCTAAACTTGAATTTAACTTGGTTGAGTTCAAGTTACCACTGTTATGCTTCTTGATCACCAGGTGGATGCATCAAAACATTGCTTTATGTAGTACGTTGTTTCGCTTTGCAGCATCACTTTAAATTTCGAAACAAGCCTCCCCTGTTTGGATGCACAAATATGTAGAAAAGTCAATAAATCTCCAATTCATGAACCATGGCAAGAAAAGTGGTACCAACAATCATCAATTCAATAAGTTCAAAACTATCCTCATCACTTTAAAGTGAATCATTGAAACGTATAATTTTTGGCAAACTACCAGTCATAAACGGATTTGATGAAGTCTTTACCAAGAGCCGTACCCCCTTGGACTAGCCACTTTTTGTTGCAATATCATGGTGGGTGAAGGCCATATAGTTTTTAGCAAACTATTACAGCTATCAATGGATTTGAGAAAGTCTTTACCACATACTGTTTGCCTGTGGACTAGCCACTCTTCAGTCTAGGACCAAGGTGAGTGATGACCATCCAGTTTTAGGTAACCTGACAACCATCAACGGATTTGATATGGTCTTTACCAAGCAGCCGTTTTCTCTTGGACTAGCCAGTTCTTATGTGTGTTAGACATGGTGAACTGATGATCATTTGTTGTATGGTGGTTAGCCAAAACCTAAGCCTTTCTCAACCAGAACTAAACTTCTCACAATAGCCCTTTATTTTTATTTTTAATTTTTCTTAACTTTTTTTTAAACAAGGCAAAGACTATGAGTCAACCTGCAGGAACGTAGGATGCACCAGGAAGAACAACGGTCCACCAGAAGGAGGATGAGTGCAACCAGGAGGAACCATGTTCAACAAGGAGCAAATTGGTTCTACTAGGAGTAACCATATCCACCAGCAGCAATGTCATCCTGCATAATTGGTTAGACGAAAAACACAAAGATGTACACAATCATGCATACAACAAGCCTCCCCTTTGGTAAAAACCTCCCCTCAAACAGAGCTAAGTATCCACCATCAAGGAAATTTTTTTCTTTTTTTAATTATTATTTTTTATTCTAAGACTTTTCTTTTCCTACAAAAAGTTAGTTCACACAAATATATAAAAATAAAAAACATATCAATTGACAATCACACTTGCTGAAATGAACACAAACTAAACAAAGATTAGTGCTTATGGATGTCCCAAGCCAAAACAGACTTGAATCTTCCAAAACATCAAGATAGTAATATCTTGTTAAGGTCTTTGATGCACTATGTTGTAAACCATCTTGTTTAGGTTTCCAAACCCACCTAGCTAAGGCTTTACCAATATTAACCTTTGTTTTTTACCGTGCAGACTCAACCCTTGCACCTTTAACATTGTTAAAACATCTTGGTTTTGGAATTATGTTACTTTTTGGATTGGGGTGAAAAACTCTACCAAAGTTCTTATGATTTACCCGTCTTGAGTTATTCCACACCGGTTTAATCTGTTTTTGATCATTAATCATTCTCTTGTGTTTACAAGTATATTGTAAGTGATCAAAACTACCACACACATAGCAAGCCTTATTTTTTACCTCAAAGTTATCACCTAATTTTTGTGTCATCATGTCATTCCAACCTCTTTGATTACCTCTAGGGCTCTTATTGTTTCTCCTAGAGTAATCTAATTTCCTATTACTTGAATTCTTAGCACAAGCAGATTGAGGACAAAACTTAGGTGATTCGGCACTTAAGGCAGACTTACATGAGGCATATTTACTAGTTATGGGTTCAATTATAGTAGGTTCAGGCACAAACTTGAGTGATTCAACACTAGAGTCTGACTCACAAGAGTCAAGGTCACTGGTCTTAGGTTTCAAAGACTTGTCACTAGAGTTACAAGAGACAAAGTCATTAGATACAAAAATAGTTTCAATTGAGCTAGTGAACCTTGTACCATATGTAATTTAAGATTCATGAAAGTCAGAGTGGTTCGAGGTAGGCATGTATTCCCCAGTGATAGGTGGAGAAACAACATGCATCTCTGCAGCTGGTTTATACCTATTGAAAACAAGCCTACCTTCCACATCTTCAGGGGTAGTGTCGAACACAATAGACAAAGAAGAGTCAAAAACATCATTTGGACCAATATAGTTTTTAAACCCCAAGCCAATTTTGGTTCTACCAGACATAGAGCTATCTACTAATTTGATTAGGTTTTTAAAGGAACTTGTCCCTTTATCAAACCTAGCCAAAGCACTATCCAATTTAGCTTGTAGCTCCTGCTTCTCTTTATTTACCTCAGTATTAAGCTTTTTAGAATATGTCAATAGATTAGTTATATTTTCTAAGTCAATAGTTAATATCCTGATCTTTTCTTCATATTCTAATTGGGTATTTTGAAACCACTTTTTGTGTTTCTCCAAGGTTTTAAGAGAGCTTTTATATGCCTGAACTTCTAGGTAGTATTCGTTATTTTGGGCCTCTACCTTAGAATATTGTTTTCGAAGTTCTACATATTTATGTTCACATATTTCTACACAACTTATTTCCTAGTCATAGTTATTATAAGCATGAATTTTATTCTTTAGTTTAGCATTATATTCTCTAACTTCAGATTCAGTCATATAAGTTACCTCATCGTTTGGAATTGGAGTTCTACACGCCATGTGTTCTTCAGCAACACCTTAAATAGGAGTTTCTTGAAAAACCTTAAAATCAGAACCTTTAGTGACACTAATTCTGTCACAAAACTGTTAGAGATCTGTCACAGAAATAGAAAATCGTCGCTAATCTGTTGCTAAACGGTCGCGAATTCTGAACAGCAACTTCAATTCACAACAACACGGATGTAGGAATCTTGTTCTTCTCAATCAAAGCTTCTCAACGACGCTCTGATACCAATTGTAGAGTTTACTTCTTGATGGATCTTTGAAACCTTGATCACAATACAAAGACTGTGTGGAAACCAATCTTTATATATAAGAAGAACAATAGAAATAACCAAACGTTCAAGCCTCAATATATAAATACGATTACTCTAAATAGTGATAGGGTTTACAACCTTGAAGCTATTACAAATAATGAAAGAAATGTGTAGAGAATATGTGTGTCAAGAAGTGTGTCCATCTTTACACCCTAGGACCTCCTTTTATAGTGCAAGGGGTCCTAGGTGGTTACAAGATAATTAATACTTGCCTAAGTATTATATATTAATACTATTTAATCATTTCCTAAATTAACTTGTAACCTTCTCATCATAATTAATATACTTGATACTTTCCATAAGACTAGGAAGACTAAATATTTGATCTAATATTCTACAATCTTCCATCAACTTTATCTCATAACCAATAGGAACTGTAACACCAGGAGAAACGAAGTACTCCAGTAGTAACTGTAACACCATGAGTAACTTCTAAATATATTATTCCTAACAGTTTCGACCCATACTCAACATGAATAGCACACATATAGACCCCATATTCAACTAGTTCAGGCATATCCACGATGACCCCAAGCTCAATCATTGCTCTAGTATAGCTTGACCTACCCTATAATTTTATGCACGTGTCAGATATATAAGAATGAAGCATTAAGGGAATACCAAGTCTATTAGAAATGGAACTTAAACCATCCTCATTGAGCATCGTGAAATGGACACCATGGGGTTTAACTCAAACCAGAACATTACCAACATCTTCTTTAAACAAGTCTACATCGAGATTCTACTTTTTTAAAGATAGTTGGATTTTTGTGAATAAACAAAGGACCATTCTCAAGCATTTCATCCAAACCATCCTTTGATCAAAACTGGAATGAGAATAACACATTTAACGAGTTAAGAATTGATTTGACGAATTCATATTTACTCCAAGTGTTCTTAATATAGTTAGCAACAACCGGATAAATCACTCACTTCCCAAAAAACCATAAACCGTATTTTCAAACTGTTCGCTAATAGCTCAAATAGATTCCAACGGGACAACCACATTAGTCTCGTTTCCCACCGCTGTAATTAAAAATTCACACTTTACCTACGAGTAAACTACACATTCCTACAAGATTCTCTCGTAACTAATTTGGAATACAAAGTAGGCCCTGATAAAATTGGACTAGAATTAAGATCATCAGTAGTATTCATTACTATCGTTTTGAAGTAACCGTAAACGTATACTAGCCCACGTTCACATTTTGCGTACCATTATTATTCATAGAAGCAACATGAGCATATGGTACGATACCATCTTGGGTTTCCTTGTTATTCAAAACTAGAACATAACTTCTCCTTAACACCTATCCCACCCCCGCTCTCTTTTTAACTTAAAACCTCGCTCCATTCCAAACACATTCAAACCCTACACACGAACTGCTTAATTACCAACCACGAATCACAATAGCTACATAACATAATCGGACTGATCACGAAAAATGAAACCCTAACAAATTAGGATTTACAAAGCGAATAACCAAAACCACCAATGAAATCCAATCTCGACAAAACAACATGATAAGACAAAAAATCCTAAAAGATGGTTTGGTTTAACAACATCACTCATTAAAACACTAACAAATATGACAAGACATCAAATATCATTGAATAAAAAAAATTTAGCATCAAAATATTGAGTCGAACAAGATTGAGTCGATCATAAGTTTATTATGTATCGGTCATAGAAACGTTGTAATTAGTAGTAGGATAGTCGAAATATACGGACTTGATGGCTAGCTTAAAAGGCCTCTTTCAAGGTACTAAGCATTTATTCAAGCCCGACCCATCAAACAATATAGCCTATTATGCCACATGTAGGCTCGGCTATATATACCTATCCTAGCATGTTAGGAGAGAGTTGGTTGTTCATTTTCTTAATCTAACATTCTATTATTTCACACACTTCTCTCTCCTTTCTCTCTCTACTTTCTCGTTCTAAACTTTATCCTTTCTTCTTTTTTCTATCTATTTTCTATAGATCTATCATGGTGAAGTGATATATATAATTGAGAACAACATTTGGTATCAAGAGCCTATAATAGATAGGTGATTGAAGGTTTTGTGGTTGCTTTCGTAAAATTTTCGTGGCTTATCACATATGCTTAAGTTCTTGAAAAAACAATTCTTGCGTGGATTCGAAAAAGTTTGTTACTCATATGTTTATTAGCATCCTAATAAATTAGAAGTACAAGAAATCTTTGGTTTTTTACTCAAAAGCATCATCTTTTTATCACTTTTAGATCAAAATCTAGTTTTTGTACTATTTTCTTGATTTAAAATTTTTTCGGCTTAAAAATCAAAAAGTTTCTATTTTTTGGTTCTTTGGTTGGCATAATACTCGGAAGTACAAGACGTTTCATTAGATTCGATCAAACACGTGTTCTTTTTGAAGTTGCAAAAAGTTGCACAATCTCGACATATTAGGGTTTTTGCATGCCGAGATTATTGCATGCCGAGAATGCAGTTTTTTTGTACCGAGAATGTTACTATTTTGAGTGCCGAGAATATAGTTTTTTGTGCCGAGAATGTTACTATTTTGAGTGCTGAGAATACAGTTTTTGTGTGCCAAGAATGTTGAATTTATTGCATGCCGAGAATGTTGAGTTTAATGCATGCCGAGAATGTTGAATTTAATGAATGCGGAGAATGTTGAATTTATCGTATGCCGAGAATGTTTAGTTCATTGCATGCCGAGAATTTTATGATTTATTGCATGCCGAGAATGTTATGATTTCCGAGAATGTTGATTATTCCATGCCGAGATTATTAGTTTTTGAATGCCGAGATTATATATGCCGAAATTATCCATGCCGAGAATATGTCCAATTTTTAGTTCAATACGTTTTTAGACTTAGCCACTATCTAAACTAGTTTCGTTACATAGTTTACCAAACAAAAAAAAAAGAAAAAAGAGATTTTTGGCGAGAAAATCCAAGTAAAATTTATTTTTTCCTAAACCATTTTTAAGCCATTTATGCTTCATTTTCAAATTTTCGCAAAACGAAAATTTTTCGACCCAAAATTCAAAATTTTTGGACCAAAATTCGAATTTTTCGGCTTAATTTGACGTCAAAATTTTTCTTTTTCAATTTTTTTCCCAACCTTAGATCTCCAGTTTTAAGTGTTTTTCAAAACTTGGGAATTCAAAAAATTATTGGTCTAAATTATATCGGACTGCAGAAATTTATATCGGACTGAAAAATATCGGTATTGTCGAAATTTCAACCACAACCTCATCACACCATATCTACTTAAGATCCAAAGTCACTACATCAACAGATAAATGGTCATCATGGAAACGAGCAATACGGTTACTGAATGTTCAGACATGACAGACCTCGAGATGGAACGACTACAACAATGGACACGTTACTTGAGAGAAAATTCCATGGACGGCTTTAGAGGACTTTAGTTATCTTTTGAGTGCCTCTCAAAAGTTTTGCAAAACTTAGGTGAATCCACTAGCACTTTCACAAGAACATTCACCCAAGCCATTGATAAACTTGAAGCACAACTTGTCAAAGAAAGACTTTTTGCTAGTGAATGCATGACCACATTCACTGAGCTTAAGACGACACTTGAAAAAACCTTTAATTCAGAATTCATCAAGTCCTCGCATACAAGGGAATGCTTCAAGAGAAAAAATGGAATGGATGCTCTATCATACAAAGATCTGATCACCCGTAACATCGAATTCAATGGAACCTATGTGAACAAAACCATACTTGACGAACAAGAGATAGACACACGGTTTAATGTTAGTTGTGGTACAATATCGAGTAATGTGAATGAAAACTGCAGATCAGAGAACACAAAGAATGGTACGCGGAATGATAGTAGCATATCTGGGAATGCAAGCAGAAGCTTTGGCAAACAAGGTATCAACTCTGAGAATGTCGTCGACAATACACCTTCCTATGACAATGTCCCTATTTTCGACTCTGAGCTATTGGAAGAGGTACACAATGGTGAATACAATATGTTTGCCAATTCTAATACGCATGAGCATAGTGATCAAACAACAACCCTTATTGACACATGTATGACAGAAAAGGTTGATAGCAATACCACACCCGATTCATCGGACATGTGCAATAACGAGTCTAAGAATGATCAACATGCAAATGAGTATGATGATGAGGAGCGTGTTGCGCTTGCTAACTTAACTGATACTTTACAAAATGATGTCAAAGAAACTAGAAAGACTAAAAAGCAATTAAAAAAGGCAAACGCAACACTCACTCAAAACTTTGAAGAAAGCAAATCCGCACTAATCAAATCTAGTGAGCTTTTAGCTAGTTGCAGAGCTGAGCTTCTTTAGAGAGACAAAGAGCTTTAGGGGTACAAAAGGTGTGTCATTAATACTGAAAATGATGTTTTCGAAAATAAATACAACGAGACTCTTAAGTTACTTGAACAAGAGAAACATAATTATCACACCTTTTTAAGTAATGAACGTCACAACACATATCTGGCTACCACTAAAGTAAACGGGCTACGACAAGTGATATATTTTCTTCAAGAGGATAAAACTAAACTTGTTAATGAGAAAAAAGAAGAGGTTGAAAACTTGAAAAAGGATTTCAAAACTAAGCACGCTAAATATATTGACAAAGTCGTGGAACTTGAAGAATAAGTTGATTTTATGAAAAACATTGTATATAAAACTAATCAATATATTCAAACCATGAGAATGTTGGCACCTCGTTCATTTTTTAAGGTTAAATCTAGTTTTGCAAGTCCCAAGTACCTCCACCAAGCTCAATCCGAAAACCCACACCCTATATCTTGATGAGTCCTAATGGAACGATCATGATTGCCTTGTTGTTAGGCCCGATAGTGAAGAGACAATCTATTTAGAAGAGGAGAGTAGATCACAAGTTAATAAAATTTTTATTAAACCATATAATTATGCTTATGAAAATAGTCTGTATGAAATTTTCAAACCACAAACACAGAAGTCTCGTGAGCAATTGTTTTTTTTGAATGTGAACAAAGAAGAATACAATGGAAAAAAGCTTATGCCACAAAGAAAACTAACGTTTCAAGATATATTGGGTACTTTCCGTATCAAGCTTCTATGAGCAAGAGTAAGCAAGCACTTAGTGTTATTCAACAAAACATTGAAAATTTTAAAATAATTGTGGATAAAGATTGGGAACAACGTGAATAAAATAAAGGCAAACTAGAAATTCCTCACGATATAACTGTGCTTGTCAAAACTCTTTTGATTTCGCTTGCGGATAAAACGAAGAAAAATGCTTTGGAAAATTTAAAATTATTTTAGCAAGAAATGTTTGACGATTTGATATAAGTTGAATCTCTTGAAAAAGAAATTGACAAGCTTTAACCTGAAAGAGACGAATTTTCAAAAGAATAAGATCTACTCTTACAAGAATGTCTCTCCAAAGATATTATGTATGTTTATGTTACATCTTGTCCTGATATAGATGACTACTCTGATGTTGCATGCAAATATCTTGATAAGATCAAAGAGTGTGAACGTCTTGAAACTGAGCTTTCAAAACACAAAGAAAATGTTGATAAAAAAGCATTTACATTACTTCAACACTGAAGTGATTTCCTTCAAAAATATTGTCATTCTCTTGAACTTTCTTTGCAAAACAAAATCGCCAGTTTTCTAAACGATAAAAATTTTCAAGTAAAACTATCTGAATCATTTAGAGAAATGAACGAAACGAGTATGGAAATTACGGATTTGAAAGGTCGGTTGCAAGAGAAAGAAATGGCAATTAGTGAGTTGCATAAACTTATAGGAAAGATGGGTGGGAAAACTGTGGAACATAAAGTTGTGAAAGCCATCTATCTTAGGAAAACCAATTCCTTTCTAAAATTCTTCTTATGCAAAATCTTGGTTATCTCCTAAGACTAGTGTGCAACCAAGTTTTCTAAAACCAGCCATTTCATCCTATGTTCCTCCATTTAGAAATCCACTTTTGCTAAACCTGATCATGTGAATGCACCTAGCACTTCTAGGAATACCCCTAAGCGTGTGACATTTGCGTCCACAAAGGAATCTGTAGGTTCAAATAAATTAGGTCATATCAACAACCTAGAGAATGCTAAGAAAAAAAGGGAAGCTTCAGAAAGCAAAAACCGTGTATTCAAAACCTAGTACACCAACTGTAACACCCCATTTTGATAATGGAATGTCACGTGTAATTATGACGTGTCATCAAAGCATACAAGGATAAATGTTTAAAACATTACATGACCATAGGGTAAACCGGAATCAAACATTGGTTCCCAAACATAAGCCCAAAAGATAATAAAGCAAAGGAAATGAATGAAAGACTAAACAAGCATAAGTATATGAAGGCAAAAAGGAAAAGAAGTCTCTGGCAGCTTCCATCCTATGCACGTCCTCCAAATGCTCGAGTCTTTCCTAGGGTACCTGCCGTTTTGGGACATGGAAAGGAAAGTAACGGCTGAGCAAAACGCTCAGTGCACGGATATAGACATAGTATAAGTGACTAAAACATAATAAAGACTTAATAGCAGCGGAAATGCATAAGTCCTGGAAAACCTGGAACATGTTCATAAAACTGGTTTTATAGTTTGAAAAGCCTTATGTTTATCTTATAAAAACTGTTTAGCATGTTTTACCATTAGCCAATATAGGTCATGAAAATCCATCGTGCATGAATACTTGGAGGGGTGACCTCATCATGCAAATTAGAGGGGCTGCCTCTAATTTAATATACTGGTTTTTGGGTAGGAGGGATCAACTCCTTGTGAAGGATGCAAGGCACACACCACATTCACCATGAAATCCTGACTGAAAACATGTAACTAGGATGCACCCATACGCCCCACATGATAAATATAATATAAATGGCCAAAAGCTGAAGGGACGCCACGAGCAATCACTCCGCCGTGGTGAAGTCATAACATCAGTGCCTCTAATGTTATGGTTATGGTACCTCCATAACTAGGTGAAACTGGTCATGCATGTATATGGCTATAGGTATTCTTAATTAAACATAAGCAAATCAAACACGTAACTTATACTACGGGAAAACATTTGGCTGCATACGGGGAATCCTAATAAGGAAAGAATGTCCATACTGAAAGGACGAGAATCCGTACCTTATGTCCAGTGAACGAAGAAGATGAACTGAGAGGAATCCTACTTCCGAATCACTAGTGCTACATAAATACATACATGAATAAGTATTTGCTTACTAAATACGTAGCTGGTTTTATGTCATGTCTTAGCTTATTTTATGTGTTCTTACCATGTTTTACTGTTTAAAAGCCTTAAACTATGTTTTATCTTATATTCTGTTTAATCTGATTAAGTATTTCTGGTATTTCATGTGTTATTATACTTACTGTGTAATAATAAGTAACTTTCCAAAAATAGCAGGTTTCCTAAAATAAAAAGTTTCCAAAAATAGAAAGTTTACAAAAATAGAAATAAGCTGGTTAAATAAGCTAAGTTTATAAGCCTAAGTGTTTTCATGATTATTTTCTAAGTCATATGATATAATGTATAGTTTATTAATTATTTTATGTAATTAAAATAACTATATGTTAAAATATTTAATTAAAGTATAACATGTTTTTAATTAAATAAAGTTAAATACTTAGGTTAAAACATGTATGATTATTTATTAATAATATAACCTAATTCATGTTAATTAATTAATTATAACCATGGTTTTTAAATAATTAATTAATTATAAGTCTTAAAAATATATAATACTTAGGTTAATAATTTCATGATTTTAATAATTAATATAACCTAAGTCATGTTATTAAATTAATCATGTCATGTTCATTAATTTAATTTTAACATAAGATTATAAAAGAAAATAATCATAACATACACCGTGAACCGGATCTTGACTAAGAACTATGAACCGGACATGAAATCGACACCATACCCCGAACAAATTCGGGGTTACCCTTGTCTTGTTGCTGCCGTGGGACCCACACCAACCAACCGGGGCCATATGGTCTCGGTGGTGGTCATGTAGCCAAACCGAGACCCTCTCGGGTTCGGTTTAGGCGCGGCCAAGAACAAAACACCCCTAAAACATTACTTTTTAATTTATTCCAAATTCAATTCCATGTTAGATCTATGATTTAGTTAGGTTTTATAAAAAACATAACATGTTCTTAATTATTTAAAAGATTAAATTAAAAGAAAAGGGTTAAAGGATTTACCGAATGCGTGGATCTAAACAATGATGAACAAACACGAACACTAGCAATAATTCCAAGATCCAAGATCAATCAACACCCTCTTGGTGTGTTGTATGGGTGGCGGCCAAAAGACAAGGACGAGGAGGAGGAGAACTTTTAGGTTTTCTAAAATCTTCTGTAAAAAATATGAGTAGTGTTTTTCCCCTTAACCCCTCCTTTAGTAAATTTTGATGGGCTTGGCCCATCCCCTTCCTAATTTCGTGGCATATGGGCCCACATGGGGTAACCCGATCATTTTCCGTGTCTAATTAATAAGTGTGTTCTCGTGTTCGTGTTTTACGTGTTTGTTCGTGTTTATTTGTGTTCGCGTTTTGTGTGTTCTCGTTAAATAATTACCGTGACCTAATATATTTATTCGTGTTCGTAATAAATATATATATGTAATTAATATTAGCTTGTGATTTAATTACGTTCATGATTTCATGATCGCATGTTCGTGATTAATTATTGTTTAAATAATTATTGCGTGTTCGTGCGTAATAAATACTTATCATGTTCTAACACATACGTAATACGTAAAATCCTAACACGTAAACGTAATCGTACTATAAAAGGAAAGTTTTAATCTAGTACGTGCGATCTTAAGGGTACTATTCATGATAAAAGCATGCGGGTTTTACAACTCTTCCCCCCTAAAAAGAATAATTCGTCCCCGAATTATAGGTAACCTAACTGAAAGAGAAACATACCCGAATCAAACTGAGAGGGTATGTAAGATAATTGAACGTGCGGGTTTCCTGGCAGAAGGCACGCGGAACGTGACATGTCTTGGAAGGACATGGAACGTGACGTGACTGAAAGGACATATCTAATTGATGAGAGAAAACGGATAAAAGTCCGGATGAACTTGTCCGTTTCCAAGTGGCCTCCCTCTTGGAACGGTTCCTTCAGAAGATCTTGACACTAATGATAAATCTTGGTCCTCCTGACCTTGACTTGGAATACGAAGAAATTCTTGGTTATCAACGGAAGGTAGATCCCCTAAATTCGATCGAGGAAAATAAGAGTTAACGTGCTAGGGTAACTGAAACGTTACGATGCAAGACAATCTGACTTAAATGATAATTAGAAACGATGCGCGAGACATAAAGAAACGTAGTACGTGAAAAATTTTGAACGTGATACGTGAAAAATTTTGAACGTGCTACGTGGAGATATGGCGAGTGTAGTATGAGTAAACATATCGTGATCCATGATACGTGTAACATATCTTGATCATGATATGAGGAATGTGGAATGAACATGATATGTGAAACATATCGTGAACATAGAATATAATGGCGGTATCGCCAAACGCTACAAGGTGAGACGTGGAATATGACGTGAAACGTCTATCTGATGATGGAGAGTTATACTAAACTTGGGTCTGGTCTCTCAAGTTCTTGCAAAACTTCCCAGAACGAAATGAACGTAAAATCGTAAGTCGAGATGCCATCATGAACGTGAATAGTGTCATGAACGCGAGTGCGAAAGCAAGTCGTGAAATTTGAACAAGGATGTGAAGTAAATTAGGAGCACAATTATGAATATTTGTCTGACCCGATAACTGAGGGATTGCCAAGTGATCGGATGAGCCTTGGCTGGAACATGTCCGATCAATCTGTTGGTTCTGAAATCCTTGCGGATGTAAGGATTCTGCAGACTTGATCAAATTATTTGTGATAACTCAGATAGCATCATGCTTCTTCTAAGTTTGCGTTAATCTGGTAACCAATATCCGTGGAGATGTTGTCCCATTTCAATTCACAATTTCAGATGATGAAAACATCCCAGTTTGTTGGTGTCCTATCTTAACCTGTTGGTATGTCAGGTACCTAGATCTGAACGTAACTGTATCTTGCTTCATAGAACTTGATACATAGGAGTTTGCGAAACTCTGAGTCTCTGAATCTAGACTTCTCCTAGCGTAGGATTTTCTAGAACACCTAATGTAGTGTAGGGTTCTCTCCTTTACGCATAAGCTGAGTCATGGTAAGATTAACCGTAGAAACCCATGTGATTCAGCGTGTCACTGGAATCAAACAGAATTGATATTGGGAAAAAAAATTCCAGGGTAAAATTTCACTTGTCATAGAATTTGCAACATAGTGCAGATAGGGTCTTCCTGTTCTTCTCTAGGCTTAGAGGAAATCAGGTTACCCTCAATGAAAACACTGATGAATTTACTTTGAGTTCATGGAAACTCATTCTTATAATGCCGTTGGAGCATTGATGAGACTAATTCAAAATCATAAATCTAGCATGACCGAGTCGTGTACGAATAGCAGTCATGGACATGTCCTGCTTTTTCACTCGTCACTGTTGGCAACATGATCATGAGTTCGATCTTGGAAAAGTGATTAACACTATACGATTGATTGGACATGTCGCCAATACATGGAGGAGAATAACGGTCATGAATGGTGATTTGTTTAAGCCGACGGTAGTCGACACATAATCTCATGGTACCGTTCTTCTCCTTGAAGGTTCTTCTGGAATATCTGGGAAGATTTTGGAATAATCAACTGGTTATGCGTAAAAGGACTTAAGTAGTCGTGTCTTACTGACAGGTAGAAAATTTTAGCGACCATGGCTAACAACGCACATGCTTGTAAGCATAGATAATTTGTACAGATTTTCCTGATGGAAAATCAAGCTGAATGTATTCAGGAGCCTGAACATTACTGTACATAATTATGAATCGTAACATGGTGTGCTGTTCATAGTACATAAAATTCATCTCATGTCTGTCCGAGGAAATGCGTTAGCAGCTTGGATCTCATCACTAAGCTGAAGGAAAACCTTCGTATACGTGAGAATACGAAAGGCGTCCTTCATGGTCATGAATCAATGATTTATGGTTACAAGAATGAAAGTGACATCGGCAACGTGACAGTTCTCACTGATGCGCCGGTAATGGTATTGAAATTCTTGTGGCCTGATTAATACATGGCACAACAAAATGGATATACCCTGAATTTCTTAGAAATGTTCCATAGTTGGACGTGAGTCATGTGTCTTGACTCATTTCTTGGAACTATAAGCATGACATATGTCTTGACTGGTGTCTTGACATGTGTCTTCAGGAGGTATATGTGAGACATGTGTCTTGACTGATGTCTTGACATGTGTCTTCAGAAAGTATACGTGAGACATGTGTCTTGACTGATGTCTTGACATGTGTCTCGAGACGTAAAATAATAAAACTACAATAATAGGTTATTATGCCAGACTTGGCGGATCGGTTGGACTACTGATCCTTTGTATGTCTGATCACGTCCGCGACCGGAGCCTCGGTTGCGATTTCTAGGATAGTTCTGTCATAGTAGTGGTTACTATCGTCCTGTCTGTCAGTTCCATGACGGTCATTCTCATGACCGTGATTCATGTAACTATTCAGCTGAGTGGCCGGCTGGTACCAGTTTGCACTCATATGGCTGAAATGACAGCCGAATGACGTGTGACATGTAACTAAGAATTAGGGACAATGATTGATGGAAATCGTCTGATGGTGAAGCATCTTCTCGTCCAATTGCTTTGCTCCGACGCCTTTGTCTTCGTCTAGTAGGATCTCCAGGTTGTGAACAACATCCGCATCTCGTAGCGTCTCCGGACGTCTGCAGCATCAACCTTTATTAACATCTCCAAGTTATGAGCGGCATCAGCAACCTTGTAGAATATTAGCAATAGAAAATACGCCTGAGGTGAATCAGAATCGACTAGCGAAAACTCGTGAAGTATTGCAAGTGGAATATACATGGATTTAAGGTGCGTGTAATACACATGAAATACGGTACGTGGAGTACACATGGAATGCACATGAAATGATCGGTATGGGGTCGATCATTTGTCATGATTTAAGGAAAGTATATCGGTTAACGGTTAGGAAAACCATCATGATAACCTGGCAGTATTATCATAGACATCATTCTGGTTGTAACAGAAACGTTAAAGTGTGGTTACACAAAATTCAATGATGATTTGCCTGACAGCATGATCAATGAAAACCAACCATGACTGTTAGAAATACGTTTTAACGTATATTAGAAGTATCGGTCACTCCACAATATTATTTATGTTGTAATAGCTCGTAGTTAACAAATACTTATTTAGTTAAGTAAGAACCGGCCCATGGGCTTGTCATGGGCCGGCCCAAGTCCAAATAAGGCTTGGAAGTATAAATACCCCTTTCCTCCTTGGAAAGGGGTTGGTTGTTGTTCACTTATCATTTTCATTTTAATAAAAGACACATAGTTTCTCTCACTTTCTCTCTCTAGTTTCTCTCTCTAGAAAACATCAACCCACTTCATAGATTCATAGTTTATCAAGATTCTACATTTGGTATCAAGAGCTATGGGGTGATTTAAGGTAAGGATTGTGTTGCTTTTTTAGTTTTTGAATCAATTAGTGATCTTTAGAAAAAATCAATCTTGAATCTTGTTGTTTTTGGTGTTTTTGTTATTGGGATTAATTGATAAGGATTGGGTTTAGCTTATTTTGGTAAAAATCATAAAACTTTTTGTGGTTTTGATCAAAAAATCAGATTGAAAAGTGCTGGTCTGAGTCTCGAACTGATATTCCCAGATTATTCCGAATAGACATTCCGAATAGGAAAGTTTTCCGAATAGCAGGTTTTTTCCGAATAGACTTTCCGCATAGAAGAAACTTTTCGAATAGAAAATTCTTTCCGAATAGCAAAGATTTTCCGAATAGAAAATTCTTTCCGAATAGCAAAGATTTTCCGAATAGCAAATTCTTTCCGAATAGCCAAACTTTCCGAATAGCCGATCATTCCGAACTGAAGAATTATTCCGCATAAGGATTTTCCGCATAAGGTTTATTCATCATAGGGTCTATTCCGAATAGGGTATTTTCAGAATAGGGTTATTCCTCATAGGGTTATTCTGTAGAAGGGTTTTTCAGCATAGGGTTATTCCGAATAGGGATTATTCCGAATAGGATTTATTCCGAGTTAGGGTTATTCCGGATAAGCAAGTTCAAGGGGTATTTTTCCGAGTTTTTTCGATGATCTATAGTGGATTTAATCTTGATTTCAACAACACAACACAAATTCTCAACATTTCTTCACTGCTCGATCAACCGATAATCTTTGAGTTTTTTAAGTGATCACAATGAATCCGAGTTCATTAATGCCTCAAATGACATCTCTTACGGATATCTCAATCATAACGGGAACTGATAGTCGTCCACCGATGCTTATTAAAGAGGTGTTTGAGGCATGGCAGGGCCGCATGATGCAATACCTGAAGGGCAAACCAACATACGGAAGACTTATGGTCAAATCGATTTTGAATGGTCCACTCGACTATGGTACCATTGTGGCGAATAACGTGACTCGACCAAGAGAATATGAAGAACTCACACCGGCACAACAACTTATTGCTGATGCTGATGAAAAGGCTCTACAGACTCTTCTCCAAGCTCTTCCGCATGATATTTATCGCATGGTAAGTCAATATACGGTTGCCAAGGATTTATGGGAACGTCTAAAGGTGTTGCTACAAGGTACGTCTCTTACCAAACAGGAAAGGGAATGTCAGTTGTATGATCTGTTTGATAGATTCACGTACAGCCCAGGGGAAACGCTACACGACTACTACTTCAGATTTACTACTCTAATGAATGATCTGAATGTATACAATCTCGTGATTGCTCCATTCCAGGTTAACACCAAGTTTTTAAATACTTTACCTCAAACTGAATAGGGTGAGTATATTACCGATGTTAAGTTAACCCGGGATTTGCATAAGTGCAATTTGGATCAAATCTATGCTTTCCTTCAGCAGCATGAGAAACATGTGATTATGCACCGTTCGCCTCGAGGTATGTACCCTGATTCCTTAACTTTGATGGCGAATCAACCAAGCTTGTCACACAACAACACACCTTATATCTTGGGACATCAAGCCTATCATCCATCACCTTACATGACACCAACCTTCCCCCAATACTCGATTCTATCGCAACCACCCACCTCACATCAGCAACAATATCGGTTTAATGCACCCCCATCACAATATAGTTCACAACCTCACCCAGCAAGCTTTGCACCTTATGCTCAGTCTTCATATTCTTCTTATCAAGAGAATGCAGCATATCCAACAAGCTACCCTGACCACATGAGTATTCCTTCTAGTGATTATGCAGCTCATCAAGACCAAGCAATGTACTGTGATGATGAGGAAGTCCCCATTCCTGTATTCAAACAAGGAGCTGACCCAGTTGAAGTGTTAACCACTATGTCTGCTTATCTCACAAGGACATTAAGCAAACGAGGATTTAGAGGATCAACTCCAACTAACAATCAGTTGAGGAATTCATCCAATTCTCGCCAACAAGCTACTATTGAGAATGGCAGGGTAATGGTTCAACCTATTCAACCGTATCAGGGGAGACCTACTACATCAACCACCAATACACGCACAGTCAATCCTGCTCCAATGGTCAACACTCCTCCACGGGCTAATTCCACAGGCAAGTTGAGAATGATTATATGCTACAACTGCAAGGAAGAAGGTCACATGTCCAGGGATTGCAAGAAATCCAAGAGGAGAAGGGATGGTCAATGGTTTGCAGAGAAGATTTATCTGGTGAATGCTCAGGCACAAGGAAGGGAACTTGATGAAGAGGAGCTTGCATTTCTTGCTGATCCAGGGATTGCTGAACAAGACACTGTCACCACACAGAATGCAGCATACCAAGCAGATGATCTCGATGCGTATGACTCAGACTGTGATGAATTTCAATCTGCAAAGGCTGCTCTCATGGCAACTATCTCCAGCTTAGGGCCAGAAAAGAGATCTGAGGTACTTATTAATACCACTGATAATACCACTGATGCTAGTATTCAACCACATCAAGTTGTGCAAGAGCGTGCTGATTCGAATGAATCTTCGGTGGTGAGTCTTTCAAATGAGGAGACAATCAATGATAGTAATATCAATGTGAGTCCCCAGACTTTGAGTGAATCACAACCGGGAGCCATTTCGCATACGCATACTCCTGCTCAACAAGATTTGGCCACGGTTCCTGCTACATTACTTAGCCAAATGAATGCTGCACTCTTAGAAACCCTAGCTAAGAATAAGAATTTGTCTGATGAGCTTGCCTTAAGCAACGAGAAAGTTCAAACTTTGGAATTAGTGCCTTCGTCTAGTGTTCTAACAAATCCCGAATAGGATCACTTTCGAAACAAACAAATGGGTCACTTGCAAGAAATTGAAAACTTAAGAGCAAATCTTTCTAATGAACTTAAAGAAAAGGAGTTAGTGGTCACTAATTTTCAAAAACTTCAAACGGATTTTGAGTTACTCGAGTCTAAGAAGAATGAAATGAAGATTAATGCTGCTAATAAAATTAGAAATCTAGATTATTTGCTTTTAAGACAATACGCTGCTTCTCAACTAGTGCACTTATTTGATGCTTCGTTTAGAGAATTTAACTTATCACGTCAAAAAGGCCTTCCCCCTAACCCAAGGTATGCAAAACAAGCTTTAAGACATAGTCCAAGACTTTATAATGCAACCCAATTAGGATTGGTCTTAGACCCGATTGTTATTTTCGATGATCGAACAAGTAAGGATCTAGTTGATGAGGATCAGTCATACAATTCTGCAAAATATCCCGAGTGTGATTATTTTAAAATGAATAAGGAGCTTGCAAAAACTGATTTTAGAATTCGCTTCCATATGGACAAAGATCTCATTACAACACCAACCTACATGTTGAATGAAGAAAACCCTAGTACATTTCCTACACTTGTCAACATGGAAGGTCCTAAGGAAATTCCAAAGGATCTTCCACCTGTTAGCACTGTATGGTTAAACTTACAAGAGATTAATCAATACTTTACTAATTTTGACAAGGTCATTTTGGAATGTACGACTTCAAATGGCCTAAACGCCGGAGAATGGGCTTTCGAATACATGAACGAGGTGTTTAAAAATG
Source organism: Glebionis coronaria (assembly GCA_025667525.1). Classification (NCBI taxonomy): domain Eukaryota; kingdom Viridiplantae; phylum Streptophyta; class Magnoliopsida; order Asterales; family Asteraceae; genus Glebionis; species Glebionis coronaria. Next base: position 610,833,956 of record CM046875.1, on the reverse strand, counting down.
AGATCAATCCGTTTGTCGAAAGTCTGAAAGGAAGTTTTGCATCTCTTAAGGAAAATCTTGAGTTTGAAATTAGAGAAGTTCAAAAAGTGTTTTATGAAATGGACACCGCTTACGAACTACAACTAATTGAAAAAGAAAAGATTTTATCCGAATATGACCGATTCTTGTCCGAAGTAATCTCGTGTGATGTGCTTAATACTGTAAATGTTAATTATTCGAGTGAGCTTACATCCGCTATGATTAATTGTGATGCTGTAAATATATGTGATGATGTTTGTGATCTCTCTGTAAATGTTGCTGATACTGTAAATGAGGTAGATAATCATTCTTGTCACGAATCTAAGGCTGAGTTTTTAAAGCTACAAGATTCTTACAATTTACTGTCAAAACGCTTTAATCAACTAGAACAACATTGTATATCTTTAGAATTAAAACAACAAACTCAAAATGAGGATCTTTTGATAACAAATAGTTGTGAAAACGGTGTTGAGATGAGTGACAAGATGATTGCAATTGTTAAGGCATTAGAGGAAGAGATTATGAGATTGAAGAGAGATGTGTCATCAAATGAAACACTAAAATTAGAACTAGAGGCTGCAGAGTCTAAAAACCAGGTCTTAGAAATTAGACTTTCGTCTGTTCTAGGGGAGATGGATCGGACAAGACAGGGACTATCCGCTCTTTATGGTTCACTAGAAGAACGCTTCGCTTTTAATGCGGCACAACCACAATCTTATGTTGAACAACTGAACCAAAAGTGTGAGGAAATCTCTGACTTAAACATCCTGCTCATTGACAAAAACATGGTTTTGGCCGAGCTAAAGGAGACACTTCTTCTCACCTGACAAGAAGTTGTTGATAACTTAGCTACCGACTCTGCACCATCCACTAGTGCTCCAACAACCAAGTTAGTAGTGCTTTATAAGAACCCGCTTCATAAGAGAAACCCGGTTACCTACGATGATTATATGAGGAATGCCATTAAGCATGTAGATCTTGTTAGGGATATTTTAGACGATCTTTATGCCTTAGATCCCTCAAGTAGCTACTATTATTCGGCTCATGAATATATTAAGCGAGTTCAATATTGCTTAGCATATTTGCAATACATAGGTAAACCAGGCTCTGCACTACTTACTAATAGGCCCATTGCTGTAACTCCATTCAATAAGACTCCAGGAGCAAAACCGTCACTGGCACCATCAAGTAAGGCACCTTTAAAATCTGTTGCTAATGTTCCCACTTTGCCTTCTACAGGAGTAAAAGAGTCTACTAAGGCTAAAGGATCGCCACTCAAGAAAGATAAGATCAAGCCCTACACTAGTAGTACCAACAAGAAGAACGTAGAAGCTCACCATAGGAATGTTAGTTCAGTTTTAAATAAAAAGAATCATGTTAAGACTAAAAGCTCTGCGCCTGTGCAGAAGCCTAAACCATTCGTGAATTCTAATTTGAATTGTTGGAATTGTAATGAATGTATGTTTTCCCAACGTCATGATTTGTGTCTTATTGATCATGTGAATGAAATGAATGCAATTAGGAATGGTCTTGAATGGAAGCCAACTGGTAGAACTCGTGCCCAAGTTGGCTGGCAATGGCATCCCACTGGTAGGACCTTTACATTAGATGGAAAAATGTGCCCTTTAACTAGGAATGCATCCATTAAGGTTAGGTCTGAGCGTCCTTTAGTTAGGCACACTAGCACTAAAGTATGGAAACAACGCCCTTTTATTAGGTCAGCCCCCACTACAGTGCCTATCAGTGAAGAAATACCACAGGATTTAAGCCAACTAGAATCTAAACCACCAACTAGGAAGAAGAAGGCTAGGAAATCTAAAAAACCTAATGTTAGCAAATCTAAGATTATTAAATTTGTACCTGCTAATAACAAGGAACATTCAGATTCCGATACCTCTACATTGTCTTCGTGTGGTGATATTTTCAGGTGGTCCAAATCATCCTCTAGTATTTGGACTCCGGTTGTTCAAAGCATATGACCGGAGATCGCTCGATGCTCCGAAATTTCGTCAGCAAGTTTCTTGGTACGGTTAAATTCGGGAATGATCATATAGCAAAGATAATGGGGTATGGTGAATATCAGATTGGAAACATTACGATTTCAAGGGTATACTATGTAGAAGGTCTTGGTCATAACTTATTTTCAGTAGGACAGTTTTGTGATTCCAACCTAGAGGTTGCTTTTCGACAACATACTTGTTTCATCCGCAACTTGGAAGGAAAAGACTTGTTGAAGGGTTCTCGTGGTGCAAATCTTTATACGTTGTCCCTACAAGACATGATGGCCGCCTCTCCAGTATGTCTTCTCTCTAAAGCATCTAAGACCAAGTCATGGTTATGGCATCACAGATTATCTCATCTCAACTCTGATGCTATTAATCATCTGGCTAAAAACGAATTAGTTCGTGGTCTTCCAAATCTTAAATTTCACAAGGACCATTTATGTTCCGCGTGTTCAAGGGGGAAAAGTACCAAGAAATCTTACAAGCCCAAAGCTGAAGACACCAATTAAGAAAAACTTCATCTTTTGCATATGGATCTTTGTGGGCCAATGATAACTGAAAGTGTGAGCGGTAAGAAATTCATTCTGGTTATTGTAGATGATTTCTCCAGGTTTACATGGGTTAGATTTCTACGTACAAAGGATGAAGCACCGAAGGCTATCATCACTTTTCTGAAATTCATTCAGGTACGTTTGAATACTACTGTCCGCTGTATTCGTACAGATAATGGAACAGAGTTCGTCAACCAGACTCTTCGTGATTACTATGAAGGAGTTGGTATCTCACATGAAACATCCGCTGCACGCACTCCACAACAAAACGGTGTCGTTGAAAGACGGAATCGTACGCTTATGGAAGCTTCTAGGACTATGCTCATTTATGCGAACGCTCCATTGTTCTTGTGGGCAGAAGCTATATCTACTGCATGTTTCACCCAAAACCGTTCTATCATTCGGAAACGCCATGGAAAAACACCTTACGAGCTTCTACATGATCGTAAACCCGACGTTTCATTCTTTCATGTGTTTGGTGCTCTTTGTTACCCAAACATTAATAGTGAGAACTTGGGCAAACTTCAACCAAAAGCCGATATAGGTATTTTCATTGGTTACTCACCCTCCAAGAAAGCATACCGAATTTACAACCGTCGTCTTGGTAAGATTGTAGAAACTATGGACGCAGATTTCGATGAGCTGACAGCAATGGCTTCTGAGCAACGCAGCTCTGAACCCGCGCTTCATGAGATGGGAACCGGTGCTATTAGTTCCGGATTAGTTCCCAGTAATCCTACTTCTACATCATTTTTACCACCTACAAGGCCCGAGTGGGATAAACTGTTTCAACCGTTGTTTGATGAATTCTTTAATCCCCCAAATGATGAAGTTCCAGCACCTGTAGTGATAGCTCCTATCCCTGAAGTTATTGCTCCTGTAAATGAAGCTTTATCCAATGCATCTTCAATTAACATTGAACCGGATGCACCTTCACCAAGTAATTCTCAACCTACACCTGAATCGTCACCCCTACTTATGCCTAATGATGTTGAAGAGGATTCTATTGATCACGATTTGGAATATGCTCACCTGCAAGAGCTTCCTTTCTTTGGTGTTGCGATACCTGAAAACCCTTCAGCCGCGTCTACCTCAGAAGAAGCTCCTTCTATAGTTCACTCCAGACCACCTAGGATTGAAAAACATAGCACCAAATGGACAAAAGATCACCCAATTAGGAATGTCATTGGTAATCTCGATCGACCAGTCTCTACACGCCATCAATTACAAGAGAGTGCACTCTATTGCTACTTTGATGCATTTCTCTCTGAAGTTGAACCTAAAAACTGGCAACATGCTATGACTCAATCATCTTGGATTGAAGCCATGCAAGAGGAACTAAATGAGTTTCAAAGACTTGAAGTATGGGAATTAGTTCCTCTCCCTAACAAGGCCAACATCCTTACTTTGTTGTGGTTTATAAGGTTAAACTTGATGAGATGGGTGCAGTATTGAAGAATAAGGCTAGATTGGTTGCTAGAGGATATAAACAAGCCTTGGGTATAGACTTTGAAGAATCTTTTGCTCCTGTGGCAAGATTGGAGGCGATTAGACTATTCCTTGCGTATGCTGCTCATATGAACATGATCGTCTATCAAATGGATGTGAAGACGGCATTTTTGAACGGTGAACTAAGGGAAGAAGTCTATGTTAGTCAGCCGGATGGGTTCGTTAGCACGGAGTTTCCTAATCATGTATACAAGCTTAAGAAGGCTCTCTATGGGTTAAAACAAGCTCCACGCGCGTGGTATGATCTCCTTTCAACATATCTCATCTCGGAAGGCTTCTCCAAAGGCAAGGTGGACCCCACTCTATTCACTCTCAAGGAGGGCAACGACATGATTCTGGTAGAAATTTATGTTGATGATATAATATTTGTTGCCACTAACATAGAATTGTCAAATCGCTTTGAGAAGATAATGTCCACACGCTTTCAGATGTCAATGATGGGAAAAATTTCATTTTTCTTAGGATTACAAATTTCTCAGAATCCCAGAGGCATCTTTATTAATCAATCCAAATATGCTTTAGAATCTTTAAAGAAATATAACTTTGAAAATTGTGACCCCGTGGACACTCCAATGGTGGAGAAATCCAAGTTAGATGAAGATAGGAATGGGACTATTGTCGATCCAAAACTTTATCGTGGGATGATCGGCACCCTTCTCTATCTGACTGCTAGCATGCCTGATTTGCAATTTGCCGTATGCATGTGTGCCCGGTATCAGGCTCGGCCTACCAAAAAGCACCTACATGTTGTTAAAAGGATCTTTCGGTATCTCAAAGGAACACTTCATCGTGGTCTATGGTATCCGAAAGATTCCTCTATTGCTTTAATATCATACGCAGATGCCGATCATGCTGGATGTCAAGACACGAGGCGTAGCACTTCTGGATCTATGCAACTCCTTGGAGATAGATTGATCAGTTGGTCTTCAAAAAGGCAGAAAAGCGCTGCAATTTCTAGCACGGAGGCTGAATACATCGCCATGTCCGGTTGTTGTGCTCAAGTCCTTTGGATGAGATCACAATTAACTGACTACGGTTTGGGATTTAACAAAATCCCGATGTATTGTGACAACAAGAGCGCCATTGCCCTTTGCTGCAACTATGTTCAACACTCCCGGGCCAAGCACATAGACATTCGCTACCATTTCATTAAGGAGCAGGTGGAGAACGGAGTGATCGAGCTGTATTTTGTCACTACTGAGTATCAGCTGGCGGATATGTTCACCAAAGCCTTAGATCGAGGACGAATCGAGTTTTTGATCGACAAGCTTGGCATGAAATCATTCACTCCAGCGACTCTCAAAGAGTTGGCAGAAGAATCAGCTGAATAGTGGTGGTAAACTATTCAGAGTATCCTTTGTTCATGATCATGTATATTATCGTAAATATATAAACCGCAAAAGAAAAATACAAAAATATAAAACCAAGAGAAACCATAAAAAATATAAAAACTAGAAAAACCATAAAAATATAAAAACTAGAAAAACCATAAAAATTATAAAATCCAGAAAAACCAAAAATATTTTTCGTTTTTAACTCGGGCATGTCTTTTAGTACGGTAATATTTACGGCCTTAGAAATGTCGATCAATATTGACACGGTGCCATAAATAGAGTCCGTATAAAAGTTGTACATTTTTAAAACATGCCCATAATGGTTTGTAGTTACTTCAGACTGCAACCCGGTTTTCATATTAAAGTCACGTATTTCCTTGGAAAACGTTGGCTCACAACGGGAATTAATTTTCTCGGGCATGATTTACAAGCCAAATCATGCAAAGGGATCAAGTTTACTTTATAACTTGGTCTAACACGAGTTAGTGTACGTCTCAGTGCATTAATTTGTCTAAATAAGAGAAATCTTATTGCCACCACGAATCAATCTTTTCAAAACATCAATTGGAAAATGTTTTTCATCATCATGTGCCTCGTTAAACAATGACTACAACTCTTTAAATAGAAAACGGGTCATCGTTTAAGGGGGAGAAAATGTTAAATCATCTTTGACATCAAAAAGATCTTCAAAAGTTTTCGAGGAAACTCAAGTAGCTCAATGGTTAAATGGTTGGATTGCTTTGGCTCTTGTCTTGTTGTTGCTCATAAGTTTGTCGTGAATAGATTGGTGCGTGTGTTAAGATAGGTTAATCACTAAGGCTCGGGAATTCAACATAAGATAGGGTCAAAATTAACAAGAATTAAAACTTGGAAAACAAAAGAATTTTAATAGAACAAAGAAGAAAAGTTGAGGGGTTAAACTTGACAATATGTCAAACATGTGAAAATTTGACCTAGTCAAAACTCACCCACCCCCCGTCTCTTCTTTTCTTTCCCCTTTCTGCTTGTTTTTCCTTTGCCCGCCATTAACAAACACACGAACACACAAACAATTTCAATCATTCAATCTTCTAGATCCAGATCTTCAAAAGGTATCAAATCGGTTTAAACATTCATGCAATTCAATTTAATTAACTCCTTTTAATTGAAATCAATCGAACTAAGTTACTGCTTAAATTAGGGTTTAATTAATTGAGGGATTTGCCTGGGATTGATTCGGAATAGCACAAATTGAACTGATATGGCCTTTAGAACACTTGAATCAAACGAATTAGTGTCTAATTAGAAAAATCATAACTGTTTAAACTTTCCGAATAGGATGATCTTTCCGAATAAGGCATTTTTTCCGCATAGAATGAACTTTCCGAATAGAAGTTGTATTCCGTATAGGAGGATTATTCCGAACAGAATGAACATTCCGCATAGGAGCATTATTTCGAATAGGATGATCTTTCCGAATATAACTTTTATTCCGCATAGGCATAACTTTCCGAATAAGAATTTTATTCCGCATAGAGAAATCTTTCCGAATAGAACTTTTATTCCGCATAGGCCTAAACTTTCCGAATAAGAATTTTATTCCGCATAGGCATAACTTTCCGAATAAGAATTTTATTCCGCATAGAGAAATCTTTCCGAATAGAACTTTTATTCCGCATAGGCCTAAACTTTCCGAATAAGAATTTTATTCCGCATAGAGAAATCTTTCCGAATAGGAATTTTATTCCGCATAGAGTAATCTTTCCGAATAGAAATTTTATTCCGCATGGATTGATTTTTCCGAATAGAAAATTTATTCCGAATAGGACTAACTTTCCGCATAGATCAATTATTCTGAACTGAATGTTTATTCCGAATAGAAGATGTTTGAGTGTTTTACAAGCTTAAGGGATTAGGTCATATGTTCAATGCTTAGGTTTAAAATCATATTGATATTCATATTTGTATGTTTCAACCTTTGTGTTTTATCTTAAGCAGAGACGATGACTAACCCTACAGTACAACAAATACAAGACGCCAGAGCCACCGCCATTGCCGAAGCCAAGAATCTAAAGTTTCTTCCAAACAACTTCCGTTTGAAGGAGGTATCTCATTCTACCCATAACGGATTTAAGGTAGGTTCAGCCATACTTGATAACTCTAAACTCAAGCATGCGCTAAGGCAAAGTGCTTCAGTGCCCTATGACTACCTTTACGAGTTCTGGGCTACCAAGGAGAGGACGTCGAACAAAATCACATTTTCCTTGGACAACAAGCAGCAGACGCTTAATGTGTCAGACTTCAGGAAGATCTTTGGATTTCGACCGTCACCCAAAAGCCTATCATTCTCAGCCAACCCGACTAAGGATTAGATCATGGAAATGTTCACTGCCATGGGATGTCCTGACATACGAACCGTGTCTGAGTTTACTACTGCCAAAGTTGGTCAACCATGGAAAGCTATTTTTGGGATTCTAAGCCGATGTCTCACACCCAAAACAACTGGATTTGATGCTGTTCGTCCACCGATCATCAAGATGTTTTATGGGGTATACAGAGGTATGGGTATTGACTATGCATCATTGCTGTGGGAAGAGTTTACTTTTCAACTCTTCACAAACACGAAGGGTAAGGTTAAAAGTTACCAGTACCCTAGGTTCATTAAGCTGATCATACATTACTTTATGGAGAACGATGCTTCCATTGCCAAGCGTGCAGGTAGTCGTCACCACACGATGGATGATGATGATTTGGTAGACTTAAGGCATGAGACTCATTCGAATATGGTTATTCCTGGTCCCATTCCCAGACATTTGCTGACAGATGAGATTATCGCATCTGCTGATTACAAGAACTTGCTACAAGAAATTGAGAATCAACGAGCAAGCATTCAAGCAGGTGAAGACTCATCTACCACGGTTAAGAGCAAAGGTAAACGCAAGCAAACAGCTTTACCTGAACCTAAAGCCAAAAAGACAAAGACCGTCGCTAAGAAGGGAAAGGGTAAGGCTGATGAGTTAGTTCTACGTGACGAAGAAGATGTTGTTGATCCTACTCTTGACAAGGCGGAGAGAAAAATGATGAAGATAGCTATTGAAAGGAGTAGGAAAGATACGGGCGGTAGTGGTTCAGGTGCAAGGATAAATATTGAAGAAGAGTACGAGGAGCCAGAGGATATTGATGAGTTTGGGTCACCTGAACAGTATTCTACTTCGAAGGAGACATCAATCCCTGTTTCAGCAAGTGTTGAAAAAGAGTCCGGTGCTCCTACAATCATGGTGTCTACTCAACCGTTAGTAACTCAACCTTTAGCAACTCAACCTCCACCAATACAACCTTTACCAACCCGACCGGTTTCAACACCATTCCTTCCACCTCCAATAACTCCCATTCTCAGTACTGTGGTCACAACCGAGCCTCTTCAATCAACCCAGAGCAGCTCTGCAACGTCTACAATGGCTGCATTGGTAATGGCCGAAATGTTGGATAAACATACGGATAATCACAAAAGAGAGATGGATGAACTTCGCCAAGAGCTACATAGACGAGTTCAAAGTGAAGAAGCATCTAGAAAAGCCCAAGAAGAGATGCTTGCTAAGTTCGCTGCAGAGATGGAATTGACGCGAAAAGCTCATGCAAAAGAACTAGCTCAGGTTAAGAAGGCTGAAGCTGATAGGTATGAAGCAAGACTTACGAGACTTCGAGCTATTAAGGATAACTACAAGGAGCAGAAACAAACTCTTGAAGCTTCTATTGAGGAGAGAGTGAAAGAATCCGTTGAATCCATTATGCCTAAACTGCGTGATGAGTTGAAGACACTCGCTGCTGATAACTTGATGATCAAGTCATCCAATCCTTCTTAATCCGCCTACAAAATTGCCTATGACTTGACGGATTTTGAATTGAAGAAGATCCTCAAAGCTCGTATGAGGGAACTTGGATCTTTTGATAAATCTAGGGTTCAACGGGCTCTCTACAAATCCCTGAATGACGCTATCATGGAGGATGATAGGTTATTTAAAACGTTTGGAAGTGTGGTACCCTACCACATTCTGCCTGAGGAAGAAAGGGAAGAAAGTGAAGAGGAAGAGGGTACTGGTGAAGAAGAAGAGGAAGAAGAAGAGGGAGAAGAAGAAGAGGGAGAAGATGATGATGGTGGTGATGATGATGATGAGGATGATGATGATGATGAGGATGATGATGATAATGATGGTAATGATGGTGGTGATGGTAATGAGGAGAGTGCTAAGGGGAGCAACGAGGATAACGATGAGGATGATGATGGGGGTAAACAGCCTGAAAAGGGGGATAAGGTTGCCAGCTTAAAGAAACCATGTAAGTCTGGAACCAAGTCTAAGAAAGATGCAGCAGCAAAAGAAAAATCTACTTCCACGGAATCCAGACGATCCAAGTGGCGCCACGATGTGAATGCTACTACAGCGTCATCTATTCCTGGTACATCTATCGCTGTATCTATACCTGTTACCACTAACCCTGTGAGTTCTGTTGTTGTTGCTCCTGTGATTGCAGAATCGGTAACTGAACCTGAAGATGCACAACACTCACCCGTTCATGACACTGCCGAGATGCCTGAATCAGAACCAGCAGATGTTCACGTTTCCACTCCTCTACAACAAGAACCCCAATCTACTGTTCCTGAGTCAAGCACACGGGATTGGGCAGACACGTTGGAGATTGACGAGACTGCACCACCACAGGCTTGGATCACGGCAGCGGCGCAATATGATCCAATCACAGACGCTGACAAAGATGTCTTATATCTCCGTATCCGCAGTCCGATTGACTTATGTGCATTTCTGGCTCATGAGTATAAGACTTCGGTTACTCCATCATTGGTTAAGAAAGCGCTGAAGGATAAGAGAATTCGCGCCAAAACCCGGTTAACCCGAATGGAGTTCGAATATTATGCCGATGAGATCCTGAAAGCTCTGAACACCGTTCAACGGCCAGGTCTTCATGAATCCGAAAGAGCTCCACCTCCACTTGATCCTTCTCAAGATAATCAGATTGCTCTTGACTTCTTCATCACCAATGATCTTGATTATCTCCTCAAGGGTTCATCGAAGTACGCAACCTCCCTGACCTTGCTGAAAGCTGCCAACTGGGGGACAATACCCTTTATTGAGGAAAAGGTAAACCGACTCTGGGTCCCAAAGGTAAATCGTAATTATGATATGTATGCTGTCATAGGTGCATCACACTGGGACGAACGAGTTCGAAGGGCGTACAGGGGTTGCTGCTTAGTCAATTCAGGAAGCAACGTTAGATCCGATATCCGCATCTCCAGTATTTTAGGGATGAAAACTGAAGCCAAGAATGGCTATTATCATGTGACGGAGATTCGTCTGAAAAGGGAGGATGACAGACAATACAAAATCCAGCAGGGTGATTTTTCTATCATTCGCCTTGAGGATATCGAAGATATGTTGCTTATGATGACCCGTGATCAACTCACACATATTCACACGAAGCGTTGTTATCAAGAAACGAGTTGAAGATCTTCAGTTGGCAGTCGAAAGCTACCAAAGGAAGCTCAACCTAACCCGTCCAGTGAATCAAATGTTACCTCAACATGTAGATAGATGTCCCTATACAGGCATTTCTGTTCCGAATTGCGGGATTTTCTACTTGAACAGTCGAGGGTTAATGAAGTTTATGAGGGTGGGTGAGCTTTATAAGTACAGTGATGGGACTCTTCTACAAGTCAGAGGAAAGTTGGAGCATCTTAATTCGGGTGGGACTTTACCAGAGATGACCGAGGATTGGCATCAGGGTTATCGGCAGATGGCGAAGTATATGATCAAGAAGATTGATCAAAAGCTCCGTGAACGTAGATTGATGAGGAGCTTGGAAAGATTCGTTGGTGGTAGACCATATTTAGTGCACCACAAGCTACTGCAACGATCCATCTAATGGGTCGTACATTTCAGGTCCACTTTATATTGGTTTTCAATTGTGAATATGTATATTTGTGAATATTGTGCTTTTGCGGCTTGATGTAGTGTTAAGGTATGATAATTTTTCAAGAATTTCTCACGAGATTCTAAATCTTTCAAAATATATCATACTAAAGCACTACAACTATCCCTTATTAAATTAAGGGGGAGCATTAACATGTTCTATGGCCAAACATCGATTTCATTTGTACCCAAAGACCGGTTAATCCATTCAATATCCCAAATATTTATGGTTAACATTTTGGATAAGGGGAGAAAAATGGGATTAAGGAGACCTAAATGATATTTGGCTAAAAGATGAAAAAGATTTAACGATAATCCAACTTAATATGTGTAAAGCACGTGTTAAGGGGGAGCGTTTTTTATGAACAAAACACCTAAGGTACAAAACTTTTGATTTCAATATCACAAGTACTTTAGGTGATTTTCAATGATTTTTCATGGTGGCAATTCCTTCCCAAAACACGCTTAATTCACGACGAATGTGGTGACAAAAGGGTGGTAGGAATAAGTTTAGTCCAATGATTCATCAGAGCCGATGGAATCTTCCCAAGGGCAATTCCCTAGATAGAATTAGAAGTCCTAGGAAAGTTGGAGAAAGATTGTGAACGTAGCTGAATGCCGACCAAGTACTTAAGCTAGCACTGGAACAATCACAACAAGGTGCTAGTGATGACGTATTGGTAAGCATTGAAGGGGTTGAAGAATGAAAAAGAATTGTAAAGATAAAGGGTGTAAAGAAAGAAGCCCTCCTTACAACTTTAGGCAGAAACCGGGTCAATACATATGCTATTGAGATCATTTTTGTTAATGATTCTTGATATTGAAGAAAGACGTCATGGACCCAGTGATGCAATGCACAACCCTTCCCAGCTAACTCAAATATCTCTCAAAAGGTATTTGTTTTAATCACACGGAGATCAACACGTTATCTATTGGTTTATTCACTCCGAATAGACTGGTATTGAAAAGGTGGCACTCCTCTCCAGCCATCGCTCACTAAATCAAAACGCACAATCGAGTCTAGAGCCAAGAGATCATCAAAAGTATCATTAGGACACTTTCCATTTATTCCTTGCTTTCTCACACACTGTGAAAAGTAAGAGATTTTTATGAGTCCTACGCAGTATTCTTGTAATATTGCCAGAACATCCAAGTAATACGCAAGTACTACAATGAAGATGGAAATCCTGCTTGAGCCAACATCAAACAAGCTCATGGTAGGTTACACGTGCGGTTCTTTTAGAACCAATCTTGTGAAAAACTAGAAAGAAACAGTGGTTTAATTCTTAATTGAACTTAAACTCGTTCCAGGCCTCTACGCATTATCATATGATCTTGCCAGAACACTCAGAGTGACTCTTTATTGATCACAGTGACGAGTGGAAATCCTTCTAGTGTTAACATCAAACAGCACTTGGTAGGTGACGTGCAAGATTCTTTATGAATTGAGCTCGTGACAACTGGAAAGCAACGATGGTGAAAATCTTAATTGAAATTCACTTGTTCCAGGTTCCATGAATTGACGGCTTCAAATCACAAGGATAATTTATCCAAGTGATTCACTCTTTATGTTCGCAGTCAGCTTTGGACGGTCGAATAAAGAGAACGGGTTTACCCGCGAAATCCTGTCAGGAAGTTACTTAATTGAAACTATCCGTCACGGGTACGATATCTAATATCGTCCAACGGTCTTCACCGACCGGAGGTGGCGTTGCTGTGTACCTGTTAAAGACGGTGGCGTTGCTGTGTACCTGTTGAAGACGGTGGCGTTGCTGTGTACCAGTTAAAGACGGTGGTGTTGCGGTGTACCTGTAGAAGTCGTTCCCACATGCTTATGTTTTTCTGCATCAAACTTCAACAAAAATTCAAGAAAGTACAAGATAAAGTCTTCCGCTGTACCAAACTCTGAAGCTTTCGAGAATTCAACAAAAAGACATAAGTGTGTGGAACATGGAGTCACGAGGAGGCAAAATTCACAAGAAGGCAAAGATCGCACGTGAAAGGCCAAAAGAACAATGCTCTCAAGCCAAAGCCTAAAAGATCAAATCAAAATATTCACAACAAAAAGAAAGAAGAAAAGACTACGAGCTGAAGAACGAAGACTTAGTATAGTATGCTAGGTTTAGAACTTTGTAAACGTGGAGTGACCTCCCTTAGGGGGAGATTGTTAGAAATACGTTTTAACGTATGTTAGAAGTATCGGTCACTCCACAATATTATTTATGTTGTAATAGCTCGTAGTTAACAAATACTTATTTAGTTAAGTAAGAACCGGCCCATGGGCTTGTCATGGGCCGGCCCAAGTCCAAATAAGGCTTGGAAGTATAAATACCCCTTTCCTCCTTGAAAAGGGGTTGGTTGTTGTTCACTTATCATTTTCATTTTAATAAAAGACACATAGTTTCTCTCACTTTCTCTCTCTAGTTTCTCTCTCTAGAAAACATCAACCCACTTCATAGATTCATAGTTTATCAAGATTCTACAATGACTATCATGAAAGCAGGATTCAATGAAATCTAACAATGTCTTGCAGGACAGCGTAAATAACAAAAGAGGTGTAAGACATAATCAACATGAAGACGGAAATATCATGAAGAAACATGAAACCATCTATCATGAAGAAGTGTATAACATAATCAGCATGAAACTGAAGTTAACCATGACAGTATGAAAATATACTTGACATAAAAACATAGTAACTTATGAGGGGACATGAAAAAAATTTTATGCCAATAAATCATGAGAAAATTTTTATGCATGAAAAACAGTGCATGAATGTATAATGTAGTTTATAAAAACCTTTATATGTGCGAGGGGACGCCTATGGGTCGGTCCCAAAATTAAAAGTTTCGATAAAAGCACATGCGACTAAATAGGGCCAGTCTTGTACCAACCATTACTTAGTCATAATCCCTGCAACAATGATACATGAAACATAAATAAATGAAACTCATATGTCAAACTTATCAGAAAAATTTTTTATGTGACTAATTATGAACTACTGGGGTTCAGTCCACATAGCCACAGTTTACGAGGAACATTATGCATGAAACAATGACACATAACTAAATATGAATGACGGTTGTCCATCCATATTAGTAAAACAATATCGATGAAAACATCAAGGTTAAAACCTCAAGGTGCTGAAAACATCATGGTTAAAACAACAATGCGCTGAAAATATCAATACGTGGAATAACAACGTTCGCTTAGGAAGCTCCTGGTGACTACCCACTAGTCACAGGTCGAGTTTTAGAGCCTACAGGTCGAAGCCTTGGCTCTGATACCATAATTGTGACACCCCATTTTGATAATGGAATGTCACACGTAATTATGACGTATCATCAAAGTATACAAGGATAAATGTCTAAAACATTACATGACCATAGGGTAAACCGGAATCAAACATTGGTTTCCAAACATAAGCCCAAAACATAATAAAGCAAAGGAAATGAATGAAAGACTAAACAAGCATAAGTATATGAAGGCAAAAAGGAAAAGAAGTCTCTGGCAGCTTCCATCCTATGCACGTCCTCTAAATGCTCGAGTCTTTCCTAGGGTACCTGCCGTTTTGGGACATGGAAAGGAAAGTAACGGCTGAGCAAAACGCTCAGTGCACGGATATAGACAAAGTATAAGTGACTAAAACATAATAAAGACTTAATAGCAGCGGAAATGCATAAGTCCTGGAAAACCTGGAACATGTTCATAAAACTGGTTTTATAGTTTGAAAAGCCTTATGTTTATCTTATAAAAACTGTTTAGCATGTTTTACCATTAGCCAATATAGGTCATGAAAATCCACCGTGCATGAATACTTGGAGGGGTGACCTCATCATGCAAATTAGAGGGGCTGCCTCCAATTTAATATACTGGTTTTTGGGCAGGAGGGATCAACTCCTTGTGAAGGATGCAAGGCACACACCACATTCACCATGAAATCCTGACTGAAAACATGTAACTAGGATGTACCCATATGCCCCACATGATAAATATAATATAAATGGCCAAAAGCTGAAGGGACGCCACGAGCAATCACTCCGCCGTGGTGAAGTCATAACATCAGTGCCTCTAATGTTATGGTTATGGTACCTCCATAACTAGGTGAAACTGGTCATGCATGTATATGGCTATAGGTATTCTTAATTAAACATAAGCAAATCAAACACGTAACTTATACTACGGGAAAACATTTGGTTGCATACGGGGAATCCTAATAAGGAAAGAATGTCCATACTGAAAGGACGGGAATCCGTACCTTATGTCCAGTGAACGAAGAAGATGAACTGAGAGGAATCCTACTTCCGAATCACTAGTGCTACATAAATACATACATGAATAAGTATTTGCTTACTAAATATGTAGCTGGTTTTATGTCATGTCTTAGCTTATTTTATGTGTTCTTACCATGTTTTACTGTTTAAAAGCCTTAAACTGTGTTTTATCTTATATTCTGTTTAATCTGATTAAGTATTTATGGTATTTCATGTGTTATTATACTTACTGTGTAATAATAAGTAACTTTCCAAAAATAGCAGGTTTCCTAAAATAGAAAGTTTCCAAAAATAGAAAGTTTCCAAAAATAGAAATAAGCTGGTTAAATAAGCTAAGTATATAAGCCTAAGTGTTTTCATGATTATTTTCTAAGTCATATGATATAATGTATAGTTTATGTTAGAAATACGTTTTAACGTATATTAGAAGTATCAGTCACTCCAAAATAGTATTAATGTTGTAATAGCTCGTAGTTAATGTTACTTATTAAGTTAAGTAAGAAACCGACCCATGGGCTTGTCATGGGTCGGCCCAAGCCCAAATAAAGGCCTTGGATATAAATACCCCTTTCCACCATGGAAAGGGGTTGGTTGTTGACATTCCACTTATTCATTTGAATAAAAATACACATAGTTTCTCTCTCACTTTCTCTCACTAGTTTCTCTCTCTAGGAATCTTCAACCCACTTCATAGATTCATAGTTTATCAATATTCTACATTTGGTATCAGAGCTATGGGGTGATTTAAGGTAATGATTTGTGTTGTTATTTAGTTTTTGATTGTATTAGTGTTCTTTAAGAAGATCCATCTTGATTCTTGGAGTTTTTGGTGATTTTGTGATTGGGATTAGTAGATAAGTATTAGTTTTTACTTATTTTATTTGAAATCACAAAACCTTTTGGGTAACTTGGTAAAAATCTGGGTTTTTTCTTCATATTTTTGTTCGACTGTTACTCGAACAAGGTTTCTGTTTCCCAGTAAAAGTTCCGGATCAACAAAAGTTCCGGATCAAAAATTTCCGAACCAAAAGTTCCGGATCAAGGAAAGTTCCGGATCAAAAAGTTCCGAACCAAAAGTTCCGGATCAAGGAAAGTTCCGGATCAAGGAAAGTTCCGAACCAAAAGTTCCGGATCAAGGAAAGTTCCGGATCAAGGTAAAGTTCTGGATCAAGGGAAAGTTCCGGATCAAGGAAAGTTCCGGATCAAGGTAAAGTTCCGGATCAAGGGAAAGTTGCGGATCAAGGAAAGTTCCGGATCAAAGGAAAGTTTCGGATCAAGGAAAGTTCCGGATCAAATCTTCCGAACCAAAAGTTCCGGATCAAGGAGTTCCGAGCCAAAATCTTCCGAATCAACACTTCCGAATCAACAAAAGTTCCGAATCAAGGGATATTTTACTTGTTTTTTCGACGATTTTTTAGAGGATTTAATCTTGGTTTCTTACAACAAAAACTCAACACAACTCACAAACTTTACTTCACTTCTCGATCAACCAATAATCTTTGTCTCTTTGAAGTGAACAAAATGAATCCGAATTCATTAATGCCTCAGATGACATCACTTACGGACATTTCCGTCATTACGGGAACGGATAATCGCCCTCCAATTCTCATTAAAGAAGTCTTTGAAGCATGGCAAGGCCGTATGATGTCATACCTTAAGGGAAAACCGACATATGGGAGGCTTATGGTTAAGTCAATTCTAAATGGTCCACTTGACTATGGTACCATAGTGGTTAACAATGTGACTCGACCAAGGGAGTTTGAAGAACTTACACCAGCTCAACAACTTGTTGCCGATGCAGACGAAAAGGCTCTTCAAACCATTCTCCAAGCTCTTCCACATGATATCTATCGAATGGTAAGTCAGTATACGGGGGCAAAGGATTTATGGGAACGTCTAAAGGTGTTGCTACAAGGTACGTCTCTTACCAAACAGGAAAGGGAATGTCAGTTGTATGATCTGTTTGATAGATTCACATACAGCCCAGGGGAAACGCTTCACGACTATTACTTCAGATTCACTACTCTCATGAATGATCTGAATGTATACAATCTCGTGATTGCTCCATTCCAGGTTAACACCAAATTTTTGAATACTTTACCTCAAGCTGAATGGGGTGAGTATATTACCGATGTTAAGTTAACCAGGGATTTGCATAAGTGCAATTTGGATCAACTCTATGCTTTTCTTCAGCAGCATGAGAAACACGTGATCATGCACCGTTCGCCTCGAGGTATGTACCTTGATTCTTTAGCTTTGATGGCGAATCAACCAAGCTTGTCACACAACAACACTCCTTATATTTTGGGACACCAAGCCTATCATCCATCACCTTACATGACACCAACCTTTCCCCAATATTCGATTCTACCGCAACCACCCACCTCACATCAGCAACAATATCGGTTTAATGCACCTTCATCACAATATGCTTCACAACCTCACCCAGCAAGCATTGCACCTTATGCTCAGTCTTCATATTCTTCTTATCAAGAGAATGCAGCATATCCATCAAGCTATTCTGACCACATGAGTGTTCCTTCTAGTGCTTATGCAGCTCAACAAGACCAAGCATTGTATTGTGATGATGATGAAGTCCCCATTCCTGAATTCAAACAAGGAACTGACCCAGTTGAAGTGTTAGCCACTATGTCTGCTTATCTCACAAGGACTTTAAGCAAACGAGGATTTAGAGGACCAGCTCCTACTAACAATCAGTTGAGGAATTCATCCAATTCTCGCCAACAAGCTACTATTGAGAATGGAAGGGTAATGGTTCAACCTATTCAACCTTATCAGGGGAGACCTACTACATCAACCACCAATGCACGCACGATCAATCCTGCTCCAATGGTCAACACTCCTCCACGGGCTAATTCCACAGGCAAGTTAAGAATGATTACATGCTACAACTGTAAGGAAGAAGGTCACATGTCCAGGGATTGCAAAAAACCCAAGAGGAGAAGGGATGGTCAATGGTTTGCAGAGAAGATTTATCTGGTAAACGCTCAGGCACAAGGAAGGGAACTTGATGAAGAGGAGCTTGCATTTCTTGCTGATCCAGGGATTGCTGAACAAGACGTTGTCACTACACAGAATGCAGCATACCAAGCAGATGATCTTGATGCTTATGATTCAGACTGTGATGAACTTCAAGCTGCACAGGCAGCTCTTATGGCAACTATCTCTAGCTTAGGGCCAGAAAAATTATCTGAGGTACTTAATAATACTAATGATAATACCACTGATACTAGTATTCAACCACATCAAGTTGTGCAAGAGAGTGTTGATTCGAATGAGTCTTCGGTAGTGAGTCTTTCAAATGAGGAGACAATCAATGATAGTAATATCAATGTGAGTCCCCAGACTTTGAGTGAATCACAACCGGGAGCCATTTCGCATACGCATACTCCTGCTCAACAAGATTTGGTCATGGTTCCTGCTACATTACTTAGCCAAATGAATGCTGCACTCTTAGAAACCTTAGCTAAGAATAAGAATTGGTCTGATGAGCTTGCCTTGTGCAACGAGAAAGTTCAAACTTTGGAATTAGTTCCTTCGTCTAGTGTTCTAACAAATCTCGAATATGATCATTTTCGAAACAAACAAATGGGTCATTTGTAAGAAATTGAAACCTTAAGAGCAGATCTTTCTAACGAACTTAAAGAAAAAGAGTTAGTGGTCACTAATTTTCAAAAACTTCAAACGGATTTTGAATTACTCGAGTCTAAGAAGAATGAAATGGAAATTAATGCGGCTAATAAGATTAGAAGTCTAGATTATTTGCTTTTAAGACAATACGCTGCATCTCAACTAGTGCACTTATTTGATGCTTCGTTTAGAGAATTTAACTTATCACGTCAAAAAAGCCTTCCCCCGAACCCACGGTATGCAAAACAAGCTTTTAGCCATAGTCCAAGACTTTACAATGCTACCCAATTAGGATTGGTCTTAGACCCGATTGTTATTTTCGATGATCGCACAAGTAAGGATCTAGTTGATGAGGATCGGTCATACAATTTTGCAAAATATCCCGAGTTTGATTATTTTAAAATGAATCAGGAGCTTGCAAAAACGGATTTTAGAATTCGCTTCCATATGGATAAAGATCTCATCACAGCACCAACCTACATGTTAAATGAAGAAAACCCTAGTACACTTCCTACACTTGTCAAAATGGAAGGACCTAAGGAAATTCCAAAGGATCTTCCACCTGTTAGCACGGTATGGTTAAACTTGCAAGAGATTAATTAATACTTTGCTAGTTTTGACAAGGTCATTTTGGAATGTACGACTTCAAATGGCCTAAACGCCGGAGAATGGGCTTTCGAACACATGAACGAGGTGTTTAAGAATGAGATCAATCCATTTGTCGAAAATCTAAAAGGAAGTTTTGCATCTCTTAAGGAAAATCTTGAGTTTGAAATTGGAGAAGTTCAAAAAGTGTTTTATGAAATGGACACCGCTTATGAACTACAATTAATTGAAAAGGAAAAGATTTTATCCGAATATGACCGATTCTTGTCCCAAGTAATTTCGTGTGATGTGCTTACTACTGTAAATGTCAATTATTCGAATGAGCTTACATCCGCTATGATTAAATGTGATGATGTGAATATTTGTGATGATGTGTGTGATCTCTCTGTAAATGTTGCTGATACTGTAAATGAGGTAGATAATCATTCTTGTCACGAATCTAACGCTGAATTTTTAAAGCTACAAGATTCTTACAATTTACTTTCAAAACGCTTTAATCAACTTGAACAACATTGTATATCTTTAGAATCAAAACAAAAAACTCAAAATGAGGATCTTTTGATAACAAATGGTTGTGAAAACGGTGTTGAGATGAGTGACAAGATGATTGCAATAGTTAAGGTATTAGAGGAAGAGATTATGAGATTAAAGAGAGATGTGTCATCAAATGAAACACTAAAATTGGAACTAGAGGCTGCAGAGTCTAAAAACCAGGTCTTAGAAATTAGACTTTCGTCTATTCTAGGGGAGATGGATCGTGCAAGACAGGGAATGTCCAAACTTTATGGTTCACTAGAAGAACGCTTCGCTTTTAATGCAGCACAACAACAATCTTATGTTGAACAATTGAACCAAAAATGTGAGGAAATCTCTAACTTAAATATCCAGCTCATTGACAAAAACATGCTTTTGGCCGAGTTAAAGGAGACACTTCTTCTCAACCGACTAGAAGTTGTTAATAACTTAGCTACCAACTCTGCACCGTCCTCTAGTGCTCCAAAAACCAAGTCGGTAGTGCTTTATAAGAACCCGCTCCATAAGAAAAACCCGGTTACCTACGATGATTATATGAGGAACGCAATTAAGCATGTAGATCTTGTTAGGGATATTTTAGATGACTTGTATGAGTTAGATCCCTCAAGCAGTTACTATTATTCAGCCCATGAATATATTAAGCGTGTTCAATATTGCTTAGCCTATTTTCAACACATAGGAAAACCGGGTTCTGCACTACTCACTAATCGACCCATTGCTGTAACTCCATTCAATACGACCCCATGAGCAAAACCGTCATTGGCACCATCAAATATGGCACCTTTAAAATCTGTTGCTAATGTTCCCACTTTGCCTTCTACAGGATTAAAAGAGTCTACTAAGGCTAAAGGATCGCCACTCAAGAAAGCTAAGATCAAGCCCTCCACTAGTAGTACCAACAAGAAGAAAGTAGAAGCTCACCATAGGAATGTTATGTCAGTTTTAAATAAAAAGAATCATGTTGCTAAGACTAAAAGCTCTGCGCCTGTGCAGAAGCCTAAACCATTCGTGAATTCTAATTTGAACTGTTGGAATTGTAATGAGTGCATGTTTTCCCAACTTCATGATTTGTGTCTTATTTATCCTGTGAATGAAATGAATGCCATTAGGAATAATCTTGAATGGAAGCCCACTGGGAGAACTCGTACCCAAGTTGGATGGCAATGGCGTCCCACTGGTAGGACCTTTACATTAGATGGAAAAATGTGCCCTTTAACTAGGAAAGCATCCATTGAGGTTAGGTCTCAGCGTCCTTTAGTTAGGCACACTAGCACTAAAGTATGGAAACAGCGCCCTTTAATTAGGTCAGCTCCCACTATAGTGCCTATCAGTGAAGAAATACCTTAGGATTTAAGCCAACTAGAATCTACACCACCAACTAGGAAGAAGGCTAGGAAATCTAAGAAACCTAAAGTTAGCAAATCTAAGATTATTAAATCTGTACCTGCTAATAACAAGGAACATTCAGATTCCGAAACCTATACATTGTCCTCATCTGGTGATATTTTCAGGTGGTCCAAATCATCCTCTGGTATTTGGACTCCGGTTGTTCAAAGCATATGAGCGGAGATCGCTCGATGCTCCGAAATTTCGTCAGCAAGTTTCTTGGAACGGTTAAATTCGGTAATGATCATATTGCAAAGATAATGGGGTATGGTGAATATCAGATTGGAAACGTTACGATTTCAAGGGTATGCTATGTAGAAGGTCTTGGTCATAAATTATTTTCAGTAGGACAGTTTTGTGATTCCAACCTAGAGGTTGCTTTTCGACAACATACTTGTTTCATCCGCAACTTGGAAGGAAAAGATTTGTTGAAGGGGTCTCGTGGTGCAAATCTTAATACTTTGTCCTTACAAGACATGATGGCCGCTTCTCTAGTATGTCTTCTCTCTAAAGCATCTAAGACCAAGTAATGGTTATGGCATCGTAGATTATCTCATCTCAACTTTGATGCTATTAATCATCTGGCTAAAAACAAATTAGTTCGTGGTCTTCCAAAGCTCAAATTTCACAAAGACCATTTATGTTCCGCGTGTTCAAGGGGGAAAAGTACCAAGAAATCATACAAGCCCAAAGCTGAAGACACCAATCAAGAAAAACTTCATTTTTTGCATATGGATCTTTGTGGGCCAATGAGAACTGAAAGTGTGAGCGGTAAGAAATTCATCCTTGTTATTGTGGATGATTTCTCCACGTTCACATGGGTTAGATTTCTACGTACAAAGGATGAAGCACCGAAGGCTATCATCACTTTTCTGAAATTCATTAAGGTACGTTTGAATACTACTATCCGCCGTATTCGTACAGACAATGGAACAGAGTTCGTCAACCAGACTCTTCGTAATTACTATGAAGAAGTTGGTATCTCACATGAAACATCCGCTGCACGTACTCCACAACAAAACGGTGTCGTTGAAAGACGGAATCGTACGCTTATGGAAGCTGCTAGGACTATGCTGATTTATGCGAATGCTCCATTGTTCTTGTGGGCAGAAGCTGTATCTACTGCATGTTTTACCTAAAACCGTTCTATCATTCGGAAACGCCATGGAAAAACACCTTACGAGCTTCTACATGATCGTAAACCCGATGTTTCATTCTTTCATGTGTTTGGTGCTCTTTGTTATCCAAACATTAATAGTGAGAACTTGGGCAAACTTCAACCGAAAGCCGATATAGGTATTTTCATTGGTTACTCGCCCTCTAAGAAAGCATATCGAATTTACAACCGTTGTCTTGGTAAGATAGTAGAAACTATGGACGCAGATTTCGATGAGCTGACAGCGATGGCTTCTAAGCAACGCAGCTCTGAACCCGTGCTTCACGAGATGGGAACCGGTGCTATTAGTTCTGGATTAGTTCCCAATAATCCTACTTCTACATCATTTTTACCACCTACAAGGCCCGAGTGGGATAAACTGTTTCAACCGTTGTTTGATGTGGGTTTATAAGGTTAAACTTGATGAGATGGGTGCAAATTAGTTCCTCTCCCTGATAAGGTTAACATCCTTACTTTGTTGTGGGTTTATAAGGTTAAACTTGATGAGATGGGTGCAGTCTTAAAGAATAAGGCTAGATTGGTTGCTAGAGGATATAAACAAGCCTTGGGTATCGACTTTGAAGAATCTTTTGCTCCTGTTGCAAGATTGGAGGCTATTAGACTATTCCTTGCGTATGCTGCTCATATGAACATGATCGTCTATCAAATGGATGTGAAGACGACATTTTTGAATGGTGAACTAAGGGAAGAAGTCTATGTTAGTCAGCCGGATGGGTTCGTTAGCACGAAGTTTCCTAATCATGTTTACAAGCTTAAGAAGGCTATCTATGGGTTGAAACAAGCTCCACGCGCGTGGTATGATCTCCTTTCAACATATCTTATTTCGGAAGGCTTCTCCAAAGGCAAGGTGGACCCCACTCTATTCACTCTCAAGGAGGAAAACGACATGATACTGGTACAAATTTATGTTGATGATATAATATTTGCTGCCTCTAACATAAAATTGTCAAAACGCTTTGAGAAGATAATGTCCACACGCTTTCAGATGTCAATGATGGGAAAAATTTCATTTTTCTTAGGATTACAAATTTCTCAGAATCCCAGAGGCATCTTTATTAATCAATCCAAATATGCTCTAGAATCTTTAAAGAAATATAACTTTGAAAATTGTGACCCCGTGGACACTCCAATGGTGGAGAAATCCAAGTTAGATGAAGATAGGAATGGGACTATTGTCGATCCAAAACTTTATCGTGGGATGATCGGCACCCTTCTCTATCTGACTGCTAGCAGGCCTGATTTGCAATTTGCTGTATGCATGTGTGCCCGGTATCAGGCTCGGCCTATCGAAAAGCACCTACATGTTGTTAAAAGGATCTTTCGGTATCTCAAAAGAACACTTCATCGTGGTCTATGGTATCCGAAAGATTCCTCCATTGCTTTAATATCATACGCAAATGCCGATCATGCTGGATGTCAAGACACGAGGCGTAGCACTTCTGGGTCTGTGCAACTCCTTGGAGACAGATTGATTAGTTGGTCTTCAAAAAGGCAGAAAAGCGCTGCAATTTCTAGCACGGAGGCTGAATACATCGCCATGTCCGGTTGTTGTGCTCAAGTCCTTTGGATGAGATCACAACTAACTGACTACGGTTTGGGATTCAACAAAATCCCGATGTATTGTGACAACAAGAGCGCCATTGCCCTTTGCTGCAACTACGTTCAACACTCCCGGGCCAAGCACATAGACATTCGCTACCATTTCATTAAAGAGCAGGTGGAGAACGGAGTGATCGAGCTGTATTTTGTCACTACTGAGTATCAGCTGGCAGATATGTTCACCAGAGCCTTAGATCGAGGACGAATCGAGTTTTTGATCGACAAGCTTGGCATGAAATCATTCACTCCAGCGACTCTCAAAGAATTGGCAGAAGAATCAGCTGAATAGTGGTGGTAAACTATTCAGGCGTATCCTTTGTTCGTGATGATGTATATTATCGTATATATATAAACCACAAAAAGAAACATACAAAAATATAAAACCTACAAAAACCATAAAAAATATAAAACCTACAAAACCCATAAAAAATATAAAACCTACAAAAACCATAAAAATTATAAAATCAAGAAAAACCAAAAATATTTTTCGTTTTTTAAATCGGGCATGTCTTTTAGTACAGTAATATTTACAGCTTTAGAAATATCGATCAAAATTGACACGGCGCCATAAATAGAGTCCGTATAAAAGTTGTACATTTTTAAAACATGCCCATTATGGCTTGTAGTTATTTCTAACTGCAACCCGGTTTTCATATTAAAGTCACGTATTTCCTTGGAAAACGTTGGCTCACAACGGGAATTAATTTTCTCAGGCATGATTTACAAGCCAAATCATGCAAAGGGATCAAGTTTACTTTACAACTTGGTCTAACACGAGTTAGTGTACGTCTCAGTGCATTAATTTGTCAAAACAAGAGAAATCTTATTGCCACCACGAATCAATCTTTTCAAGACATTAATTGGAAATGTTTTCATCAATATTTGACTCTTTAAACAATGTCTACAGCTCTTTAAATAGAAAACGGGTCATCGTTTAAGGGGGAGAAAATATTAAATCATCTTCGTCATCAAAACGATTTTCAAAAGTGTTTGTGGAAAATTAATTGGCTAAATGGTTTATGCGTGGACTTGCTTTAGAATACGAATTGTGCTCGCTCAATATGATAAGAATTGCTTTAAGATCTTGGAGATTTGCTAATAGGTTGCGAGGCTTAAGTTGTGTGAAGGTTAAGTTGGCTAAGTTTAACGTTGGTTAGGGAGACGAGAAAAGAAATATGAAAAGATAAGGAATAAAAAGGGAAAAGGAAAGAAAAGTATAGGGTTAAAAATGACTAAGGAAGAAAGTTGTAAATTTTTTTTTGACCTAAGTCAAACCAAACCCCCCCCCCCCCCCCCCCCCGTTTATCTTCTTCACTGTTTCGGTTTTTCTTTCTTGCCGCCATTTTCACACACTCAAGCTTTCACAAACTCTCATTCTAATCTTCCAATCCGTTTCATTCGATCCAACAAGGTACAAACATCCATCTTTGATTTTTAATTCGCCTAATTCATTGAAATCCACTTAATTAATTCGTTTGAATTAAGATTATCAAATTAGGGTTCGTTTGCCTAATTAGGGATTAATTAATTAGGGGTTTTAGTTGGGTTTTATGCGGATTAGCCCTAGATAGATGTTTTGTTGCCTTAGCATGCCTTAAAACTCATAATCGCGCTTAGAATAATCATTCATAGGGTGCGTTTATAAGTTCCGGATGAACAAGGATTATGAACTTCCGAATGAAGGAAGTTCCGGATGAACTTCCGAACGAAGGAAGTTCCGAATGAACTTTCGAATGAAGGAAGTTCCGGATGAACTTCCGAATGAAGGAAGTTCCGGATGAACTTCCGAATGAAAGAAGTTCCGAATGAACTTCTGAATGAAGAAGTTCCGAGTAAACTTCCGAATGAAGAAGTTCCGAATGAACTTCCGAATGAAGAAGTTCCGAGTGAACTTCCGAATGAAGAAGTTCCGAGTGAACTTCCGAATGAAGAAGTTCCGAATGAACTTCCGAATGAAGAAGTTCCGAATGAAGAACTTCCGAATGAAAGAAGTTCCGAATGAACTTCCGAATGAAAAAGTTCCGAGTGAACTTCCGAATGAAGAAGTTCCGAATGAACTTCCGAATGAAGAAGTTCCGAGTGAACTTCCGAATGAAGAAGTTCCGAGTGAACTTCCGAATGAAGAAGTTCCGAATGAACTTCCGAATGAAGGACTTCCGAATGAAGAGTTCCGAACGAACTTCCGAATGAAGAGTTCCGAATGAAGGAGTTCCGAATGAAGAAGTTCCGGGTGAACTTCCGAATGAAGGAGTTCCGAATGAAGAGTTCCGAATGAAGAGTTCCGAATGAAGGACTTCCGGATGAAAAGTTCCGAATGAAGGACTTCCGGATGAAAAGTTCCGAATGAAGGACTTCAGGATGAAAAGTTCCGAATGAAGGACTTCCGGATGAAGAGTTGTTGGATTGATAGTTGTTTGCCTATGATAATTACTTGTTGAAATGTGTTATGCTTAGAAGTAATAATGATACATATCTATATATTTTTGTGCATCAACCTTTTATGTCTTATCTTAAGCAGATACGATGACTAATCCAACAGTACAAGCAATCCAAGATGCTAGAACAGCCGCAATTGCCGAAGCGAGAGCCCTCAAGTTCATACCAAACAATTACCGGCTGAAGCAAGTTTCAAAATCCACTCACCATGGATTTAAAGTCGCCATAGCAATCCTTGATCACTCTCACTTCAAGAATGCTTTAAGGAGTACTGCCTCGGTGCCATATGATTACATGTATGAGTTCTGGGCCACCAAGGAAAGTACTTCAAACAAGATCACCTTCTCTCTCGACAACAAAGAAAAAACACTCACAGTTTCAGACTTCCGCAAGATATTTGGAATACGGGATACACCCAAAGGTATGTCATTTTCTAGGGATCCTACCAAAGATGAACTCATGGAGATGTTCGATGCTCTTGGATGTCCTGACATACGAGTTGTGTCTGAGTTTACCACCGCTAAAGTAGGTCAACCTTGGAGAGCAATCTTGGGTATTCTCAGTAGATGTCTTACACCTAAAACCAGTGGGCATGATGCTTTGCGTAGTCCAATTATGAACATCTTCCATGGAATGTTCACAGGCTCAAATGCAGATTATGCATTATTGTTGTGGGAAGAATTTAACTTTCAACTCTTCCAAAACAAGAAGCTGAAGACTAATTTCTTTCCTTATCCTCGGTTTATCAAGCTTATCATTAATTATTTTATGAAGAATGATGTTACTATTGATAAGCGTGCAGCAAGTCGTCATCACACTGAAGAGGCTGATCACACTGTGGATCTAAGGCATGAAGGACCATCTGGTGGTGTTATTCCTGGTCCTATTCCCGATTATCTTCTGACGGAGAAAATTAAAGATTCTGCTGATTACAAACTACTGCTACTAGAAATCAAGAAGCTAAAAGCAAGCCTTCAGACAGGAGAAGACTCGTCTACTACGGTCAAGAGTAAAGGTAAACGCAAGCAACCAGCTGCTTTATCTGAACCCAAAACCAAGAAGAAGAAGACTAAGGCTAAGAAGGGAAAGGGTGTGGCTGATGAGTTAGTTCTCCGCGACGAAGAAGATGTTGATGATCCTACTCTTGACAAGGCTGAGAAAAAATTAATGAAGATAGCTATTGAAAGGAGTAGGAGAGATACGGGCGGTAGTGGTTCGGGTGCACAGATGAATATTGAAGAAGAGTACCAGGAGCCAGATGATATTGATGAGTTTGGATCACCTGAACGGTATTCTACTTCGAAGGAGACATCCATCCCTGTTTCAGCAAGTGTTGAAAAGGAGTCCGGTGCTCCTACAATCATGGTACCTACTCAACCTTTAGTAACTCAACCTCCAACAATACAGCCCTTACCAACCCGACCGGTACCAACACCATTCCTTCCACCTCCAATAACTCCCATCCTCAGTACTGTGGTCACAACCGAGCCTCTTCAACCAACCTAGAGCAGCTCTGCATCATCTTCAATGGCTGCGTTTGTAATGGCAGAACTCTTGGATAAACACACGGATACTCAAAGAAGAGAGATGAATGAACTTCGCCAAGAGTTACTTAGACGAGTACAAAGTGAAGAAGCCTCAAAGAAAGCCCAAGAAGAGATGCTTGCTAAGTTCGCTGCAGAGATGGAGTTAACACGTAAAGCTCATGCAGAAGAACTAGCTCAGGTTAAGCAGGCTGAAGCTGATAAGTATGCTGCACGAATCACGAGACTTCAAGCCATGAGGGATAAATACAAGGAGCAGAAAGAAACACTTGAAGCTTCTGTTGAAGAGAGAGTGAAAGAATCCGTTGAGTCCATTATGCCAAAACTGCGTGATGAGTTGAAGACACTCGCGACTGATAACTTGATGATCAAGTCATCCAATCCTTCTGAATCCGCCTACAAAATTGCCTATGATTTAACGGATTTTGAATAAAGAAGATCCTCAAATCTCGTATGAGGGAACTTGGATCTTTTGATAAATCTAAGATTCAACGGTCACCCTACAAGTCACTAAATGATGTGATCATGGAGGATGATCGGTTATTTAAAATGTTTGGAAGTGTGGTACCTTACCACATTCGCCTGAGGAAGAAAAGGATGATAGTGAACAAGAAGAGGGTACTGGTGAAGAAGGAGAGAAAGAAGAAGGAGAAGAAGAAGAAAAAGATGATGATGATGATGGTGACGATGGTGGTGATGATGATGAGGATGATGATGATGATGATGATGGTGATGATGGTGGTGATGGAAATGAGGAGAGTGCTAAAGGAAGCAACGAGGATAGCGATGAGGATAATGATGGTAAACAGCCTGAAACAGGGGATAAGGGTGCCAGCACAAAGAAACCTTCTAAGTCTGGAACCAAGTCATAGAAAGATGCTGCGCAAAAGGAAAAATCCACTTCAACGGAATCAAGACGATCCAAGTGGCGCCATGATGTGAATGCTACTACGGCATCATCGATTCCCGGTACATCTATTGCTGTGTCTATACCTGTTACCACTAACCCTGTTAGTTCTCTCGTTGCTCCTGTGATTGCAGAGTCAGTAATTGAACCTGAAGCTGCACAACACTCGCCTGTTCACGACACCGCCGAGATGCCAGAATCAGAACCAGCCGATGTTCATGTTTCTACTTCTCTGCCACAAGAACCACAATCTACTGTTCCCGAGTCAAGCACACGGGACTGGGCGGACACTTTGGAGATTGATGAAACTGCACCGCCACAAGCTTGGATCACGGCAGCTGCTAAATATGATCCAATCACAGACGCTGACAGAGATGTTCTATATCTCCGTATCCGTAGTCCGATTGACTTGTGTGCATTTCTGGCTCATGAGTATAAGACTTCGGTCACTCCGTCTTTGGTGAAAAGAGCGCTAAAGGATAAGAGAATTCGCGCCAAAACCAGGTTAACCCGAATGGAGTACGAGTATTATGCTGACGAGGTCCTGAAAGCTCTTAACACCGTTCAAAGGCCAGGCCTCCATGAATCAGAAAGAGCTCCACCTCCACTTGATCCTTCTCAAGATAATCAAATTGCTCTTGACTTCTTCGTCACCTATGATCTTGATTATCTCCTCAAGGGTTCATCAAAGTACGCAACCTCCCTGACCTTGCTGAAAGCTGCCAACTGGGGGACAATACCCTGGATCGAGGAAAAGGTAAACCGACTCTGGGTCCCAAAGGTAACTCGTAATTATGATATGTATGTTGTTATAGGTGCATCTCATTGGGACAAACGAGTCCGAAGGGCGTACAGAGGTTGCTGCTTAGTCAATTCAGGAAGCAACGTTAGATCCGATATTCGCATCTCCAGCATTTTGGGACTGAAAACTGAAGCCAAGAATGGCTATTATCATGTGACGGAGATTCGTCTAAAAAGGAAGGATGACAGAGAATACAAAATCCAGCAGGGAGATTTTCCTATCATTCGCCTTGAGGATATCGAAGACATGTTGCTTATGATGACCCGGGATCAACTCACCCATATTGCTCGTGAAGACATCATTGCCTTGAATACAACACTTCGTATGTTCACACGAAGCGTTGTTATCAAGAAACGAGTTGAAGATCTTCAATTGGGAGTCGAAAGCTACCAAAGGAAGCTTAACCTAACCCGTCCAATGAATCAAGTTCTACCTCAACATGTCGATAGATGTCCCTATACCGGCATTACTGTTCCGAATTACGGCATTTTCTACTTAAACAGTCGAGGGATAATGAAGTTTATGAGGGTGGGTGAGCTTTATAAGTACAGTGATGGGACTCTCATATACGTCAGAGGAAAGTTGGAGCATCTTAATTCGGGTGGGTCTCTACCAGAGATGATTGAGGATTGGCATTAGGGTTATCGGCAAATGGCAAAGTACGTGATCAAGAAGATTGATCAAAAGCTCCGTGAACGTAGATTGATGAGGAGCTTAGAAAGATTCGTTGGTGGAAGACCATATGGAGTGCACCACAAGTTACTGCAACGATCCATCTAATGGGTCGTACATTTCAGGTCCACTTTATATTGGTTTTTAATTGTGAATATGTAAATTTGTGAATATTGTGCTCTTACGGCTTGATGTAGTGTTAAGGTATGATAATTTTTCAAGAATTTCTCACGAGATTCTAAATCTTTCAAAATATATCATACTAAAGCACTACAACTATCCCTTATTAATTTAAGGGGGAGCATTAACATTTTCTATGGCCAAACATCGATTTCATTTTTACCCAAAGACCGGTTAATCCATTCAATATCCCAAATATTAATGGTTAACATTTTGGATAAGGGGAGAAAATGAGATTAAGGAGACTTAAATGATACTTGGCTAAAAGATGAAAAAGACTTAACGATAATCCAACTTAATATGTGTAAAGCACGTGTTAAGGGGGAGCGTTTTTGATGAACAAAACACCTACGGTACAAAACTTTTGATTTCAATATCACAAGTACCTAAGGTGATTTTCAAGGATTTTTCATGGTGGCTATACTTTCCCAAAACACGCTTAATTCACGACGAATGTGGTGACAAAAGGGTGGTAGGAATAGGTTTAGTCCAATGATTCATCAGAGCCGATGGAATCTTCCCAAGGACAATTCCCTAGATAGGATTAGAAGTCCTAGGAAAGTTGGAGAAAGATTGTGAACGTAGCTGAATGCCGACCAAGTACTTAAGCTAGCACTGGAACAATCACAACAAGGTGCTAGTTATGACGTATTGGTAAGCATTGAAGGGGTTGAAGAATGAAAAAGAATTGTAAAGATAAAGGGTGTAAAGAAAGAAGCCCTCCTTACAACTTTAGGCAGAAACCGGGTCAATACATATGCTATTGAGATCATTTTTGTTAATGATTCTCGATATTGAAGAAAGACATCATGGACCCAGTGATGCAATGCACAACCCTTCCCAGCTAACTCAAATATCTCTCAAAAGGTATTTGTTTTAATCACACGGAGATCAACACGTTATCTATTGGTTTATTCACTCCGAATAGACTGATATTGAAAAGGTGGCACTCCTCTCCAGCCATCGCTCACTAAATCAAAACGCACTATCGAGTCTAGAGCCACGAGATCATCAAAAGTCTCATTAGGACACTTCCCATTTATTCCTTGCTTTATCACACACTGTGAAAAGTAAGAGATTTTTTATGAGTCCTACGCAGTATTCTTGTAATATTGCCAGAACATCCGAGTAATACGCAAGTGTTACAATGAAGATGGAAATCCTGCTTGAGCCAACATCAAACAAGCTCATGGTAGGTTACACGTACGGTTCTTTTAGAACCAATCTTGTGAAAAACTGGAAAGAAACAGTAGTTTAATTCTTAATTGAACTTAAACTCGTTCCAGGCCTCTACGCATTATCATATGATCTTGCCAGAACACTCAGAGTGACACCCTCTAGTGTTCACAGTGACGAGTGGAAATCCTTCTAGTGTTAACATCAAACAGCACTTGGTAGGTAACAAGCAAGATTCAATTTGAATCAAGTTTGTGACAACTGGAAAGCAACGATGGTGAATATCTTAATTAAAATTCACTTGTTCCAGGTTTCATGAATTGACGGCTTCAATCATAAGGATTTTTAATCCAAATGATTCACTCTTTATGTTCGCAGTCAGCTTTGGACGGTCGAATAAAGAGAACGGGTTTACCCGCGAAATCCTGTCAGGAAGTTACTTAATTGAAACTATCCGTCACGGGTGCGATATCTAATATCGTCCAACGGTCTTCACCGACGGAGGTAAAATGCTACCGAATTAGAATAAAATGTCAAAGCCATTTTATTCGTGTCGTTGCTGTGTACCTGTTAAAGACGGTGGCGTTGCTGTATACCTGTTGAAGACGGTGGCGTTGCTGTGTACCAGTTGAAGACGGTGGTGTTGCGGTGTACCTGTAGAAGTCGTTCCCACATGCCTATGTCTTTCTGCATCAAAGTTCAGCAAAATTCAAGAAAGTGCAAAATGAAGTCTTCCGCTGTACCAAACTCTGAAGCTTTCGAGAATTCAACAAAAAGACATAAGTGGGTGGAACATGGAGTCACGAGGAGGCAAGTTTCACAAGAAGGCAAAGATCGCACGTGATTGGTCAAAAGAACAATGCTCTCAAGCCAAAGCCTAAAAGATCAAATCAAAATATTCACAACAAAAAGAAAGAAGAAAAGACTACGAGCTGAAGAACGAAGACTTAGTATAGCATGCTAGGTTTAGAACTTTGTAACGTGGAGTGACCTCCCTTAGGGGGAGATTGTTAGAAATACGTTTTAACGTATATTAGAAGTATCGGTCACTCCACAATAGTATTAATGTTGTAATAGCTCGTAGTTAATGTTACTTATTAAGTTAAGTAAGAAACCGACCCATGGGCTTGTCATGGGTCGGCCCAAGCCCAAATAAAGGCCTTGGATATAAATACCCCTTTCCACCATGGAAAGGGGTTGGTTGTTGACATTCCACTTATTCATTTGAATAAAAATACACATAGTTTCTCTCTCACTTTCTCTCACTAGTTTCCCTCTCTATGAATCTTCAACCCACTTCATAGATTCATAGTTTATCAATATTCTACAGTTTATTAATTATTTCATGTAATTAAAATAACTATAGGTTAAAATATTTAATTAAAGTATAACATGTTTTTAATTAAATAAAGTTAAATACTTAGGTTAAAACATGTATTGTTATTTATTAATAATATAACGAATTCATGTTAATTAATTAATTATAACCATGGTTTTTAAATAATTAATTAATTATAAGTCTTAAAAATATATAATACTTAGGTTAATAATTTCATGATTTAAATAATTAATATAACCTAAGTCATGTTATTAAATTAATCATGTCATGTTCATTAATTTAATTTTAACATAAGATTATAAAAGAAAATAATCATAACATACACCGTGAATCGGATCTTGACTAAGAACTATGAACCGGACATGAAATCGACACCATACCCCGAACCAATTCGGGGTTACCCTTGTCTTGTTGTTGCCGTGGGACCCACACCAACCAACCGGGGCCATATGGTCTCGGTGGTGGTCATGTAAACAAAACACCCCTAAAACATTACTTTTTAATTTATTCCAAATCCAATTCCATGTTAGATCTATGATTTAGTTAGGTTTTATAAAAGACATAACGTGTTCTTAATTATTTAAAAGATTAAATTAAAAGAAAAGGGTTAAAGGATTTATCGAATGCGTGGATCTAAACAATGATGAACAAACACGAACACTAGCAATAATTCCAAGATCCAAGATCAATCAACACCCTCTTGGTGTGTTGTATGGGTGGCGGCCAAAAGACAAGGAAGAGGAGGAGGAGAACTTTTAGGTTTTCTAAAATCTTCTGTAAAAAATATGAGTAGTGTTTTTCCCCTTAACCCCCCCCCCTTTAGTAAATTTTGATGGGCTTGGCCCATCCCCTTCCTAATTTCGTGGCATATGGGCCCACATGGGGTAACCCGATCATTTTCCGTGTCTAATTAATAAGTGTGTTCTCGTGTTCGTGTTTTACGTGTTTGTTCGTGTTTATTTGTGTTCGCGTTTTGTGTGTTCTCGTTAAATAATTACCATGACCTAATATATTTATTTGTGTTCGTAATAAATATATATATGTAATTAATATTAGCTCGTGATTTAATTACGTTCATGATTTCATGATCGCATGTTCGTGATTAATTATTATTTAAATAATTATTGCGTGTTCGTGCGTAATAAATACTTATCGTGTTCTAACACGTACGCAATACGTAAAATCCTAACACGTAAACGTAATCGTACTATAAAAGGAAAGTTTTAATCTAGTACGTACGATCTTAAGGGTACTATTCATGATAAAAGCATGCGGGTTTTACAACTCTTCCCCCCTAAAGAGAATAATTCGTCCCCGAATTATAGGTAACCTAACTGAAAGAGAAACATACCCGAATCAAACTGAGAGGGTATGTAAGATAACTGAACGTGCGGGTTTCCTAGCAGAAGGAACGCGGAACGTGACATGTCTTGGAAGGACATGGAACGTGACGTGACTGAAAGGACATATCTAATTAATGAGAGAAAACGGATAAAAGTCCGGATGAACTTGTCCGTTTCCAAGTGGCCTCCCTCTTGGAACGGTTCCTTCAGAAGATCTTGACACTAATGATAAATCTTGGTCCTCCTGACCTTGACTTGGAATACGAAGAAATTCTTGGTTATCAACGGAAGGCAGATCCCCTAAATTCGATCGAGGAAAATAAGAGTTAACGTGCTAGGGTAACTGAAACGTTACGATGCAAGACAATCTGACTTAACTGATAATTAGAAACGATGTGCGAGACATAAAGAAACGTAGTACGTGAAAAATTTTGAACGTGA
This sequence comes from Glebionis coronaria, assembly GCA_025667525.1. Lineage (NCBI taxonomy): Eukaryota > Viridiplantae > Streptophyta > Magnoliopsida > Asterales > Asteraceae > Glebionis > Glebionis coronaria. Next base: position 610,798,514 of record CM046875.1, on the reverse strand, counting down.
TGCGTGAAAATTTTTGAACGTGCTACGTGGAGATATGGCGAGTGTAGTATGAGTAAACATATCGTGATCCATGATACGTGTAACATATCTTGATCATGATATGAGGAATGTGGAATGAACATGATATGTGAAACATATCGTGAACATAGAATATAATGGCGGTATCGCCAAACGCTACAAGGTGAGACGTGGAATATGACGTGAAACGTCTATCTGATGATGGAGAGTTATACTAAACTTGGGTCTGGTCTCTCAAGTTCTTGCAAAACTTCCCAGAACGAAATGAACGTAAAATCGTAAGCCGAGATGCCATCATGAACGTGAATAGTGTCATGAACGCGAGTGCGAAAGCAAGTCGTGAAATTTGAACAAGGATGTGAAGTAAATTAGGAGCACAATTATGAATATTTGTCTGACCCGATAAATGAGGGATTGCCAAGTGATCGGATGAGCCTTGGCTGGAACATGTCCGATCAATCTGTTGGTTCTGAAATCCTTGCGGATGTAAGGATTCTGCAGACATGATCAAATTATTTGTAATAACTCAGATAACATCATGCTTCTTCTAAGTTTGCGTTAATCTGGTAACCAAAATCCGTGGAGATCTTGTCCCATTTCAATTCACAATTTCAGATGATGAAAACATCCCAGTTTGTTGGTGTCCTATCTTAACCTGTTGGTATGTCAGGTACCTAGATCTGAACGTAACTGTATCTTGCTTCGTAGAACTTGATACATAGGAGTTTGTGAAACTCTAAGTCTCTGAATCTAGACTTCTCCTAGCGTATGATTTTCTAGAACACCTAATGTAGTGTAGGGTTCTCTCCTTTACGCATAAGCTGAGTCATGGTAAGATTAACCGTAGAAACCCATGTGATTCAGCGTGTCACTGGAATCAAATAGAATTGATATTGGGAAAAAAAATTCCAGGGTAAAATTTCACTTGTCATAGAATTTGCAACATAGTGCAGATAGGGTCTTCCTGTTCTTCTCTAGGCTTAGAGGAAATCAGGTTACCCTCAATGAAAACACTGATGAATTTGCTTTGAGTTCATGGAAACTCATTCTTATAATGCCGTTGGATCATTGATGAGACTAATTCAAAATCATAAATCTAGCATGACCGAATCGTGTACGAATAGCAGTCATGGACATGTCCTGCTTTTTCACTCGTCACTGTTGGCAGCATGATCATGAGTTCGATCTTGGAAAAGTGATTAACACTATACGATTGATTGGACATGTCGCCAATACATGGAGGAGAATAACAGTCATGAATGGTGATTTGTTTAAGCCGACGGTAGTCGACACATAATCTCATGGTATCGTTCTTCTCCTTGAAGGTTCTTCTGGAATATCTGGGAAGATTTTGGAATAATCAACTGGTTATGCGTAAAAGGACTTAAGTAGTCGTGTCTTACTGACAGGTAGAAAATTTTAGCGACCATGGCTAACAACGCACATGCTTGTAAGCATAGATAATTTGTACAGATTTTCCTGATGGAAAATCAAGCTGAATGTATTCAGGAGCCTGAACATTACTGTACATAATTATGAATCGTAGCATGGTGTGCTGTTCATAGTACATAAAATTCATCTCGTGTATGTCCTAGGAAATGCGTTAGCAGCTTGGATCTCATTACTAAGCTGAAGGAAAACCTTCGTATACGTGAGAATACGAAAGGCGTCCTTCATGGTCATGAATCAATGATTTATGGTTACAAGAATGAAAGTGACATCGGCAACGTGACAGTTCTCACTGATGCGCCGGTAATTGTATTGAAATTCTTGTGACCTGATTAATACATGGCACAACAAAATGGATATACCCTTGGAGGGTACCCTAAATTTCTTAGAAATGTTCCATAGTTGGACGTGAGTCATGTGTCTTGACTCATTTCTTGGAACTATAAGCATGACATATGTCTTGACTGGTGTTTTGACATGTATCTTCAGGAGGTATATGTGAGACATGTGTCTTGACTGATGTCTTGACATGTGTCTTCAGAAAGTATACGTGAGACATGTGTCTCGAGACGTAAAATAATAGAACTACAATAATAGGTTATTATGCCAGACTTGGCGGATCGGTTGGACTACTGATCCTTTGTATGTCTGATCACGTCCGCGACCGGAGCCTCGGTTACGATTTCTAGGATAGTTCTGTCATAGTAGTGGTTACTATCGTCCTGTCTGTCAGTTCCATGACGGTCATTCTCATGACCGTGATTCATGTAACTATTCAGCTGAGTGGCCGGCTGGTACCGGTTTGCACTCATATGGTTGAAATGACAGCCGAATGACGTGTGACATGTAACTAAGAATTAGGGACAATGATTGATGGAAATCGTCTGATGGTGAAGCATCTTCTCGTCCAATTTCTTTGCTCTGACGCCTTTGTCTTCGTCTAGTAGGATCTCCAGGTTGTGAACAACATCCGCATCTCGTAGCGTCTGCGGACGTCAGCAACATCAACCTTTATTAACATCTCCAAGTTATGAGCGGCATCAGCAACCTTGTAGAATATTAGCAATAGAAAATACGCCTGAGGTGAATCAGAATCGACTAGCGAATACTCGTGAAGTATTGCAAGTGGAATATACATGGATTTAAGGTACGTGTAATACACATGAAATACGGTACGTGGAGTACACGTGGAATGCACATGAAATGATCGGTATGGGGTCGATCATTTGTCATGATTTAAGGAAAGTATATCGGTTAACGGTTAGGAAAACCATCATGATAACCTGGCAGTATTATCATAGACATCATTCTGGTTGTAACGGAAACGTTAAAGTGTGGTTACAAAAAATTCAACGATGATTTGCCTGACAGCATGATCAATGAAAACCAACCATGACTATCATGAAAGCAGGATTCAATGAAATCTAACAATGTCTTGCATGACAGCGTAAATAACAAAAGAGGTGTAAGACATAATCAACATGAAGACGGAAATATCATGAAGAAACATGAAACCATCTATCATGAAAAAGTGTATAACATAATCAGCATAAAACTGAAGTTAACCATGACAGTATGAAAACATACTTGACATAAAAACATAGTAACTTATGAGGGGACATAAAAAAAACTTATGCCAATAAATCATGAGAAAAAATTTATGCATGAAAAACAGTGCATGAATGTATAATGTAGTTTATAAAAACCTTTATATGTGCGAGGGGACGCCTATGGGTCGGTCCCAAAACAAAAGACATGGCGAGGGGACGCCTATGGGTCGGTCCCAAAATTAAAAGTTTCGATAAAAGCACATGCGACTAAATAGGGCCAGTCCTGTACCAACCATTACTTAGTCATAATCCCTGCAACAATGATACATGAAACATAAATAAATGAAACTCATATGTCAAACTTATCAGAAAATTTTTTTATGTGACTAATTATGAACTACTGGGGTTCAGTCCACATAGCCACAGTTCACGAGGAACATTATGCATGAAACAATGACAAATAACTAAATATGAATGACGGTTGTCCATCCATATTAGTAAAACAATATCGATGAAAACATCAAGGTTAAAACCTCAAGGTGCTGAAAACATCATGGTTAAAACAACAATGCGCTAAAAACATCAATACATGGAATAACAACATTGGCTTAGGAAGCTCCTGGTGACTACCCACTAGTCACAGGTCGAGTTTTAGAGCCTACAGGTCGAAGCCTTGGCTCTGATACCATAATTGTAACACCCCATTTTGATAATGGAATGTCACGCGTAATTATGACGTGTCATCAAATCATACAAGGATAAATGTCTAAAACATTACATGACCATAGGGTAAACCGGAATCAAACATTGGTTCCCAAACATAAGCCCAAAACATAATAAAGCAAAGGAAATGAATGAAAGACTAAACAAGCATAAGTATATGAAGGCAAAAAGGAAAAGAAGTCTCTGGCAGCTTCCATCCTATGCACGTCCTCCAAATGCTCGAGTCTTTCCTAGGGTACCTGCCGTTTTGGGACATGGAAAGGAAAGTAACGGCTGAGCAAAACGCTCAATGCACGGATATAGACATAGTATAAGTGACTAAAACATAATAAAGACTTAATAACAGCGGAAATGCATAAGTCCTGGAAAACCTGGAACATGTTCATAAAACTGGTTTTATAGTTTGAAAAGCCTTATGTTTATCTTATAAAAACTGTTTAGCATGTTTTACCATTACCCAATATAGGTCATGAAAATCCACCGTGCATGAATACTTGGAGGGGTGACCTCATCATGCAATTTAGAGGGGCTGCCTCTAATTTAATATACTGGTTTTTGGGTAGGAGGGATCAACTCCTTGTGAAGGATGCAAGGCACACACCACATTCACCATGAAATCCTGACTGAAAACATGTAACTAGGATGCACCCATACGCCCCACATGATAAATATAATATAAATGGCCAAAAGCTGAAGGGACGCCACGAGCAATCACTCCGCCATGGTGAAGTCATAACATCAGTGCCTCTAATGTTATGGTTATGGTACCTCCATAACTAGGTGAAACTGGTCATGCATGTATATGGCTATAGGTATTCTTAATTAAACATAAGCAAATCAAACATGTAACTTATACTACGGGAAAACATTTGGCTCCATACGGGGAATCCTAATAAGGAAAGAATGTCCATACTGAAAAGACGGGAATCCGTACCTTATGTCCAGTGAACGAAGAAGATGAACTGAGAGGAATCCTACTTCTGAATCACTAGTGCTACATAAATACATACATGAATAAGTATTTGCTTACTAAATACGTAGCTGGTTTTATGTCATGTCTTAGCTTATTTTATGTGTTCTTACCATGTTTTACTGTTTAAAAGCCTTAAACTGTGTTTTATCTTATATTATGTTTAATCTGATTAAGTATTTCTGGTATTTCATGTGTTATTATACTTACTGTGTAATAATAAGTAACTTTCCAAAAATAGCAGGTTTCCTAAAATATAATGTTTCCAAAAATAGAAAGTTTCCAAAAATAGAAATAAGCTGGTTAAATAAGCTAAGTATATAAGCCTAAGTGTTTTCATGATTATTTTCTAAGTCATATGATATAATGTATAGTTTATTAATTATTTCATGTAATTAAAATAACTATAGGTTAAAATATTTAATTAAAGTATAACATGTTTTTAATTAAATAAAGTTAAATACTTAGGTTAAAACATGTATTATTATTTATTAATAATATAACCTAATTCATGTTAATTAATTAATTATAACCATGGTTTTTAAATAATTAATTAATTATAAGTCTTAAAAATATATAATACTTAGGTTAATAATTTCATGATTTTAATAATTAATATAACCTAAGTCATGTTATTAAATTAATCATGTCATGTTCATTAATTTAATTTTAACATAAGATTATAAAAGAAAATAATCATAACATACACCGTAACCGGATCTTGACTAAGAACTATGAACCGGACATGAAAACGACACCATACCCCGAACCAATTCGGGGTTACCCTTGTCTTGTTGCTGCCGTGGGACCCACACCAACCAACCGGGGCCATATGGTCTCGGTGGTGGTCATGTAGCCAAACCGAGACCCTCTCGGGTTCGATTTAGGCACGGCCAAGAACAAAACACCCCTAAAACATTACTTTTTAATTTATTCCAAATCCAATTCCATGTTAGATCTATGATTTAGTTATGTTTTATAAAAAACATAACATGTTCTTAATTATTTAAAAGATTAAATTAAAAGAAAAGGGTTAAAGGATTTACCGAATGCGTGGATCGAAACAATAATGAACAAACACGAACACTAGCAATAATTCCAAGATCCAAGATCAATCAACACCCTCTTGGTGTGTTGTATGGGTGGCGGCCAAAAGACAAGGAAGATGAGGAGGAGAACTTTTAGGTTTTCTAAAATCTTCTGTAAAAAATATGAGTAGTGTTTTTTCCCTTAACCCCCCCCCCCTTTAGTAAATTTTGATGGGCTTGGCCCATCCCCTTCCTAATTTCGTGGCATATGGGCCCACATGAGGTAACCCGATCATTTTCCGTGTCTAATTAATAAGTGTGTTCTCGTGTTCGTGTTTTACGTGTTTGTTCGTGTTTATTTGTGTTCGCGTTTTGTGTGTTCTCGTTAAATAATTACCGTGACCTAATATATTTATTCGTGTTCGTAATAAATATATATATGTAATTAATATTAGCTCGTGATTTAATTAAGTTCATGATTTCATGATCGCATGTTCGTGATTAATTATTGTTTAAATAATTATTGCGTGTTCGTGCGTAATAAATACTTATCGTGTTCTAACACATACGTAATACGTAAAATCCTAACACGTAAACGTAATCGTACTATAAAAGGAAAGTTTTAATCTAGTACGTACGATCTTAAGGGTACTATTCATGATAAAAGCATGCGGGTTTTACACCAACCCCCGCTAGAGTTCAATACACTACTAATGGAAGTAAACCAAAACCTAGGATCCCTTACCAGCAACCTAGGAATTGGCAACCATCAATAAGTAGTCGCATATCAAATACTACGACTGAACGATCAGAAAAACCTAGGTACACTAGGAATTTCGTGAATTCCAAATTCCCTACATGCCCCACGCGCAAAAAGGGCATTCACAATGGAAATAATGATCATTGCATTCTGTAATATCTCTGTGAGGTCAAATCTCGTGTCTTTGCAAATAGAAAGACTGCAGAATCCCATAATACAACAAGGAGATACTCACCGTCGCAAAGAAAAGCAATGACAAGCAATTTTCAAGGCGGGTTAATATTGGACATAGTTTCTCTCCAAAGAAGTCTTCAGCGGTGTCTGAGAAAACTACTCCTAGATCTTGTCTTCAGTGGAAATCAACGGGTAGGATCTTCAAGCAAGTTGGTCTTGAGTGGATTCTCATAGAGAAGAGTGTTGAAACCTACGCCATCACTAATGCGAGTGTTCTACATGTAGAAAAGGAATTTGTTACACCTAACACTAGTATTTGTGCAAACTCTTTTTCTTTGATTGCAGGTACTTCAGCGGATTCTGAACCCACTTCTTCCTCAAAGGGTTCAAATTCTATACATTCTATATCACCTTCTTCTCTTGTACAAAAGTCTATTTTTGATTATTTTCGAAAAACTTGAAAATGTAAATACAAAAATAAAATAAAATGTAAATATCCATAGAAAAACAAAATACAAAATTAAAAAATCTTTGAAAATACCAAAAAGATTCTTCTCGACATGTCTTTCAGTTTCGATAATATGGACATACCTAGAAATGTCGCTCAATAATGACACGACTGTGTACATAAAGCTCGAATGAAATTTCAAATGTTTTCAAAACATGTCCTTTCTAATTTCTTCAAATGACGTATAATTATCTCAGATTGTGACTCGTGCTTCAAAGAAAAGAAAGCTTATCACGGATGATAACTTATTCTTAACAACGGGGAAATAAAGTTTTCTCGGTCATGAGCTTTCGATAAAAACATTCAAAGTTTTTAAGTTCATGCAAATCACTTACAGTCAAATCAGACTATAACTTGGACCTCATATAAAGGAAAATGGCTCTTTTATACAATTTTTCTAACAACGGGTAGAGCAATCTATCACGGGTTGAGCTTGTCACAAAACATTCAATGTTTTGAGCTTAACACAGTGGCTTGTAATCACTTTCAGATTGCAACCCAGAACCATTTTCATAGGGGATGTACGATTTAGTACGCTTACCCTCAGCAAAAGAAGAGAATTCTTCTTTCACTTGAGTAGATTTGTCAAGACATTTAAAGTCTATGAACTTAAGTTTATGCGTTAGAAATACCATGTCGCCAAAAAAGAAATGGATTTCAAAAGCGTTGAACACAATTTTTTTCAAGAATTTTTCAATGATTATTCAAAATCTTTCAAAAATTGTGTTTTTATTAACTCCTATCCTCAAAAAACGACATGTAGATCACATCCTCGTAATGACAATTCAATTGGATCAATTTTTGAGGGGGAGCTTTCTAAAATCAAAGTTTTAATGTTGTTGGATATATTAAGTCAAGAAAATTTTTTATGTATCCAACACATTGTGTGTATTTATCATTTGGGTATAATTCACATGAAAAAGCTTTGATGTTCGTGAGCACATTCTTCAACGATAATCTTTTATGTGTTCGTGAACATATAGTGTGCGGGTACAATTTTTTCAAGAATTTTCATTAATTATTCAAAATCTTTCAAAAATTATGTACTCGACACTACATAAAATGTTCTAGTAATTCATGCTAAGTTAGACACATTTTTCTCCCGAAACATTTACAAGATTATTTTTCGCGATATAGTTTTATCAAATTTGGTATCTCTAATATCAAACGATTTATATATTAGAGATAGGGGAGAAAAAGTGATTAAAATGCTAATATATGAAACTACCATATAAGACTCAAGCACTTTAACTCTTACCCACATGGGCGAAATAATTTTTATTATCGATGCACATGTGAAGGGGGAGCTTTTAAACAACAAAACTATCAAGGTGTTAAAAGTTTTTCAAACACTTTGGTAGAATTTCAATTGGTTTTATGGTTACGATCTTATACCCACAACCTCTTTAACTCACGATGTTATTGGTGTCAAAAGGTGTTTAGGTATACGTCCTATGATCCAACCAGAACCGGAAGGATCTTCCCAGGGACAATCCAATAGATTATTAGAAGTCCTTAGGAAAGATGGAGTAGAATATGAAAAGGGAAAATGTCGACTAAGTACTTAAGCTAGCACTGGAACAATCACAACAAGGTGCTAGTGATGACGTCTTGGTAAGCATTCAAGAGGCTGAAGAATGAAAAAGAAATGTAAGGATAAAGGGTGAAAAGAAAATAGCCCTCCATACAACTTAGGCAGAAACCGGGTCAACACATCATAAAGACAAGACATCATGGACACAGTAATGTAATGCACAAACCTTCCCCAGCTAACTCATGCTTCTCTAAAAAGAAGTTTGAATTATTGTCACGGAGATCAACACCACTTCAATTGACTTTCTCACTCCGAGATAGTTGATTTTGAATAGGTGGCATCTGCTCCATCCTTCGATCACCAAAAGTGCACAAATCGAGTCTAGAGCCAAGAGATCAATCAAATCTCGTTAGGACACACCGCATGACGAAGAAGAGAGTCCTATGCTATATCCTTGTGATATTGCCAAAACACTCAAATTGATACTTGATAGGTGTGTAAACACCCATCCTTTTACCACTTAATTCTGGCTAAAAGAAGACCAAAACGCGTATTTAATATCATTTGTTTGGAATTATGCGTGGTTTTTGTGTTTATTGTGTTTTCAGAGCCAACCGGATGAATATTGGGGAAAACATGGGATTGCACAGGATTTATCGAAGAAAAAGACTCAAGACGAAGTCTATTGTCCAAGAGATGCAAAAGATTTGAAGTCATTTGGCCTAATTAAAGATTTATCGAAGAAAAGGACCAAAGATGGAAGATTTACATAAGTCGAAGAAACTCAAGTCTATTAAACGAAGAAATTAAAAGACGAGTTGAATTTAATCGACGACAAATCCCGAATCAGAATCGAAAACGTCAACTTTTCTGAAAAGACGAGAAGACAAGAAGACCGGGAGAAAGCCCACTCACCAACCAAAGGGAACACCTATATAAATGGTTCCCTTCACAATTTTCATTCAGTTTTTTTTAGTTTTTATTCCCCTTCTTTTCTCCTTTTCTGTTCGTAGGTTTTCACCAACACCATTAGGGTGTTTGGTGATTTTGATTCTTGTTTTTCAATCTTGTAATTTAATCTTTCTCTTTTGTTTGTTAAAACCTTAATCAATCAATATCAATCTTTCCATTTCATCTTGTTCATCTTCATCTATTGGGTTAAAAGTTAAAGTTCTTATTTGGTTGATTTGATCTTTAATGGTTGTTGGGTTTTAAGTTTTTATTGATGGGATTTGTAGTTTATGGTGAGTAGATGCTTAGTGATTAGTTTTATTTAAGTTTTTGTTGAAAACTTGGAGATTTTTGGCTTGGATTCGTGTTCCCTGTTTTTTTCTGTATCTTTCTGTTCTTGAGTTCTTCCCAGGTTCCGAATGAGTATAAGAGTTCCGTATGAAGCATCTTAGTTAAAAGTTCTGAATCATTTTCCTATCAAAAGTTACGAGTCAATTTTAAAAGTTCCGAATGAATAGTTTTGCAAAAGTTCCGGATAAGTTTTAAAAGTTTCGAGTTAATTTTGTTGAAAACTTCTGAACCAAAGTTCCGGATAAACTTCCGGACGAAACTTCCGAATGAAGTTCCGGATAAACTTCTGGGTCAAATCTTCCGGATCAACTTCCGAACGAAAGTTCCGAGTGAAGTTCCGAGTGAACTTCCGAACGAAAGTTCCGAGTGAACTTCCGAATCAAACTTCCGAACCAAGTTCCGAGTGAAGTTCCGACCAAAAGTCCCGAATCAATCTTCCGGACCAACAAGTTCCGAATCAAGCAGTTCATTCGGAAGTGTTCCGAATCAAGAAGTTCCGGATCAATTTTTTTTAAGCATTTGGTATTAAGGTTAAGTGTTATTGATATGAGCTTAAACTCATATCCTTTTAATATCAAATAACCCTAAAACATGAAGCAAAATACCAATTTATTTGGCAAAAACAGTGTTATGTGGTATGTTTGTGTTTGTGTGCACTTGTGTAGGTAAAAAGATACATTTCCAAGCAAACAAAGAAAAATCAAGCTCAAATGGATGAAAAAGACAAAGAAGGATCAAAAGTGACAAGACTTTGAAGTATAAGGACCTATCTTGACAAGTTGTCAAAGTTGAAGGACTAAAAGTGCAAATATTGTAAAAAGTCAAGATTCAAGTCAAACTTGGTCAACTCTCAAGTCAACTCAGTCAAAGGACCATTTTGTTCAAGAATGAAAGTTGAAGGACCAAATATGTCAAAAGAATGAAGATTCTAGCTTAAAACAACAATCTGCCAAGTTGAAGGACCAATTCTGCCAACATTTGAAAGATATTCAAGATTAATCCATGTGACAAACATTTCAGCCAATGAGAAGAGAGGAAAGTGATCACACGGATTGAACAATAAATACCCACTCAGCCGCCTTGCATTTATTATCCAATCTCAACAGTTTAATCCGTGTGAAGCTATTTCAGCCAATCAAATGCTTACACGTGGCGTCTTCTTCATCAAAAGTTTTTACCAGGATCGCGTTTGAGATACAAGCAATTTCATGGAATGATTTCAACACCAAAGTTGATCGTTTTGAAGAGACAAACACAATGGTGCCAATCAATTAACATATCATCCACTCAATCAAGAAACCCCAAATCCTTGTTCATACCTGCAAATACAAATATGCAGAATTTTACACGTGGCAAGCTGGGATTGGTTCTGACACGTCACCAACCCCAACTAACTCCTCCTTCATGCCTATAAATAGATGATAGGACTTCATTTGTTCATGTAGCCTAGTTTTGTAAAAACACATAGTTCTAAATTTCCTTTCCCTTTTCCTTCATTTCTACCCTAGCTACTCAAGAGTCTGACAAACTCTTGAGTTAGTTAGTTAGTTACTAGCTTCCAACAACTTTGTAACCGTTTTTCCATGAATAAAATTTGAATTCATACTTTCCCGCCAAAACTGTTCTTCCTACTTCTGTTCATTCCTTGCTGCATTTGGATACTGTTGTTGCTGTTTTGTGTTTGTTATGATCATTGATTGATCATAACTGACATTGAAGGAGTTTGATAGCTGTTTGATCAAGAATTCAGTTCATTCCTTGATTTTTGAAGATTTCAAGCATAATGATGATGATTGTTGATTTGTTAGCTGTTATTGTTGATTGATTTTGTCCTAGTGATAAGGTGGTGGTTATCACTAGGTTAAGAGAGCTCAGCGCTCCTCTTCTTCTCAGTGGTTAACTCCAATAGGTTTTAAAAGCTCTCATTTTTGTTCCTCTCAACAAGTCAAATGCTATGCTACTTTTCATAGAGTAAATTTGATGGCTGCCTGATAAAAGTTGTTTGGAGTTGTTAATTGTTTGATCTTTGAGTGATTGTAGCTTAATCCTGCTTACTTGTTCTTAGTTCTGGATTTAGTCTAGTCTTAGCTTATTTTTCAGTTAAAATTTGGTTTTAGCATCTTATTTGGTTATAGTTGTTCTTAGTGCCCACTTGTACTTTTAAATCAGTTCATTTGGAGTATAAAACTTGTAGATCAAAAGCATTTGATTCAGCTTAAATCAGTACTCAAAAAGTCTTTGAAAAAGTTTGTAAAACCAGTTAAAGGAGTGTTTGGGAATAGCTTAACAAGAGTTGTCAATAATTGAATCATGGTGTTTTTAAGTTCATTTGCAGTCATTGGTGGTTATTAGGTGTTTCAAGTCATTTGCAAGTCAAAAAGTTGGTCAAACAGGCAATTGGAATCAAAAATGTTTGGGTAGATTTCATTCAGTTTTGTTCTTTAGAACTTGTGATTTTGATTTGATCAGTTCTCATTCCATACATGATGAATTTACACCAAATTTTTTCTCAGCTTTAGCTTACATCATATAGTTTCAGATTCTAAGAGGATTTTATACAGTCTACAATAAGCAATTAGTGATAAGCAAAAATCAGATAAGCAGACTTAGAGCAAGTTTCTGTAAATGAAAGCTGAGATTTTGTATCTCCTTATTCTATTCATAAACATGCCCATTTTTCTTCACAAATCCTTTTAAGTCATTGAGTTACATGATTTTTGAGAAAATCAGCTTTTTGAAAAATAAGCTGGTCAACGCTTGGTCAACATAAGCCCATTTTGAGCTTAATTCGGATTTAGAGCTTATTACTTGATGAAAAATGTTCTAGTTTGATTTCCCATTCATTAATTGGATAGCTTAATCAGTTTCAATCAAAAAATCAAGTTGTGACTGATTAGATTTTGCTATAGCTTATTTTGTGCTTATTAATAAGCACTCATTTGCTTATCTTGAATTTTTAGCCAATTTCCTTTGACACACGTAGCTTATTTGGGATTTTAAGAGTTTTGAAACTTGTCTCATCAAATTTGGTTAAGAAATAAGCTCAAACGAGCTTATTTCCATGCTTTGCCCGTTTTTGCTTAAATACTTTTAGAAATTGCACTTTGGTCCCTTATGTTTTAATCAGTGTTAAAAGGTGGCTAAACTTCCATGTTTTTAGGGTTTGCACTTTGTTAGTCCTTGTAGTTTGAAAAGTTGTTATTTTCAGTTAACAAGTTGTTAGTTTGTTACACTTTTGGTTAGTTGGTTATAAAATTTGCATTTTTGATCCTTGTAGTTAACTGTTTTGCACTTTTAGTCCTTAGAATTGTTAGAATTTACATTTCAAGCATTTATCTTTCCTAGAATTTACATTTCAAGCATTTATCTTTCCTAGAATTTACATTTTCAGTCCCTTTAGTTTCATATTTTACATTTTGAGTTTTACTTGAATAAAAACTTGGTATTTGCAATTTGTTTTACATATAAGTAGGTAATATTTTTCCCTTTTGCAAGGCTTTGATTGAATTAGCAAATAGAATATCCAAGCAAGCTTAACAACCAAGAAAAATTAAAAACCCGATATTGGTTGGACTTTCTGTTAGCAAGAACTGAGAAAAAACGAACTGCATTATACACAATTTCAAATGGCGCCGCTGCCGGTTCTTTGACTACACGAGAGACTATCGATTGACGGTTTTCATTGGCTTTTGGGATCCGTTCACTTTGTGAACGTTATTTTTACGTATCATAAATCAAAAACAAATAAAAAATCAAAAATATAAAAATATATAAAAACTAAAAAAATTAACAAAACAATTCTTTTCCTAAAGAATTGACCAAAAAAAATAAAAAAAAATCCAAAAAGCAATCTTTTTCCTAAGAGATTGCACCCAAAAATATATATTATTCGATTCTCTCGGTTTTTATGTACATATAGTATTTTCTCTTAAAAAATTCATAAATACAAAAATATTTTCCACATATTATTATAAGTAGATACGTATACGTATAAGAACAACCAATCTACATATCTTCCATAAGTATTGCCGAGGCAATACACCGTGTTGAGGGGCGTTCCGGTCCTTGACACGTGTATCGATCAAACAAAATAAAGCAAGAATAGATAAATACTCTCAATAAGCAACAATTCGAAGAATACGAACATTTAAGTGAATAGAAAGGCGATGTGCTATAAAATGCCATCTAAGGGTCAATAGGTACTTAAGTGCTTCGCGCCACCTAACCCCCCGTTCACTTGTAAGTATTCTAAGAAGGAAGGCTTCATTGAGGGTCTTGCACCCAAGTAGTACATACATATATTGTTATTTTCTTGTGGATATTTAATATTGAAACTCGAAGAGGATAATCCATTTCTCTTCAAATTCACACGAGAGCTTCTCTCTCATTCCTCGTATTGAGTTGCATGCTCACTCGCGGGCGTGCACAAATACCGATTGGTGTACAACCTCTTCCTCCGAAAAGGAAGAAAAAGAGAAAGAGTAAGACCACCATCGTCCACCAAGCCGATCACGAGAATCGTGCTTTGACTCCACCACAAGAAGCCATGGCTATTGATAATCGCACTTTGTATGAACGTTTGCAATCCAACATTCATGGATATTCTAGTGCCATTAAGATTCCCGACTTTCCCGCTAACACATTTGAGCTACATACATCTATGATCAATATGGTTGCACAATCACCTTTCTTTGGTAAACAAAATGAGGATCCTCATGCTCACCTTAAGAGATTCCTTTCACTTTGCAATACCATTAAGCATAATGGGGTTCCACATGAGGTGATTAGGTTGATGTTAGTGTCATTTTCCTTAGAAGGAATTGCTAAGCATTGGTTAGACACCCAACCACCCGATAGTATCACCACATGGGATGGTTTCACCACTAAGTTTTTGAACAAGTTCTTTCCTCCACATAAGACTATGGCTTTGAGGACTTTAATTATGGGCTTTCAACAAAAACCTAGTCAATCCTTTAGTGATGCTTGGGAAGAGTATAGTGAGTTGTTGAGGCGATGCCCTAATCATGGATTGGATCAAGTTTACCAAATCAACCTCTTTTATGATGGCCTTAAATCTCACCACCAAGATTCACTCAATGCTTCCGCGGGAGGGAATATTCTTCTTAAGACTTACCAAGAGGCTTTGGATATCATTGAGACTAAGGCAATGGTTCAAACAAACAATCCATTTGAAGAAAAGGTTCATGTTATCCAAAACAATTCTCAAACCCCTTGTGACAACCAACTCCTCAAGTTTCAAGAAGAGATTTTTCAAAGGATGGATAGAGATAGTGAGAAGAATTTGCAAGTACAACTAGAGATGCTTCAAGCTTTTAAGAACTTGTCATTGAACAATTCCTCAAATAATGTGAATGCCATCACCATTTCTTGTGTTACTTGTGGAGGTCCCCATTCTTATGAACAATGTGATAAGGTGCAAGGGTATCAAGGGGAATGCTATGCTTACCAAGAGGAACATCGTGAACACTTCAAGCCTAATATCAATCCAAATAACCTTTCTTACAAATCCCAAAATTACCTTGCTCCACCCGGCTTCCCACCCCAACCACCCACCCAAATTCAACAAAATCCTCCTCAAATTTTACCAAGGAATCAAGGGCAAAGACCACCATACCAAGGAAATAACTACAAGGCACCCAATCAATTTCAACCTCAAGCAAATACCTTTTATCCACCAAATCAAGGATTTAACTCCCAACCTTTACCTTTCCAACCTCAAGGTTTTCAAGGTCATGTGCAACAAGAGTATAACACAATGGATCTCTTGCAAAAAATGAATCAAGAGAATGAAAGGAAGTTTCAAGCTATGGAGAAGAAGTTGAATGACCAAATCAATAGGGTTTTAGTGGCAATAAATCAAAGACCACAAGGGGCTTTACCTTCTAACACACAAACAAACCCTAGGTCCAATGTCAATGCTATTACAACAAGGAGTGGAACAACAACAAAGGATCCTTCACCTCCTAAACCTACTATTGTTCAACCCACTTGTGCTCCTACTTGTGACAAGCCTTCTATTTCTACTTTGCCTCCTCAAAATGCTCCTATTCACTCAAACACACCTTCTCAACCACCTCATACTTCTCCTTTACCTTCCACACTTCCCAATGAAGAAGCTAACAAAGACAAATCTTCCACCACAACACCTATTCCACCTACACCAAAGCCTACTCTTCCATATCCTTCAAGGTTGAAAAAGGACAAGTTAAAGAACAAGGATGACATCCAAGTCTCCAATTTCTTAAGGATGTTCAAGCAACTCAACATCAATATATCCTTTGCGGAAGCTCTTGCTTATATGCTAAAGTTTGCTAAGATGTTCAAGGATTTGCTCTCAAACAAAGAAAAATTGGTTGATTTGCCCAACACATCCCTTAATGAAAATTGTTCCGCGGTGTTACTTAAAACCTTACCAACAAAACTTGGAGATCCGGGGCGCTTCTTGATACCTTGTAATTTCCCCGGGGTTGAAAATTGCATGGCTTTGGCGGATCTAGGGCGAGCATAAATCTCATGCCTTTATCGGTTTGGAAACAACTATCTCTTCCCGAGCTCACTCCCACTAGGATGACTCTTGAACTAGCCAACCGAACCATAGCTCACCCCGTAGGTATAGCGGAAGATGTGTTTGTAGGTGTGGATAAGTTTACCTTTCCGGCCGACTTTGTAGTGGTTGATTATGACATGGATCCTAGAGTGCCTTTGATTGTTGGTAGACCGTTTTTGAGAACGGGTCGTACCTTGATAGATGTGGCGGAAGGAGAATTAATTATGAGAGTAGAAGATGAGAGAGTGGTGTTTAAGCTAGGGAAGATTTGTGATAGAAAAGAGGTTAAGGAGTCTAGACCTTGTGAGACTATTAACATTGTGGATGTGCTAGATGAAGTGTGTAATGAACACTTTCATGATGCTTGTAAGAATGCTAGTGATGAGATACCCCATGTGGAGACCGTGGCCTCGATTGCTCCCTCTTTAACACCTTTTGGAGAGAGTGATTTCCTCTTGGAGGAATTTGAGTCCAACTTTCTTGGTGATGATGATTCTCCCATTAATTGGGAAGAAGATATTCTTACAATCCAAAAGTTGCTCAATGAGGACCCTATTCCTTCTCCTATTCCACAAGAGATTACCATTGAGGAACCTTCCATAGTAAAACCTTCCATTGAGAGTCCACCTCCCATTGAACTTAAGGACCTTCCATCCCACTTAGAATATGCTTTCTTAGAAGGAAAAGACCAATTACCGGTGATTATTGCTAAAGACTTGAAAGAGGATGAGAAAGAGCAACTTATTGAAGTTCTTAAGAAACATAAGAAAGCTTTAGCATGGAAAATATCCGACATAAGGGGAATTGATCCACATTTTTGTACTCACAAAATCCTTATAGAAGATGATTATAAACCCGCCATTCAAAACCAAAGGAGAGTTAACCCAAAAATCCATGAGGTTATTAAGAAAGAAGTGATTAAACTCTTAGATGCGGGTATGATTTACCCCATTTCCGACTCTCCATGGGTTAGCCCGGTTCATTGTGTTCCAAAGAAGGGTGGAATCACCGTGGTGCCTAATGAGAACAATGAGCTTATTCCCACGAGACTTGTGACCGGTTGGAGAGTTTGCATTGATTATAGAAAACTCAATAGGAAAGACCATTTCCCGCTTCCCTTTATGGATCAAATGCTTGAACGCTTAGCGGGAAATGAGTACTATTGTTTTCTTGATGGCTTTTCGGGTTATTTCCAAATACCCATTGACCCTAAGGATCAAGAAAAGACCACATTCACTTGTCCCTACGGTACATTTGCTTACAAGAGAATGCCTTTTGGCTTATGTAATGCACCGGGGACGTTTCAAAGGTGCATGATGGCGATTTTCCATGACATGATAGAGCAAACCATGGAGGTTTTTATGGATGACTTTTCCGTATTTGGAAACTCATTTAGCTCATGTCTCACCAATCTTGAGAGAATGCTTAAGCGTTGTGAGGAAACACGTTTGGTGCTTAATTGGGAGAAATGTCACTTTATGGTGAAAGAGGGGATTGTTTTAGGACACAAGATATCCAATAAGGGATTAGAAGTTGATCGAGCTAAAATTGATGTGATTGCTAAGCTTCCCCCACCCACCTCGGTTAAAGGTGTGAGGAGTTTCTTAGGTCATGCGGGATTTTATAGGCGCTTTATACAAGATTTTTCTAAGATAGCTAGACCGATGACTCATCTCTTGGAGAAAGAGGCTCCTTTCATTTTTAACCAAGATTGTTTAGACTCTTTTGAGACTCTTAAGGAGAAATTGACTAAGGCTCCCGTTTTGGTTTCTCCAAATTGGGAATTACCTTTTGAGCTTATGTGTGACGCTAGTGATTATGCGGTGGGGGCCGTCTTAGGACAAAGAGTTAATAAGCATTTTCAACCTATACACTATGCGAGTAAAACCATGACCGGTGCACAACTTCATTACACTACCACGGAAAAAGAGTTGCTTGCTATCGTATATGCTTTTGAGAAGTTTAGACCATATCTTGTGCTCTCCAAAACCATAGTGTATACGGATCATACCGCTCTCAAGTATCTTATGACAAAACAAGATGCTAAGCCTAGGCTTTTGAGATGGGTTTTGTTGCTCCAAGAGTTTAAGATAGAGATTCGTGATAAGAAAGGGGCCGAGAATTTAGCGGCGGATCATTTGAGTAGACTTGAGCATCCTTTTCAAGGAGATTTCCCACATCAAGCAATCAATGAATCCTTTCCATTAGAGGAGCTCATGTCTATCTCTTCCCAAGAGGATGCCACACCTTGGTTTGCGGATATCGCAAACTATCTTGTGGGCAATGTGCTTATTGAGGGTCTTACTTATCAACAAAAGAAAAAGTTTCTTAAGGAAGTTAAGTATTACTTTTGGGATGATCCATATCTTTTTAGGCAATGTGCGGACCAAATCATTAGACGATGTGTAGATGGGCCCGAGGCATTTAAGATCTTAGAGGCGTGTCATAAAGGACCTACGGGTGGACATTTTAGGCCTAACTACACCGCCAAGAAAGTCTTTGATTCGGGTTACTATTGGCCTTCTATTTACAAAGATGCCCAAGAGATGGTGAAATTTTGTGATGTTTGTCAAAAACAAGGAAAAATTACACAACGTGATGAGATGCCACAAAATTTTATCCAAGAGTGTGAGATATTTGATGTATGGGGCATTGATTTCATGGGACCTTTTCCATCCTCTAAGGGAAACAAGTATATACTTGTGGCGGTGGATTATGTGTCCAAATGGGTGGAGGCTAAAGCCTTACCTACCAATGATGCTAGAGTGGTTGTAAAATTTTTGAAACAATTGTTTGCTAGATTTGGTGTACCTCGGGCCATCATAAGTGATCGTGGTACGCACTTTTGTAATGATCAATTCACGAGAGTTATGAAGAAATATGGAGTGAATCATAGACTTTCTACCGCGTATCATCCTCAAACAAATGGTCAAACTGAGGTCACAAATCGTGGTTTAAAGAGAATTTTAGAGAGAACGGTGGGAGAGCATCGAGCTTCTTGGTCGGATAAGCTTGATGATGCTTTGTGGGCGTTTAGGACGGCTTTTAAAACACCAATTGGTTGTACGCCTTATAGGCTTGTCTATGGAAAAGCGTGCCACCTTCCATTTGAGTTAGAACATAAGGCATCTTGGGCTCTCAAGTGGGCTAACTTTGATTTAAACCAAGCCGGTTCACATAGGAAAGATCAACTGAATGAGATGGATGAGTTGAGAGCCAATGCCTATGAGAATTCTTTGCTTTACAAGGAAAAGACTAAGAAATTGCATGATGCTAAGATCAAGAATCGTGAGTTCAAAGTTGGAGAGCCGGTTCTCCTCTTTAACTCAAGATTGAAGCTTTTTGCGGGCAAGCTTAAGTCGAGATGGTCCGGTCCATTCACTATTGCTCAAGTGTTTCCATATGGAACTCTTGAGTTGTCCCAACCCGATGGTCCAAATTTTAAAGTGAATGGTCACCGTGTTAAACATTACTTTGGGGAGGACATTTCCGTTGAAATGGTCCAAGAGGTCCCCATTTTCCCCATGAATTAATTCATTGAGGGACGAGTCGAGCTAGAGACTCATTAACTCAAGCATCGTATAACTAGGTTTAGAGTGTTGTAGGTTAGAAATAAAGGTATAGACTTGGAGATAAGTGTAGGGGAGACCTTCTTTTGTCTTCATGATTGTTTGTAGGGTTGCTCACTCATCTCATGCTTTGGAGCTTATGGAGGAGGCCCTTGTATCCGGTTCACTTCGTTACTTTAGTGATTTTTCATTGACACCTTGTGCTTAAACATGATTTCACTAATAGTTGTCCTTTCCTTAACTTGGGTTAAGCAAAGTCTATTCATTGTCATAAGTGTAGGGGAAGTTTTTATACTTCCATGCTCTTAAACATTGAGGACAATGTTTAGCTTAAGTGTAGGGGGGTCTTCTATCGAAGTGACCTTACCTAGAACTTGTCATTGTCTTGCATGATAACTTGGAAAATTGAATTTTCAACATTTTTCAAATTTTTGATCTACTTTGGCCAAAAAAATATGCATTCATAATTTTTGCATCAATCATTTTTGCATAACACATTTGCATTGTATATATCTTTTCTTTTGTTTTTCATCAAAAATATATAAAAGAAAAAAATATAATAAAACATGGTTTTAACGAATTTAGACTTCTTTGACATATTAGGCCCGCCATGGATATTTTGACTCAACCCGAGTTTGCTATGTTAGCATTCTCTAGCTAGTATCCTTAACCATGTAGTCCTTCATTGGTCTATTAGGCTAAGCATCCACCAATTTCATTATTTGAAATTTTAAATTTATGGAGAATGGGAAATGATAGAGTTGAAGCAAGTGTGAAAGGGCTAGATAGACTTCATGGCAATTACTTGTGGCTAAACCCTTCTCTTCTTTATCTCTACTTTCTTCGCATGTATATAATTGTTAATAAATAATCAAGTACGGTTTTAATTGGTTTGTAATCTCTTATGCATTTTTGGCTAATCATTTATGGTTGATATGAGTACGTCTTAAGATTCTAATTAGCACGTTTTATGTGTACTAGACTTATGTCATGCTCCATATTTAGAGGGTGTTTTTTCCTTTTCTTCTTTTCAAATTTCTTTGTGAGGAATAAAGAAAAATAAGAGCGGCTTATGAAAAAAAAATGAGTGGCTAGAAAAAAAGAAAAAGAAAGAAAAAGAAAAAAAAATAATGCAAGACTCCCAAGAGGGGCAGTGTGGTGTTAATTATAGTGACTATTGGGTTCCAATATTACCTTGACGGGTTGCGGGGATTCAATAGATTGCTCCAATCCAATATTACCTTGACGGGTTGCGGGGTTGAAGATCCAAAGTCTCAAAAAGATGGCGGATGTAAATTATTGCGTGAGTTTTATTTTCCTTTCCTTAGCGAGTGTGTAGCTACTTATGAAAGCATGACATGAGGATTTTACACATAAGGCGAATGACTTATTACTCTTGAAACGGACTTGTATTAATTGTGAGCGTTTTTTCAAGTAATGGATGAGAGGATTACTTAGGATTAAAACCGTGCTTCCTTATTTTTGGATTTTGCACTTCTTATACTTCACACTTGAAATAATGACAAATTTGCCCACAAGCAATTTGCTCAAATAATAACCGGTTCCACATTTAATTGTCATGAATAAGTTGATGCACTTTTTACTTGTGAATGCAATGATCCCATTTTAAGCTTGGTATGGGGAAAGTGAAACTTGAGGGTGATAAATGTCCATGGTACCCAAGCCCTAATCTAAGCCATTGAATTCTTTATGAGTTATTTCCATCAAAACCATTTCAAGAAAAATCAAAAAGTTATAGATAGAATTGTATTTTGTTCATTGCATTATTAAAAGTCAAAATCATGCATCATTTAGTTTAGAGTAGTGTAGATGCATCTCATATGGCCAAGGTGGATTAGTTATGAGGGAAATGTAAATTTGAGCTTTAATATATAATATTGCATGAGGACATGACAATGTTCAAGTGTAGGGGAATTTGATATGAGCTTAAACTCATATCCTTTTAATATCAAATAACCCTAAAACATGAAGCAAAATACCAATTTATTTGGCAAAAACAGTGTTATGTGGTATGTTTGTGTTTGTGTGCACTTGTGTAGGTAAAAAGATACATTCCAAGCAAACAAAGAAAAATCAAGCTCAAATGGATGAAAAAGACAAAGAAGGATCAAAAGTGACAAGACTTTGAAGTATAAGGACCTATCTTGACAAGTTGTCAAAGTTGAAGGACTAAAAGTGCAAATATTGTAAAAAGTCAAGATTCAAGTCAAACTTGGTCAACTCTCAAGTCAACTCAGTCAAAGGACCATTTTGTTCAAGAATGAAAGTTGAAGGACCAAATATGTCAAAAGAATGAAGATTCTAGCTTAAAACAACAATCTGCCAAGTTGAAGGACCAATTCTGCCAACATTTGAAAGATATTCAAGATTAATCCATGTGACAAACATTTCAGCCAATGAGAAGAGAGGAAAGTGATCACACGGATTGAACAATAAATACCCACTCAGCCGCCTTGCATTTATTATCCAATCTCAACAGTTTAATCCGTGTGAAGCTTTTTCAGCCAATCAAATGCTTACACGTGGCGTCTTCTTCATCAAAAGTTTTTACCAGGATCGCGTTTGAGATACAAGCAATTTCATGGAAAGATTTCAACACCAAAGTTGATCGTTTTGAAGAGACAAACACAATGGTGCCAATCAATTAACATATCATCCACTTAATCAAGAAACCCCAAATCCTTGTTCATACCTGCAAATGCAAATATGCAGAATTTTACACGTGGCAAGCTGGGATTGCTTCTGACACGTCACCAACCCCAACTAACTCCTCCTTCATGCCTACAAATAGATGATAGGACTTCATTTGTTCATGTAGCCTAGTTTTGTAAAAACACATAGTTCTAAATTTCCTTTCCCTTTTCCTTCATTTCTACCCTAGCTACTCAAGAGTCTGACAAACTCTTGAGTTAGTTAGTTAGTTACTAGCTTCCAACAACTTTGTAACCGTTTTTCCATGAATAAAATTTGAATTCATACTTTCCTGCCAAAACTGTTCTTCCTACTTCTGTTCATTCCTTGCTGCATTTAGATACTGTTGTTGCTGTTTTGTGTTTGTTATGATCATTGATTGATCATAACTGACATTGAAGGAGTTTGATAGCTGTTTGATCAAGAATTCAGTTCATTCCTTGATTTTTGAAGATTTCAAGCATAATGATGATGATTGTTGATTTGTTAGCTGTTATTGTTGATTGATTTTGTCCTAGTGATAAGGTGGTGGTTATCACTAGGTTAAGAGAGCTCAGCGCTCCTCTTCTTCTCAGTGGTTAACTCCAATAGGTTTTAAAAGCTCTCATTTTTGTTCCTCTCAACAAGTCAAATGCTATGCTACTTTTCATAGAGTAAATTTGATGGCTGCCTGATAAAAGTTGTTTGGAGTTGTTAATTGTTTGATCTTTGAGTGATTGTAGCTTAATCCTGCTTACTTGTTCTTAGTTCTGGATTTAGTCTAGTCTTAGCTTATTTTTCAGTTAAAATTTGGTTTTAGCATCTTATTTGGTTATAGTTGTTCTTAGTGCCCACTTGTACTTTTAAATCAGTTCATTTGGAGTATAAAACTTGTAGATCAAAAGCATTTGATTCAGCTTAAATCAGTACTCAAAAAGTCTTTGAAAAAGTTTGTAAAACCAGTTAAAGGAGTGTTTGGGAATAGCTTAACAAGAGTTGTCAATAATTGAATCCTGGTGTTTTTAAGTTCATTTGCAGTCATTTGGTGGTTATTAGGTGTTTCAAGTCATTTGCAAGTCAAAAAGTTGGTCAAACAGGCAATTGGAATCAAAAATGTTTGGGTAGATTTCATTCAGTTTTGTTCTTTAGAACTTGTGATTTTGATTTGATCAGTTCTCATTCCATACTTGATGAATTTACACCAAATTTGTTCTCAGCTTTAGCTTACATCATATAGTTTCAGATTCTAAGAGGATTTTATACAGTCTACAATAAGCAATTAGTGATAAGCAAAAATCAGATAAGCAGACTTAGAGCAAGTTTCTATAAATGAAAGCTGAGATTTTGTATCTCCTTATTCTATTCATAAACATGCCCATTTTTCTTCACAAATCCTTTTAAGTCATTGAGTTACATGGTTTTTGAGAAAATCAGCTTTTTGAAAAATAAGTTGGTCAACGCTTGGTCAACATAAGCCCATTTTGAGCTTAATTCGGATTTAGAGCTTATTACTTGATGAAAAATGTTCTAGTTTGATTTCCCATTCATTAATTG
This sequence comes from Glebionis coronaria, assembly GCA_025667525.1. Taxonomy (NCBI): domain Eukaryota; kingdom Viridiplantae; phylum Streptophyta; class Magnoliopsida; order Asterales; family Asteraceae; genus Glebionis; species Glebionis coronaria. The sequence goes on along the minus strand of CM046875.1, from coordinate 610,774,116 downwards.
GATAGCTTAATCAGTTTCAATCAAAAAATCAAGTTGTGACTGATTAGATTTTGCTATAGCTTATTTTGTGCTTATTAATAAGCACTCATTTGCTTATCTTGAATTTTTAGCCAATTTCCTTTGACACACGTAGCTTATTTGGAATTTTAAGAGTTTTGAAACTTGTCTCATCAAATTTGGTTAAGAAATAAGCTCAAACGAGCTTATTTCCATGCTTTGCCCGTTTTTGCTTAAATAGTTTTGGAAATTGCACTTTGGTCCCTTATGTTTTAATCAGTGTTAAAAGGTGGCTAAACTTCCATGTTTTTAGGGTTTGCACTTTGTTAGTCCTTGTAGTTTGAAAAGTTGTTATTTTCAGTTAACAAGTTGTTAGTTTGTTACACTTTTGGTTAGTTGGTTATAAAATTTGCATTTTTGATCCTTGTAGTTAACTGTTTTGCACTTTTAGTCCTTAGAATTGTTAGAATTTACATTTCAAGCATTTATCTTTCCTAGAATTTACATTTCAAGCATTTATCTTTCCTAGAATTTACATTTTCAGTCCCTTTAGTTTCATATTTTACATTTTGAGTTTTACTTGAATAAAAACTTGGTATTTGCAATTTGTTTTACATATAAGTAGGTAATATTTTTCCCTTTTGCAAGGCTTTGATTGAATTAGCAAATAGAATATCCAAGCAAGCTTAACAACCAAGAATAATTAAAAACCCGATATTGGTTGGACTTTCTATTAGCAAGAACTGAGAAAAAACGAACTGCATTATACACAATTTCAGTTATTTACTGTATCTTCATTTTATGTTATATTTTTATTCAAGTTTTATTAATTGTTATTAATTTAATTGCTTTTAAATTTAAGTTTACATTTTAGTGCATTTAAACCTTTAGTAGAATAGAAAACCACTCCCCTTTTTTAGTAACCAAGAACAATCATTCCACTTAGAACCGAGATCAATTCGAGATGATTCCGAGAAATCTAGAACCCATACAAAAAAGCTAGTATCAAATGGCGCCGCTGCCGGCTCTTCTCGTTAAGATCAACAGTTTTTTGTGAGAATTTGGATTTTGGGATCCGTTCCCCGTGAATATTACTTTTTCATAAAAAATTTCAAAAACACAAAAAAAAATATATAAAATTTCGAGCCAAAAATCCTAAAAATTAAAAAACATAAAAAAAAACCAAAAATATTTTTGCTTTGTTTTTGCCTTGTTAGTTCTTTTGCAGGTGCATGCGTACACGATCAACGTCTTATCAAGAGCCCGAGCCTCTCGAAGACTTAGACATGGCCGGTGTACAAAACAACAACAATAACCCACCTCGCAACAACAATAATAACAACAAAAATAACAATCCACCTCTCAACAATGAGCCTCTACCGGATAATCGCCCGATGATTGAACTTCTGCAAGCTCATGTAGATGGCAACACTGATCCAATTGTCATACCCGCGATTGCCGCCAACAATTTTGAGCTCAAATCCGGCTTTATCCAGATGATCTCTGCTCAACCATTCTTGGGGCGTACCATTGATGATCCACATGACCACATCAAGAGATTCTTGCAACTCACTAATACGGTCAAATTCAATGGTGTTCCGCAAGAGGTAATCCGTTTACAACTTTTTCCCTTTTCTTTAGAGGGACAAGCCCGACATTGGCTTGCTAAGGAACCGCCACAGAGTATTCTTTCGTGGACGGATTTGGAGACCAAGTTTATCAATTACTTTTTCCCACCCTCTCGTACTACCGCTTTGCGGAATGAAATTATCAATTTTGAACAAAAGTACGATGAGTCGTTTAGTGAATCTTGGGACCGTTTCAAAGACCTTTTGAGAAAATGCCCACAACATGGTTTTACCAAAGTACATCAAATTAACACTTTTTATAATGGTTTAAACATGAATGACCAAGATTCACTAAACAGTGCCTCGGGGGGTAATCTTTTGGCTAAGACTTCCAATGCTGCTTGGGATATCATTGAGAATAAGTCTCGTGTGCAAACCAAGAGTGTTCGGACCAATGTCGCTAGTGCTAGTACTAGTGACAGCGACAAGCGACTTGACAAAATCACTGCGCTTCTTGAATCGCTTGCTACCTAAACCGCCAGCAACACCAACAGCATCAACGCTAGAAACGCTAAAGACGCTCAAGTCAATGCTGTCAGCCAACCATGTGAGATATGCGGGGGTCCTCACTCTTACACCACTTGTATTGCCACCCAAGACTACCCTTCTGAAAATGTGAATGCAGCTTATGGCACCTATCCTCAACCCGCTTATCAAGCCCGTCCTCAAGGTGACCGTAACTTGCTTAGCTACCGCTCTAACAACTATCTCTCACCACCTGGTTTTCCTCCTAATAACCCAAACCAACAACAAAACCTCAATCGCCCTCCTCAACAACAACAACAACCTCGTACACCATACCTACCACCTCACAAACAACAACAACCACCTCAACGAAACAACCAACTTTACCAGCAACCTGCTTATCAACCACCCGCATACAATGCTCCTCCCAACCAACCCACCGCTTTACACCAAGAAGTGGAAACCTACATGAGGACTAACGATGTGATCGTGGGAAATCTTCAGCGAGAAGTGCTCATCTTGAAAACAGACCTGGTGAAGCAAGGGAACGATCTGAGAGCTGACATGAGAAATACTTTGGATAGTCAAACGAATGACTTAAAGAATATGATGGCTAGTTTCTTCCAAGGTAATCAACCCTCTTCTTCGGGTACTCTTCCGAGTAACACCGTTGCGAATCCAAGAGGGGAGATGAAAGCAATCACCACTCGCAGTGGCAAAGGTACCACGGAACCCGAACTTCCTATACCTCCACCGGTGGTTGTGACTAAGGAGAATGAGTCACCTGCTTCTATTCCTCATCCTTCTACTTCCCCAATTTATCCACCTCTTACTTCTACCCCTCCTCCACCCAAGGATGTGAGTGATCCTATTCTCCCGAAGCCTTCCTCTTCTTCTAATATACCTTATCCATCTAGGTTGAGGAAAGAGAAACTCAAAAGCAAGGATGATATTCAGGTTTCGAACTTTCTTAAAATGTTCAAACAATTGAATTTTAACATCTCCTTCGCTGAGGCACTCGCTCACATGCCTAAGTACGCGAAAATGTTTAAAGATCTTCTGAGTGACAAGGAAAAGCTTCTTGATATTGCCAACACCCAACTTAATGAGAATTGCTCTACAGTGCTCTTAAGGAAATTGCCAACCAAGCTTGGTGATCCGGGTCGTTTCTTAATCCCTTTCAATTTCCCGGGAGTAGAGAATTGCATGGCCCTAGCCGATCTAGGTGCTAGTATTAATCTAATGCCTCTAAGCGTTTGGAAGCAATTATCTCTCCCTGAGCTAGTCCCCACCAAAATGACTTTGGAATTAGCTAACCGTACGGTTGATTATCCAGTGGGGATAGCCGAAGACGTCTTTGTAGGAGTCGACAAATTCACTTTTCCTACCGATTTCGTCGTCGTCGACTACGAGATGGACCCTCGTGTTCCCTTGATCGTGGGTCGTCCATTCCTGAGGACCGGTCGCACTCTTATCGATGTTGAAGCTGGTGAGCTTATCATGAGAGTGGGTGACGATAAAATCGTCTTCAACATGGTAAAGTTGTCTAAACAACCTTATTCATACGAGAGTGTTAATTGTATTGACGTTCTGGATGAGGCTTGTGAAAAACACTTTAATGATGCTTGTAAAAATATTCCTACCTCTCTTCCCAATGCTGAAACCGTTTCCTCTATTGATTCATCATTGTCTCTATTTGGAGAAAGTGATTTGTTTTGGAACGATCTTGAAGCCACCATGGGAGATGTGAACTTAGCTACTGATGATTCTCCCACCGATGGGGATGAAGACATGCATTTCTTTGAAAACCTTCTCAACGAAGACAATCTTCCTCCACCATCTCCTACGGTTACTGCTATCGATGCTCCGACTTTGAAAACGCCTCCCATCGAAAAACCTCCGGATTTAGAACTAAAGGAGTTGCCGCCCCATCTCGAGTACGTGTTCCTTGAAGAAGAGAAGAAGTCGCCCGTCATTATCGCAAAGGACTTGAAAGATGAAGAGAAAACTCGCCTCATCGCCGTGCTTAAAGATCATAAGAAGGCAATTGCTTGGAAAATTTCCGATATCCGCAGAATTGATCCGAACTTTTGTACTCACAAGATTCTCATGGAAGATGACTTTAAACCCACAATCCAGAGCCAAAGAAGGGTTAATCCTCGCATTCATGACGTCATCAAACAAGAGGTTATCAAACTTCTAGATGCCGGCTTGATTTACCCTATTTCGGATTCGCCGTGGGTAAGTCTCGTCCATTGTGTGCCCAAGAAGGGCGGAATAACCGTTGTTCCCAATGAACACAACGAGTTGATTTCCACTCGTCTCGTTACTGGGCGTAGAGTTTGTATTGATTATCGCAAGCTCAATGATGCCACGAGAAAAGATCACTTTCCTCTTCCTTTCATGGATCAAATGCTCGAGCGTCTAGCTGGTAATGACTATTACTGCTTCTTAGACGGTTTCTCCGGGTATTTTCAAATTCCCATCGATCCCAAAGACCAAGAAAAGACCACATTCACTTGTCCCTATGGAACATTCGCTTACAAACGCATGCCTTTTGGTTTATGCAATGCTCTTGGGACGTTCCAAAGGTGTATGATGGCTATCTTCCATGACATGGTTGAAGAAACTATGGAAGTATTCATGGATGATTTCTCGGTTTATGGCGATTCATTCTCTGCTTGCCTTGCCAATTTAGAACGTATGCTTAAGCGGTGTGAAGACACTCGCCTTGTTCTTAATTGGGAAAAATGCCATTTCATGGTAAAAGAGGGCATCGTGCTATCACACAAAATTTCCAAAGCCGGTCTTGAAGTAGACCGTGCTAAAGTCGATGTTATCGCTAAGTTGCCTCCACCTTCAACCGTGAAGGGTGTGAGAAGTTTTCTGGGTCATGCGGGCTTCTACCGTCGATTCATCAAAGATTTTTCTCAAATCGCTCGCCCGATAACCCACCTCTTGGAAAAAGATACTCCTTTTATCTTTTCTAAAGAGTGTCTCGAAGCCTTCAACTCGCTTAAGGATAAGCTAACTAAGGCACCCGTCTTGGTTACCCCTAATTGGGAGCTTCCCTTTGAGTTGATGTGCGATGCTAGTGACTTTGCTATTGGAGCGGTTCTGGGACAAAGAGTGAACAAACACTTCCAACCGATCCATTACGCTAGCAAGACAATGACGGGGGCTCAATTGCATTACACGACAACCGAAAAAGAGCTTTTAGCTGTTGTCTATGCCTTTGAAAAATTTCGCCCCTATCTTGTCCTTTCCACAACAATCGTTTACACCGATCATTCCGCGTTGAAGTACTTGCTGACTAAGCAAGATTCCAAACCAAGACTTCTTCGCTGGGTTTTGCTACTCCAAGAATTTAAAATCGAAATTCGCGATAGAAAAGGAGCTGAAAACCTAGCCGCGGATCATCTCAGTAGACTTGAGGATCCTTACCAGGGGGATCATCCGATCAAAGAAATCAATGATTCTTTTCCCCTGAAGACCTTAATGTCCATCAACTCGAATTCTGATGAAACCCCGTGGTTTGCGGACTTTGCAAACTACTTAGCGGGTGGAATTCTCAAGGAAGGGTTAACATCCCAACAAAAGAAAAAGTTCTTCACCGACATTAAGACTTACTTTTGGGATGACCCGTATCTATTCAAGAAATGTGCTGACTTGATTATTCGCCGATGTGTTGATGGACCGACAGCTTTAGAAATCCTTGACGCTTGCCACAAAGGACCCACCGGTGGTCACTTTGGTCCCAACTACACCGCCAAAAAAGTGTTTGATTCGGGATTTTATTGGCCCACCATCTATCGTGACGCTCACGGTATGGTTAAACGATGTGATGCTTGCCAAAAACAAGGCAAGATCACACATAAAGACGAGATGCCTCAGAATTTCATTCAGGAATGTGAAATCTTTGATGTTTGGGGTATCGACTTTATGGGGCCATTCCCTTCTTCTAAAGGAAACAAATACATCCTTGTAGCCGTTGACTACGTCTCCAAATGGGTTGAAGCCAAAGCTTTACCCACTAATGACGCAAAGGTGGTTTGTAACTTTTTGAAATCTCTATTCGCTAGATTCAGTGTGCCTTGCGCCATTATTAGTGATCGTGGGACTCATTTTTGCAATGACCAATTTGCTAGAGTCATGGCTAAGTACGGTGTAAATCATCGTCTTTCCACAGCCTACCACCCACAAACTAATGGCCAGGCTGAGATATCCAACCGAGGATTAAAGCGGATTCTTGAAAGAACCGTGGGAGAGCATCGTGCCTCATGGGCTGATAAACTTGATGATGCTTTGTGGGCTTTTCGTACCGCTTACAAGACTCCGATTGGTTGTACACCATATCGTCTCGTGTAAGGGAAAGCATGCCACCTCCCCATTGAGTTAGAGCACAAGGCTTACTGGTCCTTGAAGTGGGATAATTTCGATATTAACAAAGCCGGTGACCTACGCAAGATCCAACTCAATGAGCTGAATGAACTCCGTAATGAGGCTTACGAAAATTCTTTGATCTATAAGGAGAAGACTAAGCTCATTCACGACTCTAAGATAAAGAACCGAGAGTTCCAAGTTGGAGACAAAGTTTTACTCTTTAACTCTCAGTTGAAAATCTTTTCGGGCAAGCTGAAATCTCGTTGGTCCGGCCCATTCACCATTGCCCAAATTTTTCCATATGGTACTCTCGAGCTCGCTCAACCTAATGGACCTAATTTTAAGGTGAATGGCCAACGAGTGAAGTTGTACTTTGGTGAGGACATCTCTCAGGAGATGATTCCATCCCTCACCACGTTCCCCATGAACTAATTTTGGGTCGAGTCAGGCTCGTGACTCGGTTATAAAAAACAAGCGCTCCTCGGGAGGCAGCCCGAGTATCTATCCTTTTATGTTTTTACCTCCTAAGTGTAGGGGAACCTCTATAGGTGTTTGTATTTGTGTAGTGATGTGATTACAGGGATAAGTGCACTCTTGGAACCTTTGAAGAACCGTGCTCCCGTGTTATCCGAAATCTGGTTCTATCTCTCAACTATCGTGATTCAATTTTCTTCATACTCACATTTGAAATTGATCACGTTAGTCGTCTCTTCCTTGACTTGATTTAACCAATGTGCACAATGTCATAAGTGTAGGGGAGACTTTTCCCACATGCTTAAACATTAAGGACAATGTTTATCATAAGTGTAGGGGGACTTCTATCGAAGTTTTAAGTGGACTTTTCCATTAAAATGCCTTCATTTAACCGGAAAATCATCTTTTTCAGCATTTTTCAAAATTTTAATTAACTTTGGCCATTTAGTCGTAATTTTTAAATTTTCATCGTTGCTTTCATATGTATATAACCCGCAATAAAGTCAAAAATATTAATAAAGTGGTGTAGCTAGTTTAGAAGTCTTTGACATATTAGGCCCGTTGCGATTATTTTGACTCAACCCGACTAGACTTATGCAAGTTTATTCTAGCTAGTATCCTTAACCATGTAGACCTTAATTGGTTTATTAGGCTAAGTATCCACGAGTCTCATTACTTGAGATTTTAAATTGTGGAGGACGAGAAATGATAGAGTCAATTATAAGTCGGTATTCTTGCACAAGCTCACTTGGTGTAATTATTTTCCTATTCTCCCATCACTTGCGAATAATTTATCTGCAATAAGTAAGGTCGTACGATTTGAAAAGTTACTTAGCTTCTAGCCCAAGATCGTTTAAAAGTTGCTCGGTAATGATAAGAGTTCATAGCCAAGGCATAACTTATGAAGCGGGGCGCGAAGATTGGCGAGTCCGAAAAGGCCCTAACAAGGCATGAGGATTCAATTTTATTGCTAAAGATCCAAAGTGATGTAAAAAGCATTATTCCCAAAGTCAATATGAAGGATCAAGACTCACGACGAAAAGAAATCAACTCCCATAAAGATCATGGAGAAGTCTATCCGAAAAGACCCTAACAAGGTATGAGGATAAATAGATCCAAGTCTGAAAAGGAGGCGGATCGTTGTATCTCAAAATCCCAAATAGAGATTGAAGAAATAATCATGAAGTCGTGGTCAACAAATTGGAGTACACCTCAAAAGTCTCCAAGTGAAGAAACTCTATTAACGATGAGAAGACCATTATCTCAAGCACGTCTCTCAAGATATGAAGTATGAAGTACATGCCAAATATCGGCCCGAGAAAGGTCTCAAATCGTGAACCGAGTTATGCCAAGATATGAACTTTTTGATATCCCGAGAAGCAGTTTTAAGAGATTTTGTCCTTTAGCTAACTATTAATCAAATCGTCCTACTTTGCTTTCAGCCTAAATAAACTATCGAAATAAGTCCAAAAATGCATCTTCATGACCATTCTAAGACAAAAATAAAATATAAGAGATACACCTAGGAATAAGGGAGTTTAAGCATATAATTAAGCCATGTGTGTAAGTGTTTGATTTGCTAACTTATAATAACAATGATCTCGTTTTTAAGCTTAGTTTGGGGAACGTGAAACTTGAGGGTGATAAATCTTCGCAGCACCAAAAGCCCTAATGTAAGTCCTTGATCTCTTTGCAAGTTATTTCCATAGCTATTTTCAAGAGAAAATGGTTTTCTATCCTTTTGTTTCCTTTAAAGTTTTTATTTCTCTTATTACTTTAATTTTAGTTTAGAAGTATGTTAATAAGGCCAAGGTTGATTGATTATGAGAAAAGTGTAAAATTGCTTTATCACTAAGCATTACATGAGGGCATGGCAATGGTTAAGTGTAGGGGATTTGATAGGTGTGTAAACACCCATCCTTTTACCACTTAATTCTGGCTAAAACAAGACCAAAACGCGTATTTAATATAATTTGTTTGGAATTATGCGTGGTTTTTGTGTTTATTGTGTTTTCAGGGCCAACCGGATGAATATTGGAGAAAACATGGGATTGCACGGGATTTATCGAAGAAAAAGACTCAAGACGAAGTCTATTGTCCAAGAGATGCAAAAGATTTGAAGTCATTTGGCCTAATTAAAGATTTATCGAAGAAAAGGACCAAAGATGGAAGATTTACATAAGTCGAAGAAACTCAAGTCTATTAAACGAAGAAATTAAAAGACAAGTTGAATTTAATCGACGACAAATCCCGAATCAGAATCGAAAACGTCAACTTTTCTGAAAAGACGAGAAGACAAGAAGAACGGGAGAAAGCCCACTCACCAACCAAAGGGAACACCTATATAAAGGGTTCCCTTCACACTTTTCATTCAGTTTTTTTTAGTTTTTATTCCACTTCTTTTCTCCTTTTCTGTTCGTAGGTTTTCACCAACACCATTAGGGTGTTTGGTGATTTTGATTCTTGTTTTTCAATCTTGTAATTTAATCTTTCTCTTTTGTTTGTTAAAACCTTAATCAATCAATATCAATCTTTCCATTTCATCTTGTTCATATTCATCTATTTGGTTAAAAGTTAAAGTTCTTATTTGGTTGATTTGATCTTTAATGGTTGTTGGGTTTTAAGTTTTTATTGATGGGATTTGTAGTTTATGGTGAGTAGATGCTTAGTGATTAGTTTTATTTAAGTTTTGGTTAAAAACTTGGAGATTTTTGGCTTGGATTCGTGTTCCCTGTTTTTTTCTGTATCTTTCTGTTCTTGAGTTCTTCCCAGGTTCCGAATGAGTATAAGAGTTCCGTATGAAGCATCTTAGTTAAAAGTTCCGAATCATTTTCCTTTCAAAAGTTCCGAGTCAATTTTAAAAGTTCCGAATGAACAGTTTTGCAAAAGTTCCGAATAAGTTTTAAAAGTTCCGAGTTAATTTTGTTGAAAACTTCCGAACCAAAGTTCCGGATAAACTTCCGGACGAAACTTCCGAGTGAAGTTCCGGATAAACTTCCGGGTCAAATCTTCCGGATCAACTTCCGAACGAAAGTTCCGAGTGAAGTTCCGAGTGAACTTCCGAACCAACTTCCAAATCAAACTTCCGAACCAAGTTCCGAGTGAAGTTCCGACCAAAAGTTCCGAATCAATCTTCCGGACCAACAAGTTCCGAATCAAGCAGTTCATTCGGAAGTGTTCTGAATCAAAAAGTTCCGGATCAATTTTCTTTTAAGCATTTGGTATTAAGGTTAAATGTTATTTACTGTATCTTCATTTTATGTTATATTTTAATTCAAGTTTTATTAATTGTTATTAATTTAATTGCTTTTAAATTTAAGTTTCCATTTTAGTGCATTTAAACCTTTAGTAGAATAGAAAACCACTCCCCTTTTTTAGTAACCAAGAACAATCATTCCACTTAGAACCGAGATCAATTCGAGAGGATTCCGAGAAATCTAGAACCCATACAAAAAAGCTAGTATCAATACTACTTAGTATTCACAATGATGAGTGAAAATCCTTCCAGTGTTAACATCAAACAACACTGCGGTAGGTCATATGTAAGATTATTTATGAATCGAACATGTGTAAAACTGGAAAGCAACAATGATTTGATTCTTAATTGATTCAATCTCGTTCTAGGTTTCTAAGCGATATCTGTATGGTCTTGCCAAAAAATTTAGAGTGACACTCTTTAGTATTCACAGTAACGAATGGAAATCCTTCTAGCGTTAACATAAAACAGCGCTACGGTAGGTGACTTGCGAGATTCTTTATGAATCAAACTTGTGTCAACTGGAAAGCAACAATGGTAAGATTTTTTATGAATCAAACTTGTTCCAGGAATTTGAATTGATGACTTAAATCAGGCGGATTATTTTATCCAACCGATTCACTCTTTACGTTCGTAGTCTTGCTTTAAGACGGTCGAGTAAAGAGAACGGCTAGTACAGCCGCGAAACCCTGTCAAGGAGATTCTTAATTGAATCTACCTAATCACAGGTACGGTATTTAATATCGCCTAACGGTCTTCACCGACCGGAGGTAGTACGCTACCGATTTAGGATAAATGTCAAAGCCATTTAGTCCGTGTTTATGTTTTGTATCAAAAAGGTGGTGTTTTAGTGTACTAAGCAAAGTCGAAGATTTAAAACCACATACTCATGCCCAAAGACATATTCAAAAATCAAGAAAGCTAAAGACTTCCGCAACTCTGATGTTCAAAAATCTTCTTTAAAAGGTATTATGGAGGAATGACCTCTCTTCAAAGGAGATTGTTAGCAAGCTTTCAAGATGGTGCATAGTGTGAGCAGGTGGTTGAAGACACAAAATCGCAAGATGGGAAAGACAAATCAAGGATGTTGATAACAAGAACGAATCAGTTATTTATTTGAAGATCTTAGTATTAAAGATTGATGATCTCTCTAAATCCTCTCATGTCGTAGAGGAATGACCTCTCAGTGAAGGAGATGTTAGTGTCAAAATATTGTATCATTCAAGAATGACTCGGTCACAGGTTTGAAGATCTCAAGATTAGAGACAAACTCGAAAGACAACGATAAAGGCTCAAAGATCACAATATGAAGGAACAAGAATACTATTACACGTTCATGTCTTACTTATGGCGAGATTGGCAATATCTATAAATCTCCAAACGTCGGAGAGGAATGACATCTCATTGGGGGAGATTTTTAACCTTAAATTATGAGTCGAACAAGAATGAGTCGATCATAGGTTTATTATGTATCGGTCATAGGAATGTTGTAATTAGTAGTAGGATAGTCGAAATATATGGGCTTAATGGCTAGTTTAAAAGGCCTCTTTCAAGGTACTAAGCATTTATTCAAGCCCGGCCCATCAAACAAGAATGACCCATCAAGCATGTTAGGAGAGGGTTGGTTGTTCATTTTCTTAATCTAACATTCTGTCATTTCACACACTTCTTCTTTTTTCTCTCTTTACTTCCTCTTTCTAAACTTCATCTATTTTCTTCTCTTTTCTATCTATTTTCTATAGATCCATCATGGTGAAGTGAAATATATTTTAGGACATAAAAACAAACAAAAATTCTAAAATCCTTAATAAAAAAACAAATCCTAAACACAAATCGAGCCCTAAATATTGTGCAGTTAATCCAATGAGTAATTACAAGGCTCGTGAGGGATATTAATGAGTTATAATCATATTAAGATTAAGATTAGAGAACGATCATATTAGGGTTAGTATCTATTTTCGCTAAATAGAAAATTTTATTTAAAATAATATACTTATAGTCTATTATAGATGTTTTGTCTTAAAAGCTTAAAAGAAGGTCATAGTTAGGATGACGACGGGTCAGATTTGGGTCGGATTTCAGAACCCGTACTCACACTTGTTTATAATATTTATACCCGTATCCGTCTCAATATCCAATGAGTATCCGGTTAGTATTATCCATCGGATTTTCTCAGGGTATTTAGTATCCACAATTAAATTTTCGTCGAGCATAATCGTGGGTAGAAAGTTAAGAAAAAACATTAAAAATAACAAAACACCTTAATATATTCAAAGTTTACAAAAGATAAAAAATACTACTTCAATATCATAACATACGATTTAATATATCGAATAAATCATGATTAAGATTTAAAAATTTAAATATGCATGTTCATAAAGTTCTTAATGCATACAAAATGTAACTAATATAGCTTGTGGAAGATTTATGCACCTCACGGCCGATTGGTCGATACCCTCATCGCAAACAAACTATCAAAAGGAGGTAAACGCTTCGGTTTCATCCGTTTCTTAGGAATTGGAGACGAGTCTCAGTTTGTCAAATCATTGTCGAATATTTGAATAGATAGCTATCATTTATACATCATGATCAAAGACAATAACACTAAACCTAACCCCACAAGCTATCTGATAGGTGTGAAAACACCCATCCTTTTACCACTTATTTCTGGCTAAAACAAGACCAAAACACGTATTTAATATCATTTGTTTGGAATTATGCGTGGTTTTTTGTGTTTATTGTGTTTTCAGAGTCAACCGGATGAATTTTGAAGAAAACATGGGATTGCACGGGTTTTATCGAGGAAAAAGACTCAAGACGAAGTTTATTGTCCAAGAGATGCAAAAGATTTGAAGTCATTATGCCTATTTGAAGATTTATCGAAGAATAGAGCCAAAGATGGAAGATTCATATATGTCGAAGAACTCGAGTCTATTAAACAAAAGATTATAAGACGAGTTGGAATTATTCACCGACACTTCTCAAATCTAAGTCGGAAACGTTTATTTAAAGAAGTGTGAAGACTAAAGAAGAAAGAAGAAAAAGAAGCCCAAACCAAAGCCCAATCACAAGCCCACCACCACAAGACACGCCTATATATATGGCCTTACTTCACAAATTTGGACACTTAGTCTTTTAGGTAGTTTTTAGTTTTAGAGAGAGAAAGTTCTAAACTTTCTCTCACTAGTCTTCATTCTTTTCATTTTCAAGATCAAACTTTTGTATTATCTTTCATTAATCAAGTTTAAGTTTTTTAGCTTTTAATCTTTAATCTCATCCTTCCTTTCTTTGATTTTGATTTATTTTGGTACAAATCTCGTATGATCCGTGTTGTTCATCAATGATTTTGTGCTTAAAAAGTTAATCTTTTTTATGTTTTCCTAAATTTCTACACAAATAAGCTTTGAGATCCTTGTGCTTATTGGCTTATTTGTTGATTTAGCTTATTTGCTTTTTAAAGTTTTTATAATAAGTTCATCTTTTTATCCTTTGATTTATGTTTTTGCTTATTTGAAGCTTAGATAAAGTGTTCTTAGTGTTTATTTGATCAGCTTATTGTTGGATTCGTGCTAGTATTGGGTTTTAGCTTATTCCAATAGCTTATTACCCTTGCAAAAGTCTTGGATCAGCATAGTTTTCGGAAAGGGAGAAGCCCTTTTCCGATCGGGTATTCCGACCAAGCACACCCCTTTTTCCGATCTACAGATCGGAAAAAGGTTTAGGTTTTCTGATTATTGCTTGTTTTAGGTTTTTCCGATTTGCCTCTTTTGCCATTATTCCGATTAGCATCTTTTTCCCTATATTCCGATTGTACTCATTTTGGTATTCCGATTGCCGCCTGTTTTCAAGTATTCTGATTAGTGAAGTTTTAATACATTCCGATTGGAACCTTTCTCCTTATTCCGATCATTAGCTATTCTCAGTATTCCGATCACTCGATCGGAATGTATTCCGATTTGCACCTTTTTCTAGATATTCCGATCACTTGTTTTGCTATATTTCGATCTTACTTTCTTTTAGTAATTTTCAACTAAGTTCATTTTTTTACAAAGTTTTCCAAGAGTTAGTTTTTATTGAGTATACATTTATTTTTCTAGTATGATCTTTAAATTTTCAAGCATTTATTTTTAAAACTCGTCTTTTTACTTTAATCATTTAAAGCTTTAAGTTTACTCTTCGACACTTAATTACTTGTTATTAGTTTAAAATAGATAAACAAACCAACCCCTTTTTTATTAACCAAGAACAAATCATTCCACTTAGAGCCGAGATAAATTCGAGGAGATACCGAGAACTCCTAACAACATCCCTCTTTTGAACAAAGACCAATTTCCTGATTTCCCTACCTTTGCTTATGTTATGAATAGTATTGCTAAACCTGCTGTGGAAACCTATAAATCAAATGCTAATATCCGTGCCTTAACTCTCAATGACGAAGATCTCATTAAGGTTGAAGATCTGTCTTTGGTATTGTGGGTGAAGTTAAAGGACGTGAATTCCATGAGTAATATGTATGTGATATTTAGGAATGAAGGTTTTTTAGAATTGAAAATTCATCATGTTGGGGGCCTTTGGATATGGATTCAATTCCCATCGAGTTCTTCAGCAGATAACTTTTAGATTAACGACTCTTTAAAGAGTATTTATTCTTGCATCAAAATGTTACAACATCCTTTAAAGTTGATGAACGTATGATCTGTATTGAGATTCATGGTCTTCCTTTATGCGCTTGAGGGTCGAATGCATACAAGAAAGTGGCAAGTATGTTTGGCAAGGTTATTTTTTTGAAGCTGAGGAATCGACGGATATGAGTTCAGGTAGGATTTATATTTCTACTAAGTCTCATAGTTTTGTTTTAGAAAGAGTGTTAATTGAAGTAGAAGGGGCGAATTATGAAGTGCAAGTTCACGAGTTAGGAGCGTGGAACATAAATATTGTTGACGGAACACTTGATTCTTCCGACAATATAAACATCAATGGCATGGAAAAGGCGGATGATCCTACAGATGCCAATTACATGGAAAAGGCAGAGGAGTCTACAGACGAAAATTCTTTGGCCGATTTGAATGACTTGAATGAATTGAAAGAAACTATAAACGAGTTGAATGATTCAAATGTAATGAAAGAAACTATTAACGAATTAGCAGGCAATGAAAACCAACATGGTGTTAGAAATAAGCAAAAAGATCAAGATGACGCCATTCATAAAGTTTCCCCAGAAGTTGATGTTTCCTCAAATATAAGTTGCCATCCAGGATTTAAATACATGAAACGATCATCTCGTAGGTGCTCCACTACTTTTGCGATACCATTAAAAAGATATAAAAGGTGTTTCTCTTATAGAAAAATTATCAAGGATCATCGAGGTGGGAGATTCTTTAGGTTTTAATGTTAGAGGATGTAGAAAAACGCTCAATAGAATGATCAATGGGATTGGCGCACATATAGCTGATAAATGAGCATCCTTCCGATTAATACATGTAGCACAAAGAAAAGGAGAAAACGTATCTGGATTAAAGACCTATGTCTAAAGCACAACATTCATTTCTTTCCATTTAAGAATCCAAAATGACGCGTCTTGAAATATTTCGTCTTAAGTCTATGTGGGGTAATTATAACTTTGATTTTACGTGTAGTATGGCTCGTGGCAGATCAGGAGGCTTGATTTCTTGTGGGATCCGAATTATTTCATCAAAGATGACTTATGGTGCGATGACACTTTTATCATTGTAAAAGGTCACTGGACAAATACGATTGGCGATTGTTATATGATAAACATTTATGGTCCTCAGGATTCGTTGGCCAAGGCTACTTTGTGGAACATAATTGGTGACTTTATGCATCAACACGCCGGTAAGTATTTTATCTTTGGAGACATGAACATTGTTCGTACTGAAAACGAAAGGAGTGGTTCTATCTTCTATCACAGGATGATAAACCAAAAGAGGAAAGCTTAAATGATTCATGGTATCATGAAAGAACGCGTATGGATTACAGAACCCTCAAAGATTAAGGACGAGTTTCTCAACTATTTCAAAGACAAGTTCAAAGATCATGACTTAAATGTGGATTTCCCTCCATTAGTTAACCCCATGGTTTACGTGCTTTTAACCATAATAGTTGGAGACTCCCGCTACCTTAGATGAAGTAAGGAATGCAATTTGGGATTGCGGTAGCAACAAGGCTCCTGGTGCAGACAGTTTTTCCTTCACTTTTGTGAAAAAATATTGGGATGATATTAAAGTTGATATTTTTGAGTATGTCAATAAATTTTTTGATACCGGAATATTGCCACATGGATCTAATTCATCTTTCTTTACCCTCATTCCTAAGGTTAGCAATCCTATCTTCATCAAGGATTTCCGTCCAATTTATCTCATAGGCGTTCACTATAAAATCATAGCTAAAGTTCTAGCTAATCGTCTCGCCAAGGTGATAGATAAGATTGTTAGTCACGAGCAATCGGCCTTCTTAGTTGGGCGTCAAATTCTGGACGGTCCTCTAATTCTAACCGAGATCATCGAATGGTTCAAGAAAAAGAAGAAAAAGTTGTTGATCTTCAAAGTGGACTTCCAGAAAGCTTTTGACTCGGTGATCTAGAAATATTTAGACTTTGTTCTTCTTAATCTTGGATTCGGCTCTAAATGGCGTTGTTGGATTAGAGCTTGTTTATCCTCATCTAGGTCTTTTGTCCTTGTAAACGGTAGTCCCACATCGGAATTTTCTATCAAACTTGGCCTTAAGCAAGGATATCCTCTCTCTTCTTTTCTATTTATTCTTGTTATGGAGGGGTTACATAATGCTCTTTCTATAGCTGTTAGTTCGGGTGTTATTCGAGGCATCAAAGTTGGATCTTTGATGTTACTATATCTCATTTATTTTACGCTGACGGTGTGATCATCACTACTGAATGGAATGCTAACGATCTTGAAAATACTATCCGTGTTTTTAGGTCTTCTACTTGGTTTCGGGTTTAAAAATTAATATGCAGAAATCCAACGTTTATGGCATTGGTGTTTCGGACCTTGATATTTCCTCCATGGCCAGTAATAGTGGATGTACTCCAGGACTCTTCCTTTTTACTTATCTTGGGTTACCTATTGGTTCTAATATGAGTTTGATATCGAGTTGGCAGATTTTGGTGGATAGGTTTCAATCAAGGTTATCTTCATTAAGGCTAATCTCCTTTCTATCGGGGGTCGTCTCACGTTAATAAAAGCAGTTCTTTGTAGCCTTGGAATTTATTACTTCTCGATCTTCAAGGTCCCTAAACTAGTTCTTAATTCCCTAGAAAAATCTCGCGCCATCTTTTTCTTGGGAGGTTCTCTCGAAGATAGAAAACTATCTTGGGTAAAATGGAAAAATGTCCTCTCTTCTTTCGATAATGGCGGTTTAAACATTGGTAGTCTTAAAGCTTTTACCCTAGCCCTTCTCCAAAAATGGCGATGGAGGTTCTTATCGCATCAGCACACTTTTTGGGTAAAATTCATTAAAGCTTTACATGGTCCAGATGGTGGTTTTGCTAATAATGGTTGCATGTATAATGGTACGTGGGCTCGAATTGTTGGATCTTCTAATTTTTTACACTCGAAGGATATTATTCCAAACAGTTCTTTTCGCTTCCAAGCGGGTTGTAGCACGCGCATCAGATTCTGGAAATATACTTGGGCGGGAGAGTCTCCTTTTTTTATCTAGTTCAATAGCTTTATGGATTGGATTGTGAAAAAGATTGTCTTATCATTGACCGTATCGATAACGGCCAATGGCGTTGGAATTGGTCGAGGTCTCACCTTGGTGCCCGTAATTCTGCTTATTTACTAGATATGATTTGTGAAATTAGTTTTGCAGATATTAACGAGAGGGAGGACACTTGTGTGTGGTCGGCACGGATGGTATTTTTTCTGTGAAGGATGCTCGATGCATTATTAATTCAAAGACGCTCCCTTGTATGATACCTTCGACTGTTTGGGACAAAAACATACCTCGAAAGGTCAATATTTTCATTTGGAGATTGATGTTGGATCGTTTGCCTCATAGGTTGAATCTTTCTTCTCGCGGTATTGACATTCAGGCTATATCTTGCCCCTCTTGCAATAGTAACGTCGAATCTTCTAATCATAATTTTTTTAGTGTGATATTGCTAAGGACATTTGGATGCTTGTTCGTAAATGGTGTGAGATCTCTTTTCCTCCTTTTACTTTATATGAGCATTGGAAAGGTTGGTTTACATCGTGGAAGGTGGTCAAAGAGAATTCTCGTCGCTTATCAGTTATTTTTTCTTCTTCTTTATGGTGGATCTGAAGATATCGCAACAATGTTACTTTTTGTTCACATCCTTTGAGAAAAAGTGACATTTTCGATAACATTCGCCTGACCTCGTATTCTTAGCTGCATAATAGGGGTCACATGATATGCAATTGGTGTGATTGACTTAAATTCCCTATGCTGGTATCGAGCAACGGTTTCAGATGACATTTGTTTTTTATTCTTTCGTGTTCCCTAAGGCTTGTTTGGGGGTGCATCAAAAACGCTCCGGAGTGAAAACCGGTGGCTCGGCCTTCGTTAGTCGGGATTTTTCTCTTGTCCTCGTTATTGGAAGAGTTTTTTCATCCTTTTGTATCCCTTGCAGTTAAAGCCTTAAGTAGATGCTAGTTTAGGTCTTTACTTTTTCTGGTATTGTATTTGTACTTTTTCGTTTCTAGCATCTTGCTAGTAACCTTTTATTTATTTATATATTTCCTTCAGCCGTTCAAAAAAAAATATGATCATTAATTTGGTTTAACAATATTCGCCAGTTCTCAAAAGTTTAGGACTTATATAAAATACTGATTCGGGAGATTGGTACGGATACGAGTAAACGCGACGACATTAAAACCCCGTATAGACCCGCACTCGCAAAAAAAAAAAACATTTCCAGCTGAATCTGTGTCCAACCCCGCCAATCCTTCTTCGAACCCAATCCAACTGATTTAGGTTTCAGTTTACTCAGCTTAGCACTATGCAAAAAACTCATTTGATAACTAAACATGACGATGAAAGATTTATCATACCAGCTCTTGCTAGAAAAAAAAAACATCATCACTATATCAAGCTTTAATTTTACAAAATATATGTAGCTTCTTTGTGATTTTAAGGGACATTGAATTAAAAAACATCAAAATCGACTTGATGTATGAGACAAAAAGAATAACCATCACGCATGGACATATCTTCGTCACCAATTTCTTTGAAGTTTCTGCAACGATCATTAAAATAATCAGTACGTGGGTTGCTTGATTTATCTTTGGAAATGAGTGTGAACGTATTTGAAAAGTGTGGGCACTAAACATGGCTAAAACACAACTCGACAAGACCAAATGACTAGAACATTGTTGTTTGTTTGTCATCTTCGTCTTATTATATGCACGGACTATCATTCAACATGATTCAGAGCTTGCTTCATCTATCTTTACTTTAACCTAGGACGAGCAAATCAATCGAAAATCACATGGAGTCGAAAATCGAGGCGATCAAAACAAAACCGACTATTTTTGGTTTGTTATATTTGTATGAGTTTTGTTCGGTTCGATTTATTTTGGGGTTAAAACTAAGAAAATACTCTTAAACTATGTATTTGGTTCGGTTTCGGTATCAGTCGCTTTAATTCAGTTTGAATTTTAGATTTATGCTTTTCCTCAAACTCGGTTTTTAATTCGTTTCGATTTTTTCAATTCGATTCGATCTTAGCTGTATGGTCTTTAACCATATCAAAACACAATAAAAGAAGTAACTATATATGATATTGTTCATCACTAGGTTAAATAATTGATTTAAGCTAGGTGCTATCTATTCTATACGTGGAAGATACTAAAGGATGGCCAACAGAGAAGACTTGCTATGTCCTTTCTCTCTGCATCCTTCATAATATCTCTTTTTCAAAGAATTTAATGAATACACCTTCTTCTTTTATCTTTCTTGGGACTTCAAAAAAATCTGGTAAAAACTAAAAAGAACTTAGGTAGGGTTATCTTATTCAAGGTAACATTCAATATAGTTAGTTGGAGTTATGGTTTACGAATACTAAAGTAGTCTAAAAGCTATGCTTGCGCAAATGACCTCCAGCCCAGCTGGCGCGATACACTGGGTTTACAACCACTGTGGGCTGCAGGTTATGAGTTCGATCCTTGTGGTCGTCGCATTAGCGTAATGTAACTCATACCTCACACGGGCACACGTGGGGAATTCTCCCTGGAGATCCCTTTGGGGGCTGGGTTTGCCCGCTATGCGGTGCTCGAACTCGGGGTGCTCGTTGAAATATTACGAGTAGACGTCCATTGAATTATTTGCCGTTTCCAAAAAAAAAAAAGCTATGCTTGCAATTATCGAAATATCGAACATCAAACCTCGCTAATTCTTGAACTTTTAGTATGCATGGCCGTTGGAAATATTGATTCGATAGCTTGACCGGATCGATTAAAACAGTTTTTGAAATATTGGTTTTATGTATATTGTCTCTTGAGACTCTATAATTTATGTGATTCATCTAAAACGCCTCTATCACATAGATTAGTTATCAGAAAAGCAAGAAGCCACATGGACGTAGGTTAGCAATAACATGTTCTAATGTCTTTGGTTCACCTATCAATTCCAAGTAATTCCTTTCACTTTGGACCCCAAATAAAGTAGGATTTAAGCTCTCATGCATGCTTCAAATTGTGATATTGAAATAACTGAAATGACTTTTGAGTTTGATTAAATTCATGGTTGTGTTGTTGTCATGTTTGGGATATGTTTTTATATGTTTCTTTAAGGATAAAAGTAGAAAGGTTGATTTTGTTATGAATAATATGTGGATGTCTAGAACTAGGCCTATGGCCCAAGTAGTAATTAGGGTTTACCCTAGTATTTATCTTATAAATACTCCTTGTATTTACTCTCTGGAAGATAACAATTGAAGAATACATTTATTCTTTATCTTTATTCACAACACGTTATCAGTACGCTCTAAAGTTAATACGGCTATATCTTATAGTTTGAATGTTACATCGACACTGATCAGATAAGTCTGTTTTTTTTCACTTTGATTAATTTTTTCTCTCGTTTATTTGACTGGTACCATTGATCAATCCTTCTCGTTGATATGCTAGATCATGAATTGAGGTACGTATGTTACTCTTCAACCTCATTCAGTTATACTCCCTCCGTCCCAAAATTATTGTCCCCCGACAAAAAACACACAGTTTAAGAAAAGTACCACTTTTTCAGCTTTCTCTCTCTTACTTTTTGCAGAAAGACAGTTTTACCCTTAACCAATTAATTTAGAACATTTTTAAAGTTTGTAATTATGATTTCAATTAAGGGTAATATAGTAATCTTGATCTAAAATTCATACCTATTTTTAGAAGTTTTAGAAGTGGACAATTAATTTGGGACAGACCGAAAAGGAAACGTGGACTATAATTTTGGGACGGAGGGAGTAATAAATATCTTATTGCATGTTTTAGATCTATTTGTTTATTGACGTAAAAAGATGTAATTAATGTCTTCGTAGTTGGTTTATATGATTTAACCTTTTTGTTATTCGTAAACGCTCGTTTACTATTATTCGTAAAACCTTCGTTAAAAAAACACCATAAACAGATCACGAAAACAATTTTGTGTTTGATTTTAATCCTTGATGTTCGATATAAAAGAATTATAAAGAGATTATCACGTATAGATTTGTTAAAAAATTATCACGTATAGATCTGGTAGTTCAGTAATAGGGATCTCGTATAGATTTCTTAAAAGGTGATTTGTTAAAAGGCAATTTGTTAAAAGGTGTTAAAAGGTGATTTGCTTTGAGGGCTAGTTTTTATTGTCAGCTAATGAATGGTTGTTTATAATTATAATGCTAATCTAACTGCAGAGTTATCATAGTGCTCCAACATGAATCATGATCATAAAGCGTATATATAATTTTTGATTTGGAATTTTATTTAATACTTTTATGTATCTTTTCTTTCTTTAAGAGGTATATATGCCTATTGAATAAAAAAACATGATCTTATAACTTTAATACATATATTCCTGTTTGTCTAATGTCTAACTTTAATACTCTATAATGTTTAATAGATATACTCAATGTCTACATGTTCGTACATCAGTACTTGGGTATAGATCCATACTTACATACATTATTTATTAAGTTTCGGTTAAGATTAAGGCAAACAAAGTTAACGACTGTTTAGATATGGGCTAATACAAAGTATTTTGATTGGCTGGTTCTTGTGTGTCATGTATGCTGTTTAGATTGACGGCTTGTTTACGTTTATATAGCTGAGGCCTCCCTCACCACATGTTTATTAATAACTTTAGAACAGAAGTCCAAGCATAGTTAAGATACACCATATGTGCCTTAAAATTTAATGAAAGTTAAAAAAAATCAATGTAGTGTATGGCTTTGACCTGGAGGCTCGGCCTCATAATCATTTGGGAAGAAATCATAAAATTATTATGGGTTCATAAAATTGGTTTACTTATTATGATAAAAATATGGTTTCATATAATCCCATGCAAACCTTGGAGTTGGTTATAATTTAAGTATATTAAAAGACTATGGCTTTTGCGTTTATCATATGAGATTTGAAGCAAATTGATAAAGTGGCTCAAAAGTTATTAGGATAATATATGTTATAGGGCATTAACGAATAACTATATGTATTCACAGGTTGTTTATTGACCAAATTTAAATTTGGCTAATATATGCATGCTCGAAGATTAATTGTTTTTATTATACATATTACACTGAGAACTTGATTTTCTTTAAGTTGATATATGAGTAACTAAAACAAAGTTTTAAAACAATCATAAAGTGTTCTGTTAGTTCGATATCTACGATATATAAAATGCATTAAAAGAAAAGGTTCTCAAAACTTGAAGACGAGAAAAAGAATGATGAATGTTTTTGTTAAGGTTACGTACTTCTACTTGCGTATAAAAGAATTCATATTTCATCGTATGCAATTGCTTATATAAATGTATCACTTTCTTTACATGGTAGAAAAATCTTAGTTCACTAATTTATTATATCGAATTTTGGTATGTGATGATTAAATTTATAATGTGATTCTATTTGTTTGCCGTAAAATATTTAATAGTTTAATATTTTTTATACATTATTGGTATAACTTAAGTTTTATTATTTCATAATGTTATCCAGTAATGTGATATAGTAAAACTGTTTGAGACATAAAAGAGTTAATCGAAGCAATCTGAGCTCTTCTTATTATTCGGGTTTTTTTTGTTAAATATATGAAGCATATGTGGCCATTAACTATAAAGTTTATGAGATTATTGTTATAATTGGCATGACCGGTTGGACCATTCCGAGTCAATGATGATGCGAAAGTTATAAAAGAACCATGAGTTCTTCAAATATGGTTTTGATTTTCATTATTGTTCTCAATGGAAGTTTGTTATCACCACTAAATATAAATAAGGACTCATTCCTTAAAATTTTGGAAAAATAATAAGAGCATGTATACATGTCTCATGTGGATCATTTTGAGTTATAAAATCGATGCATCGTCAAAATGATCATCAAATACGCAACCTCAAGTTGGCGTGATTAGTGGCTCGATGTGAGCATGATTCCAAATATGATGATTATTGACAATGGTGGTGAATACTTACAAGTTTGGGCGATTATTGAAATACGTGTTGAACTTTATATAGCTCATGCTCATACGCGATTTTTTTTGTTTAAACGTTTATAAAACGTCTTCAGTTGATTGAAAAGCCCATAATTATGAGAACAAGAGTTTCGGTTTATGGGGTAATTTATTACATATGAACATATGAATTCGCATCTTGCCAACAATAATGAATCCTCCCGTTATAATGGTTTTGGACACAAACCATATAGTTCCCACAAGAGATATTGAAATGTGCGATATATATCATAGTAAGTCCACCACAACGCACAAAATGGGATGTTGAGAATGATAATTCATTCAGGGGGAGAATGAGCAGCGAGAAATTTGGAATGAATTATGATAATGAAAAGTTGATCCTCACAAGTAATGAATATGCACATAAAGTTCATGGGACAATTTATATTCCAGATCTAGTAATTGCCAGACAAGGTTAGTGACCTAAATAAAGTGACTAGATCACAAACGCTGCTAGTGCTCCAGTTAAAATGTGTGTCCCAACAATAAAACCAATGATTGGTAGTAAGTCTATAGCACGTCTGCAACGTGATCGACTATTTGATTCCAAATAAAAATCCTCGATTAAAGAGATAATATGGAGCAAGAAAATTAAGATGGTCGAATCGAGGTAATAAAAAGACCCCATGATAGTCTCCTAAAGAGATACTAGACATGAAGGTAATTGAGAAACCCCGGGTACATGATATATCATGAGATCTCAATAAATGATAAAATGCAATGTCTAGTAGAGTGTGGAATCGAAAAGAAATAAATCGACGTCGATAGAGATATAGTTATAATATGAATGATAATGATAATAAAGAATATAGCGCTAAAGTGAATGTGAGGATCATGGATAGATGAATATCCAAAATATTAACGACGCAAGAAAATAATGAATAATTGAGGTCTCTTGTGATGAGACATATGGTTGAAGCTTACAATCTATTTATAAAACTTATTGGATACGCAATAGTCTTTATGAGAGAGCGAAATTAAAATATGCATAAGTTGCAAATGATGGCACACGTATATTTCTCAAAGACTTGAAAATGATCATGTAGATACATGTTCACATGTGGTGGATCCAATAAATATTGTATAAGTCTGACAATGTGATAATAAGTGATATGCGTCTAAAAGATATATATTAATAGAGCTCAAGTGATATTCATATTTCATTATTGCATATAATATGCATGGAGCATGCTAGATGCTTAAGGCTATAAGAAACGTTCTCGAGAACAATATTGATTGTATTGAACTAATCATGATTTGAGCATATATGTTATAATCGCCTTAGTGTGTAGTATTGTGCCAAATAAAGAGTTATGGTTATAAAGGCGACTAAGTGCATAGAAATTGAATTTGAAACAAAAGACAAAGTTTGTCTTAGTTCCAGAATTGAACATCTTAATGATATAATATGTATGCATCATGAAAACTAAAGATAAAGTTGTATCTTTATGTGGATAAACAACACTCATATATATGAAGTAACATGATGTTAGAAAGACTCTCTTGATTTATAGAGTTGATGATCACAATATCGATTGAGATATGTCATTTGAAAATGAACAATTCATTTTTTGCTAAGGGTCATAATTGTTGGAAATGAATAACTTGCAAAGTTTGATGATAAACTTGAACGAGATGTATGACGTATTATTATGCAAAGAATATGTGTAAATAGTGTTCATACATATGATTTTATTAATACACCTTAATGTGTATTTTAGTGACTCGATGAGCTTAAGTAATATGATCATCAGGGGGAGAATATATGTGTTGTATTTTTTTTTTCCTTGACCATGGTTTTGTCCCCGCAGGGTTTTCCGGCAAGGTTTTTAACGAGGCAACATCCCTAAGCGTATAAAAGATTTAATTTATTCACTAGATTTTTGTCCCACTGGGTTTTATCTAGTAAGGTTTTTAACAAGAGACATGGGTTTATATTCTAACCCATCAAATACAAGTTTAGTTGATTTTGCAGATACATGATATATGCCTGACCCTTAAAATGGTCGTCCACAAACTGGATATGTTTTTACAAGTGGAGGAATAGCGATTTCATGGTGTTCAATAAAGCAAACAATTGCAGCAACTTCATTCAATCAGGCATAAATTGTAGCAATCCATGAGGCAAGTCGAGGATGTGTTTGGTTAAGAAATGTAACACAACACATACGCATGTCATGTACTATTTCTTCAGAGAAAGAGGCACCAACAGTTTTGTATGAAGATAACGCAACATGCATTGCTCAACTCAAAGGAGGTTACATGAAAGGCGATACCGAAGTTCGTTTCACTCGTGACTTACAAAAGAGAGGTCATATTCTAGTTCAACAAGTTCGTTCAAGCTAAAATTTGACGGATCTATTTACCAAGGCACTTCCTACTTCAACATTCAAGAAGCTTATTCACAATATTGGAATGCGTCGAGTTAAAGATCTTAAGTGATGTAGTAATCAGAGGGAGATAATACGCGTTGCACTCTTTTCCTTAGTCATGTTTTTTTCCCACTGGGTTTTCCTGACAAGGTTTTTAACGAGGCAACATTCTTAAAGCGTATTATCTATAGAGACATCCAAGAGGGAGTGTTATGAATAATATGTGGATGTCTAGAACCAGGCCCATGGCCCAAGTAGTAATTAGGGTTTACCCTAATATTTATCTTATAAATACTCCTTGTATTTACTCTCTGGAAGATAACAATTGAAGAATACATTTATTCTTTATCTTTATTCACAACAGATTTAAAGTTTTCTTAGAATAATACACATATTCAGACCAAATTGTTTAATTGGTTCTAACGCAGTTTTTGTTTTACCTATGCTATACTAATAAAACAAGAGTTTGGGTTATTTTGCATCTTGTTTTTACTTACGCTCAGTTTTTGAGTTTTAAATGCAAGAAAATGGAAAAAGAAAGGAAAAGAAAAAGAAAAGTGAGTGTAATTTATGTGTTCTTGAGATAAAAGAAAGAAAAAAGAAATTAACTATAAATCATGTTTTTAAATAGGAGAAAAATGAAAGAAAATTGTTTAAATTACATAAATGCTCTTTAGTTATTAAGTACTACGTATCAATTATTTAGAAAAGGTATATTAGTCTTTAAACAACATAAAATTAAGAGGGAAGTGCAAAAATAATTCCTGTGGTATGTCAAAAAATCGAATTACACCATTCGTTAGTTTTTTGGACAACAGACATCCCTCCGTTAGTGCGCGGGGCACAATACATCCCTCATTGACTAACGATGCAAATGTTTTTTTCGTTAAAAATTAACAAGGTTTAAAGAGAGGGTATCTTTGTCTTTTTCCTTTTCTAGGGATGTATGGTGAACCTTAATATAACTTGTTTAAAAAAATAAATTTCAAAAAAAAATTTATTTTCAAAAAAATAATTATTTTCAAAAAAAAATTATTTTCGGAAAAAAAAGTTTTATTTAAAAAAAAGTTTAATCTTCGAAAAAAAGTTTTATTTTCGAAGAAAAAAGTTTTATTTTCGAAAAAAAAAAGTTTTATTTTCGAAATAACTTGTTTCGAAAAAAAAGGTTTTACCTTTTTCAAAAAAACTAAAAAATATTTTTTTCGAAAAAAAGGTTTAATTTTTTATTAAGTTTTTTCGAAAACAAAAGTTAAACTTTTTTAAATAACTTGTTTCGAAACAAAGAATTTTAAAACAAATAATTTAATCTTTTTTCGAAAAAAAAAAAAAACTTTTTTCTCGAAAATTAAACTTTATTTCAAAAATAAATTGTTTTTCCGAAAATAAAACTTTTTCTTTCGAAAATGATTTTTCTAAAAAAACTTTTTTTTCGAAAATAAATATTTTTTTTAAAATAAAACTTTTTTTTCAAAAATAAAACTTTTTTTTTTCGAAAATAATTTTTTTCTTTCGAAAATAAGTTTTTTTTTCGAAAGTTAAGATAAGGTTCACCATACATCCTTGGAAAAGGAAAAAGACAAAGATGCCCTCTCTTTAAACCTTGTTAATTCTTAACGAGAAAAACATTTGCACCATTAGTCCATGAGGGATGTATTGTGCCCCGCGCACTAACGGAGGGATGACTGTTGTCCAAAAAACTAATGAAGGAAGTAATTCGATTTTTCGACATACCACAGGGATGATTTTTGCACTTCCCTCTAAAATTAAATTTCACTTCCATTTCCTCTCAAAAATGAGAGAAAGATATGTTTTTAGAACGACAAATGTTAGTTGTTAGTGGGTCGAGTCGTGCAATGACATCCAAACGGAAGAATATCTTCTTCGAATCCTCGCCTAGTTATGTTAGACTCTTTATCCGTTTCGCCTGAAAGGCCCTTGACAGGTCTCGAACCCATGACCTTAGGAATCCTCCCCAAGAAAACCACTTAGTGGCCAACTGAGCTAAGCCAATTGGTTTGAGAGAAAGATATTTTAAGAAAAGTTCCTCCTTATTTTCTTTCCAATTCCCTTTCTTCTACTAAAAAATAACTAAAGAACACAAAAATCATTTTTTTCCTTTCCTTTTCCTTCATACACCAGCTTGAGAACACAATGTTAGGACGTAAATGAAACGAGACACGTGAGTTACTCGAGATCGACTCGGAAATTACTCGAAATCGATTTGATATTAACGACTCGAGATCGGCTAGATTGAATGGTTATGCTATAGCACACACTCTCCTAGGTTTAAGTCTTTCCTTTCGACTTAGTGCATCAGCTACAACATTAGCCTTTCTTGGGTGATACTTAATTTCACATTCATAGTCGCTAAGAAGTTCTAACCAACGTCTTTGTCGCATGTTCAAGTCCTTTTGGTTAAACATATACTGGAGACTCTTATGATCAGTGTATATCACACTTTTCGTCCCATAAAGATAATGTCTCCATATTTTCAAGGCAAATACTACTGCACCTAACTCCAAATCGTGAGTAGTATAGTTATGTTTATGGGTTTTAAGTTGTCTAGAGGCATAAGCAATCACTTTTCCTCGCTGCATTAAGACACACCCGAAACCTTGGTGGGATGCATCACAATAAACAACAAAATCACCCGGTCCGTCTGGAAGTGTTAACACGGGGGCATTACATAATTTCTCCTTTAATAAGCAAAAGGCTTGCTCTTGCTCTTCATTCCAAATGTATTCCTTATTCTTTTGTGAAAGCAGGGTTAAAGGCTTAGCAATCTTGGAGAAGTTTTCAATGAATCTGCGATAGTATCCAGCTAACCCGAGAAATGAACGGACCTCAGTAGGCGATTTAGGAGATTTCCAATTCTTAACTGCTTCAACTTTACTAGGATCCACGTGTATACCATCCTGATTTACCACGTGTCCTAAAAACTGAACCTCTTTCAACCAAACATCACACTTAGAGAATTTGGCATACAACTTTTCTTTCTCCAGAAGACTTAAGATGGTTCTAAGATGGTTTTCATGATATTTTTCTGATTTCGAGTAAATGAGGATGTCGTCAATAAAGACTATGACAAACTTATCAAGGTAGGGTTTGTAGACACGGTTCATTAAATCCATAAAAACGGCAGGAGCATTGGTAAGACCGAATGGCATAACGGTAAATTCAAAGTGTCCATAACGAGTTCTGAATGCGGTTTTGGAGATGTCACTTTCATGCACTCTTAACTGATGATAACCAGAACAAAGTTCTATCTTGGAAAAACAACAAGTACCTTGCAATTGGTCAAATAAGTAGTCTATACGAGGGAGAGGGTAATGATTCTTGATTGTCAACTTATTCAATTCCCTGTAATCAATACACATTCTCATTGCACCATCCTTTTTCTTAACAAAGAGCACAGGCGCTCCCTACGGCGAATGACTCGGTCTGGTGAAACCTTTCTCTTGTAATTCCTTAAGCTGATTCGATAATTCACTCATCTCAGACGGGGCTAAACGATAAGGCGATTTGGCAATAGGTAGTGCACCTAGAATAAGATCGAAACGGAATTCAACTTCACGCACAGGAGGTAATCCCGACAAGTCGTCCGGGAAAACTCCAGGAAATTCACAAATGATACGAATATCATCAAGCTTTTTCTGATCAGCCTTGATAGAAAGAAGAAAATTTGGATTGTCATCTGGCTTTTCACCACGAAGTTCTAAGATTTTACCCGAAGAAAGAGGAATACGCAAGATTCGCTCGGAACAAACAATGACAGCACGATGAGACGTTAACCAATCCATACCAACAATAACATCAAAACTGCCGAGACGCGTCGGTAAAAGATCAATTAAAAACAAATGACCAAGTAAATCAAGGGTACAGCCACGCAAGACTGTATTGGTAATAACAATCTTACCGTCTGCTAATTCTACTTCATATCTAGTGTCTAAAGCAGAAGGAGTAATATCAATGAAAGGAGTGAAAGCAGAAGACACGAAACTCTTCTCAGCACCGGAATCGAATAAAACACTAACATAGTGATCGTTAAGAATAAACGTACCCGTGACCACCTGAGGATTCTGCTGAGCGTTATTTCCCACATGATACACTCTACCTCGATCTCCATCGTTCTGTGGATCCTTAGCCTTTGGACACCTATTCTGGTAATGACCTTTTTCACCACAGCCATAGCACACCACATTATAGTTTCCTTCCTTATGGCCGAACCTAGAGGTGGCAAATTGAGTCCAAAACTCAAACTTTGGGCCAAATGGGTCAATTTTTAAACTTAATGGACTAAATGGACTCACTGTTTTATCTCTTTGGACTTTATGGTCTGCTTTCAATAAATAAAGAAAACAAACGGGTACCCGAAATCAAACACAAAAATCACATTTGGGTGTCCATTTCCCCAATTGATAATCAACTCCACACCACCAGTCTATCATCTCAAAATCAAACACAAACCTCGCGTGCTTCTTACATCAAGGTAATTATCCTTCCTTTTACTAGGTTTAATTAACATTTTTACTATTTTTTTCTATTATGTACAATGAAAAAAGGATTAATCTAGAATGTAATTATAGTTTTACTGTTTATATGTTTGTATTTTGTAGTTTTAAAATTTAATTTTTTTAAGATAAATGAAATAGACTAAAAAATGTTGAATATTGATGAATAATGCTAAGACTTGAAGTTAAAAATATGTCAATGGATGATTTTTTAAGTTTAAATTTATGTGGTTAGTTTTGAGAAGAGAACAATTGTAGCGATTTTAGAGTGCTCAACTGCTCAAGGCATATAGCCGGGTGTTTGTTTCGGCTTATATAGTGAGCTTATGTTAGTTTCAGCTTATGTTTCATAAGCCCGCTTTTTTGACTTATTTTGAAACTTGTCTGCTAATATAAGCTTATCATGTCATAGTGAACTTATATAACCGAAAAGTTTATATAATCCACTAAAAGTGAACTTATGGAACATAAGCCGAAAACCTTAGAGAGAAACTTGGAAACTTCACAAATGTGAAAAAGAGACGTGCATTGGTGAAATGCAGAACCATTTAACTTAGACTTATGGAGAGCTCAAGGATTTCAAGTACTTGTATACCCACAGAGAGAAACTCCGAGCCCCAATAAGTCAAGCCAGCAAACTCCGCCTCCTTTTCATCAATAGTATAATTTTATACTAAAAAGTTGCCCAGTTTGACTTGACATGTTTGGAACTATTACCCAACCTGCCTAGGCCTATAGAATAACTGGACAAGTATAATTTTATACAATGAAAATGTTCAATTTGTCTGCACAATTTCAAGTTGTTCTCGCCATTCATAAGTTGTTTTGTTTTCTTACTTGTAGATTGAAGGAATATGTCACAACAACAAAGTATGGAAGGAGATAACGAAGATGATGCTTCCTCGGCGACTTCATCAAAAGAACGTTCTCGAGTGTGGAAGTGTTTTAAGAAGATCGAAGGCGAGAATTGGATTGATAGAAAGGCAAGTTGTAACAATTGTGGCAATGTGTATAGTGCGAAAATAGGTTCAGGAATATCAAATTTAGGCCGACACATGCGTGATTGTTTCGACTTTGAAGAAGATGGACGAACAAAAAAAGTACCCCTTTGGATCAAGACATGTATCGACATAAAATGTCAATTGCCATTATTAAACGTAACTACTCCTTTAGTTTTGTCGAGCATGAGGGAACAAGGCAGTTGCATAAATTCTTACACCAAGATGCGAATCCAATATCAAGAAATACAGCAGAGTTAGATGTGTTAAATATATATAAGAGGGAAAAGGAGAATCTCAGATTGAAGTTAGAAAAAGTAAGCAATAGGATTTGTTTCACGAG
Organism: Glebionis coronaria; assembly: GCA_025667525.1. NCBI lineage: Eukaryota > Viridiplantae > Streptophyta > Magnoliopsida > Asterales > Asteraceae > Glebionis > Glebionis coronaria. Next base: position 610,741,998 of record CM046875.1, on the reverse strand, counting down.
TGATTTATGGAGTTCAATAACAAGTGACGGGTACATGGCGTTGACGACTCATTATGTGGATGAAGATTGGGTGTTTAGAAAGAAAATCTTAAACTTTAGAGTTGTACCGCCACCCCATACTGGTAAACTCATAGCATCAGTTTTGATTAATTTTTTATCGGATTGGGGAATTGATAAGAAAGTCTTCACTCTCACACTAGATAACGCCAAGTACAATGATGGTTTAGTAGAAACTTTAAAAGATCATCTTCGTTTGAATGATGGGCTAGTTTGTGATGGTAAGTTTTTACATGTGCGATATGGAGCACATGTACTTAATCTCATTGTACAAGCCGGGCTAAAAGTAATTGAAAGTTCTATTGAGAAAGTTAGAGATTTGGTCAAGTATATTCGGGGAAGTAATGCAAGAAAGAGATGTTTTAAACAATGCATTGTCCATTTGAATTTGAATTGTGGGAGACTTGTTTGTCAAGACGTGGTAACGAGATGGAACTCGACTTACATGATGCTTGATTGTGCATTAGCTTATCAGAAGGCTTATGTACGTTTCAAACTAGTTGATACAAAATATGAAAGTTGTCCATCGGAAGACGAATGGATAAGAATTAAGGAAATCACAGAGTTTCTTAAGCCTTTCTATGATATCACAAAACTGTTTTCGGGAAACTCTTATCCTACTTCAAACTTATACTTTTTGAAAGTATACAAAATTCAGTCCAATATTGAGCAAGCAATATGCAATACGGATCCTGTTATAAGTAAAATGGGTGAAGAAATGAAGGAGAAATTCGATAAGTATTGGGTTGAGTATTGTAAAGTCTTGTCTTTTGCGATCATCATGGATCCTCGGTTCAAGGTTAAAATCATTGAGTTTTGTTTATCGAAACTTGAAATGGAAACTGAAGTACGTGACAAAATGGTGGAAGATATAGTTGAATGTTTGTATGAGCTATATTATGAGTATGAGCTCAATTTTGAGACACACAATGATCCATTGGGAGCTAGGAATGCAAATGTCGATGAGGGTAACCAAGTGGACGAGTTAGATGAGTTAGGTGGCTTTGAGTCTTATCGTAGTCATTTTCGGAGAGTTGAAACAAGAGACAACTCCGAGCTAACATTGTATTTAGATGAGCCTGAAGTTCCGAGAAAAACAAAGCTTGATGTTTTACAGTTTTGGAAAGAAACTAAAGGTAGGTACCCCCGATTGGCTTTGATGGCACGTGATTTATTGAGTGTTCAAATAACATCAGCGGCTTCTGAATCATCATTTAGCATCGGGGGCCGAATCCTAAGTAAATATCAAAGCTCGCTGTCGCCATCTAATGCTGAGGCGCTGGTGTGCACTCATGATTGGCTTGATTTAAAAGGTATATTATTCCATTCTATTAGTATGATATAACTTGCTGGTTATGTGTATTTGAAATTTATGTATGATTTTATATAAGTATTGAATTGTCTCTCTGAACCTATTAGATGACGAGGAAGAAATTGAAGAGTTATCAGAAGATATTGAAAATTATAAAGATGACTGATCTGCATGATTTTGGTTAGTAATTTTTAAATGTCTTAGTTTCTCATTGTGTTGAATTGCTTATTAGCTTAACTTGATTTGCTTGGTATTACTAGTTATCGTATTACTAGTTATCGTATTACTAGTCAAGTGGGCCAAATGGGTTGAAAGTCACTAAGGATCTACTTGAAAGCATACAACCTGCTAAGTCGTTCTATTCAAAGATTTATTAATGTAGAACTACTGTTTCAAAGTCATAATGATATGTTAACTGACCCCGTTTGAGATTTCATTCACATAAGCATTCTTTTAAATCCAAGCCTCTTTTGTAGTCAATATCAGCCCCTGTAAAGCTAAGGTCGGGTGCCAATGGCACAACACCTCGTTCTTAATATTTATGTATTCAGTGAATCCACTAACATAACAATTGGAAATGGGACAAAACAAGTTGACATATCTTTTCTCTCTTTCTATAATGGTCTAGTTTTGACTTATGTCAATGTTAGGTACTTGATCCATTTAATGTGCATTGCGGTTACCAACTTCAATGCATTGCTGTTTCTGTTACCAACTTCTGATCATACAAGATATAGACTTTCACTTTCTTGCATATTCGTAAGCTGATGCTCAATTCTATGCTGTTTTTTAGGCTAGAAGGAGCAAACCAGAAGGAAGGACCTGAAGTCACTGAAGGTGAAAGCATAGTTGCTGATGTTGATAAGTTTTTCCGAACAACTGAATCTTAGAATGTCGATTTGTATGAAACATTATTAGCTCCCAAAATATTTATTTGTTCTCACTATGTTGACAATTATTTGTGGTGGAAAGTTGGCTATCCTCATACAACAACCAGATCGTCAGAAAGTTAGTTCATTAGCTGGTAATCTGGTATGTATATATTTGCATTAAAAAAATCATCATCGAATCAAAAGTATACTAACTAAAGCAGTATTATATGATATGAAACGTTATGAAAAGTTATGCTACTGCACATACATTCATTTTATGTACGAAAGGAGTAAAAAATGTTTAACAACGTGCGAAAGGTAGAAAAAAGTGCGAAAACGTTAAAAAATTACGAAAACGAGCGAAAACGTATAAAGCATGCAAAAACGTAGAGAAGCGTACTAAAACATAAAGTTTTTCCATAAAAATATAAACAAAAAATTTGCACAATTGTTCATTTGACCCAAGTCCATTTGGTCCAATGTCCATTTAGTCCAAGTCCATTTAGTCCAATTCCATTTGGTCCAAATACTAAAAGTTGTCCATTTAGTCCGCGTCCATGGACCAACGTCCATTTAGCCCATTGCCCATACCCGTCCAGTCCACCCATTTAGCCACCTCTAGCCGAACCTATTGCAAACTGTACACTTAGTAGGACACACACCGACAGGATGATGCTAATTGCATCGATCACACTTAGGCAGAATCCCAGTATAATCTCGTTTTCCAGCAGGAGTAGCAGGAGCAATAGGAGCAGCGAGAGTAACAGGAGCAGCAGAAACAACAGGAGCAACAGGAACAGCAGGAGTAGCTGCATACATGGTTGCTGTCTCTTATCTCTTGTTGGCTTGTCGGTTATTCTGTTGGCGTTTCTGTTGTTGCTTCGGTTGTTGTTACGGTTATTGCCCTGATTGTTTCCTTGATTGTTTCCTTTATTATCCTCCCATTTCCGTTTGTTATCAGCATCTAACTTAGCAGCTTTACCCTCCACATACTGCTCGACCAATTCACGAGCCATGTTCACTGCTTCATGTAGGGAAGAAGGTTTTGATGAAGTATTGTGTCCTTTAATCCTTTCAGGAAAGCCCTTGACATACCTTTTCATTTTCTTCTTCTCATCTGGAACCAGTTCAGGACACATTAAGGCCAACTCATGAAACCTATTAGTGTAAGCTTGAATATCATCATTCTTCATTTGTAAGTTCCATAGCTCGTGTTCCATCCGAGCTATGTCAGTCTCAGGGCAGTACTCAGTAGTCATCATTGTTTTGAACTCGCTCCAAGGGATTTGGTTAGCATTATCAAGACCTAAGGTTTTAATATTTCCATTCCACCAAGTAAGTGCAATACCTTCCAAAGTACTAGCAGCATAAATTACCTTATCCTCTTCAGCACATTTGCAAGTTCCAAATACTTGCTCCATCTTTTCAAACCATCGTGTCAAACCAACGACACCTTCGGTCCCTTTGAAGGAGTGGGGTTTTCCAGACATGAAGGTCTTGTGTGAACATCCTTTTGTGCTTGAAGAACCTTCAGCTTTAGTTTGAGTCTCTCGGCTCTTTTCGTATTCAGCAACAACTTTGTTTACCCTTTTTGCAATAACTCTCCCCATAGTAGCCCGGCGGGATCTCCTGGGTCCATCAGCTCTACGAATTCTGGTAGGCGGCATGTTTCTGTCAACAACACAATACAAAATTCAGTGTGAACTTGTATAAGTATGCTATTCAAGATTCATGAAATGGAGAAAATAGAATAAGAAGAGATTTTAGGTATGCATAACTGATTGTCAACAAGGAATGCAACACTAAGGAGTGGAATATATATATATATAATATTAAGCAAGAGGGGTTTAGAAGGAGGTAATACGTATCACAATGAAACCAATGTAATATTTCAAATAAAATCAAGGTATGAAATATTATAACAATAATCAAGGTAAACAATAAGGATTAGAGAGTTACCCGCGCAGATATTGAACAACATTGGCAGAATCTGTGTTTGACACTTGTAAAGCATGAAATATCTTGATATTTAGTTATAGACCAAGTTTTGAGAATGACTCAGTTTTCTATAACCATCGCTCTGATACCAATCTGTGAGACCCCCAGAATCTGACATGGAACAACTATGCAACGAGGGGATCACACGTCAAGGTACGAGTAACAATGAGTTATAAATGACACAAAAATGACGCAATAAAAGACATATATATTACATCACAATTTATCAGAGTTTAGAAACTTCGGTCCCATAAGTTTTGAAACATAACAAAGTACCATAACATCGTAGTTTAAAGTTTTAAGATAACAAAAGATCAGCGGAAGACTTTAACAACGTCATTTATAACAAAGTATAAACATATCACAACACAGATCTTTCCAAGCTTCCAACATCCTGCGGTACCTCGTCCAAGCCCATTAAGCAGTATTACCTGAGATTAAAACATGTAAAACCCGTCAACATAAAGTTGAGTGATATTCATAGGTTTAGAAAGCTAAGTAATGGAACACAATATACTTTGTAAAAAAACAAGTACTGGGGGGATGACTATGTACATTCTCCATAGTCATGATATATTATTGCTATTTAGTTCATGAATCGAAGCTTAACTCAGTGTAACTCCCTCTAGTCAGTATTCAGCCTAAATACTCAAGTGATAAACAAATGTACGTGCATCAAGGTAATCGGGACGGGGATTGTCAATCCCGATGGATCCACCCACAACATTCGCGCTTGGTAGCAGGATTAATTAACGGTTCATGATCAATGAGATGAAACTTAAGGCTAAAGACTAAAAGCAATAATATCAATGAATTCATCTGGCAACATACAGTTCTGGATAGCATACAGTTTAAAAGATTGTGTTCCAACATGTTAATCTCACCCCGTGTTTTGAAACAATGAACAAGTAGCTAGAGGGGCTATGAACTCACCTTAGCTATAAGGTGGAATCAACACGAAACTGGAGGGCTCAGTAGTAACAACGGAAAGTCAAGCAATGTTAAGTCATACGAGACTTACGATGACGGGACGCGAAAGTTTAGAAGACACGAAATAAATGTTTATAAAAATACTTGAAATAAATGAGTACATAACGAAATTATGACACATAAGAAAATCCATGCAAGGGGTACTTCTAGACTCCATCTAAAACTATACTTTTATTAGACAATGCTCTCGATAAAAACTGCCGGCACATACCAAATGTACGAGCTGATTTACCTCACTTATACACGTCAAATGTTTATGGTACTAACTGAGAAGCTCACTTAACATCAATATAAAGACATATAAAAAGCTCGTCAAAAGTTTTTACTTCTAAGACTCACTGCCCGACACATCTTCGGGTTACAAAATCCGGACAGATTTACGTCTTTGACTCGTAAAACCATTTTGACCTTTCTAAACAATATCGTTTATAAACCCGACACTTGTGTTTGATAATAGACTCACAACCCTAAGTTTATAGTCCAAAAACAGCCTTTGACAATTTTTAAAACTCAACTTATAGTCCCCGAGATTTGATCCAAATATCGATAACAATTTCAGATTGTGTCGATACTCGTCTCCCGGTACACGAATAATCAAACTAACGCCATTTCCAACTCGTTTGGAGTTGGAAGCTCTATATTATATCAAATCGAAGCTAAGAAAAATACTACAGCCCTATCTTATTTGTTTAATAATAAAACAAGTTTAAGTTACCGAAAACCTTCCTCAACTTTCTGCCTAAAATTGGCACTTTGAAAATCATATCAAATGATGTTTACAACAAAATCTAATCATTTTTCCACTCATAAAATCATTCTAATATCATCCTTAAACATCCTGAACCCTTGCATGCAATAAAATCAAAAGATCAAAATCAAAACTTCAGACTTTTAAACATCAAAACCATAGAATTTAACCATGATCATGCTAAAAATAATGATCAAGCACATAATCAACCATGAAATCATCAAAACTTGAAAAGTTAATGCATGTGTACAAATTTTGTACAATTGGAATCACTTGCAAAATTAGGAAGTGGTCTTTAATTAGTTTTGAATGAATCAAATTAATTTTTGATGATTCAAGATGGTTTTGGGGGTGTTGGTGGACGGTAGAAACAAGGGGAAGGGGGAGGTGGTGTGATTTTTTTTGTTTTGTTTATTAAACTTGTTGTATGTGTTAGTTGTAGTGGAAAGTTTAAGCTTTTATATGTTGGTGGAGTGGAGGGACCATTGTGTCAACTTTTGAAACTTTAGGACCACAAAATAAATACTTTGTTAAAAAGTGGGAAATGACTACTAGTCAATTTTTACAAATTATTTACGGGGCTCGGGTTTCGTAAAAATACTTCTCAAAAGTTAAAACGCACCCAAAATAAGATAAGATTGACTCCCGACTCGACTTAACACGTCATTAAAAGAAAACATCGAAAACATCAAACATTGAAACAATCGACAATAAAAATATGAAATACAAGAATTTATTACTGTGCCCGTTATCGGTCTAGACTTAATACAATGTAAAGATAAATATCTTTAAGTCGAAATATTTAGCCCTCGGTTCTCGTTCCGTTGATTCAAGTAAACGATGGTAAAAAATGCACGTGGGTGATTTTAAATCAAAATATTTGATTTAAATAAATATGGAATTATAAAATAAAAATAATTTTATAATTTTGAATAAGTACCAACAATGATTAAAATAATGGATACGAGTAAAATAATTACCAGAAAAAATACGAGATCTCACAGTTAAACAACTGATGGATGTTCACTATAGGGGTAGATAATACAACGCATGTGCAGGTGGGTAATGCTACTGTTCTAATTGAGCAGATGCTGCATTCAGTAGCGATTATTGATATTGAGCCTACGAATGATGGTTCTAAGCAGGTGTTCAGGAGATATGCGATATGCCACGAAAGGTTACATGTTCGGATCCTGTTCGTAGTGATGGGAAGCAAGGGAAACACGGGGCTGATCCAATCGTTGCTGGGTCAAATGGGGTTACTTCTATTGCTGCTCATACTCATAAGGCGAACTTTTAGTTTCTTCAATCGGTGCAACCTGGTCCGGGGTCGAATGTAGCATTCAATATGCTGGTTAAGGTTATAAATGAGGTTAAATCCCGATTTAAGCATATGTTATATGGTTATTTTTGTAGCAAACAGCTTACGTTTTCGTGGTTGAATATTTTGCTTAGCAAAATTGGGGCAAATACGGGCTTAGCCAGATTATGTTGAATGCGAAAGGGTTTTTATTTTTTTATGTGTAGCTCTAATAAGGGAATGGAGGATGTGCTTGAGAATGGGTCGTGGATGATTCAGAAAGTACCTATTGTTCTTAAGCAATGGGATTTAGACACGGGGTTACAAAAGGAGGAGTTCACTCGCATTCTGATGTGGGTAAAATTCATGATGTTCCTATTCAGGTGTTCTCGGAGGATGGTCTTAGTATCATTGCTTCTCATATTGGTAAGCCTCTTATGTTTGATTCTTCAACTAGTGCTATGTGTATTGATTCTTGGGGAAGAAGCAGTTTTGCATGCTGTTTGATTGAAATTAATGCGAATGATGATCTTAAGGAACAATTAGTAATTAAAGTTCTTTTGTCTGATGGCTCTGGCTATACTACGGAGATGGTTACTATTGATTATGAATGGAGACCTCCGCGTTGTGACAATTGCAAACTTTTTTGTCATGATCATGATGTGTTCTCAAAAGCGGTAAAGGTTAGTCCTATTGTTATTCCTACTGTAGGTGAAACTAATGTTGGTGCTCAAATCAATGATGGTTTTAAGAGTGTCACTCGTAAGAAGAAGCGAAGTAAGAAGAAGAATGAGGGTATTCGTGTTGAAACTAACATTTTGCATGTGCCTAAGGTTAATACCTAAAGTGGTTCCAAAGAAGTCTTCTAAGGCTGATGACATTCCTTCATTGTCTACATCTGCTCCTGGCCATATGGATGACCCTTGGAATATTACTACTTTCAATGCATATAACGTATTGAACGAATCGGACGAAGAAGAGGTTGAGAATATTTATGATGAAGCTGCTAATCGGTTCTATGATAACGGGGACAAGTGTAACACCCCCATGTTTCACATATAGCAGCGAAAGCTAATCTGGGGTATTACTTCATAGAACACAAGTCATAATAATAGAAAACAACTCAAAAGAGTGTTTAAATCAACTTTATTTATATATCATTCAAAAATCATAGTTTTACAACATTAGGTTCCCAAAATTTATGACAATAATTTCAAGCTCGTGCCTATTCATGCCATCCTTGTGCTGCTCCATCTATCAGTCACAAATACCTTAAATATATGCTTAAAAGTGAACGCAAAGGTTGAGTGAATACATAGGTTTGTAATAACAGTTTTGAATACATGTCTACCACTTTGAGCTACGTTACTATTCGCTCACATAAAACAATATTTTATTACACTAAGCTCATGACATAAAAACTAACGAGAATTCACCGAATTGACCGTCATGACATGGTCTCATGACAAGTGACCCGCAGGTGCAGGTTACCCATTAATTCTTATAAAGTGTGCTCGATTACCCACAAGGACAGGTAACACAAACATGATTTGTTAGTCCCAATAGATCTATTTACATTATTAGCGCATACTAACAGTGTTTAATGACTCATGAAATTTAGAAACATGTAACAGTTCGGGCACTCGTGCAATAACATCTTTTAGTAAAATCATACAGTTCAAAAACACATGTATTCTAGTTTTAGCATATATCCCCCTTACAGGTTTTCAAATCATTTATAAACTTTAAAAGTGAAGCTATGAACTCACCTTAGCCTACAGAGTCTGAATCACGTCAAATATATTTCAGTTACAACAAACAGCTTGGTCTCACAAACCTGGGTCAACACATATGTATATATATATATCAAGTCTTTATCTTTATTTCCAAGTTTAAGTATTATTTTGTGATATTTTCCTAAGGTTCATAAATTATTAAAATATCACATCATTTTTCGAGCCATCATACTTCAGAAGCCATTCTATAAACGTTTGAGAAGCGAGGGCACTTTAAATCGTTAACCCAACCACTGAGTCAGAACATAATATCGAGATGGAACATCTTTATTACAAAGCTCCCTACTAACATGATATGTTTATTAATTTCTTCAAATGATACATATATTATTTATAGTTTACATAATTACATTTTCAGCCCTTATAGTTATAAGTTTAACTTATTTACACTTTTAATCCTTAAAGTATATAATTTAAATATTTAGAATTTTAACCTTCTAACATTAACGTCAAGGTTTTAAACTTAAAAATATCAATCCCTATAGTTTTAATTTTAGTAAAATGACACTTTTGGCCTAAAATATTTATAGTTTCAAAAATGACAGTTTTAGTCCCTAGACTTGTTTAAAATTACATAATTAGCTTAAATTTGTAGAAAATGATCTAGAAACTTAAAACAAAGTTTATAAACAAAATTTTAACCATAATAACATTAGTTTTACAAATCTATAGCTTTTAAAATAGATTTTAACTCATTATTTTATGTAGATTACAAAATTAGGGTTTTATTACATCTTTAGCTTATAACTTCTATTTTAGATCATTATATGAACCAAGACTTTTTCTAATAGCTTATTTAGATTATAAATAATTTTATTAAAGATCTATAACATCAAAAGAACTTATTTAAAAAAGTGGATACTTACAAACAAGTAAAACGGGAATCTAAGGCTTCTAAAGGGGCATATGGACTATATCTTCTTCACAACTCTTCAAGAACTCTTGGAACTTCTTTAAAGATTGATAATGATCTTAGGAAGATCTTAGGACTTCAATGGTGGCTCTAGAACATAATGTATGTGTTTTTAGGTAAGAAATGGAAGGATGATATGAAAATGAAGCTAAAGGTTCCTATTTATACTATTTCTAACCCTTAAGCTCCAATTTAAGGGTACAAACGTATAATCTCAGTAGATAAGTGACTAAGGGATGATAGGCATGACTAAAGAAGTCTAGAATATGATTCATGGAAGTTAGATTCAAAGTTATCTAAGGTTAAGGCTATAAGGAAGCAACGAATTTAAATGATAAGAATGGTGAGGTTTCATCTACATGTAGGTGATGACCCTACTTGGAAAATATCTAAAAACATTCTAAATATCTGGTTTTAAATTTGAAATAAGGAGGGAAACTCATTTGAATGGTTTCTGGGTATTAGGGTGTAATTAGGGTTTACACAGTATAATTAGGAAGTTTATATCCTTGGTTTGAAGCTTAACCTAAGTTTGAAGTGAAATTGGGAAGAAAACCTAGTTGGATTAGTGTTTCTAGTGATCTAGGGTTTAATCCTTCTTAAAGCCATTATTCTCACTTTGGCTACTGATGTAAACTCAATTTATATCTCCTAAGTTGTCTCTAATGTGTTCATGTAGTTTTTACACTTGTTTTAATAAGTTATTCCAAGTAAAAATGTCTAAAGTGTGAAAATACTTATTTTGACCTAATTTATAACTCATGCATTAAAATGGTGTACCTTGTGCATTAGGGTGGTTTTACTTTATCTTATGGTGATATTATAACCTAATGTAATGCTAATGAAATTTGTATACTTTTCCTAAAAGACTATGCATTGATTCTAAGTGAAATGAAATGGGTAATATAGGGATTTTTAGGTTACCATGCCTAAATGACTTGTACCTTGGGTTATTCGTGTTTACATCATTATATTGGCTTATTTTAGGTCTTATACATTATGTTTAGGGTTTCTACAGATTCTATACTCATAGTTTGATGAGTTATATAGGGTAATCATATCCTAAGAGGAAATATGCTTAATTAGAATCCTATGCTTTGAAAACTTATACTTTGTGCATTAATTATTTGTATATTGACTTAAAGTGAAAATATTGTCTTATTATGATACTTAGTTGAGTTCTATAATTGATTGCAAAAGATTAGACTCTAATTCATTGTGAAATAGATTCTAGGTGCTAATCTTGGTTATTAGGCCTTAACACGTGTAACTTAGCTTTAAATAGTTTGTACTTAATATCCTTGGATGAAATTATACTTATAATTGTCATATTACATCTTGTACATTTGTCTTTGAGATTCATACTTAGTTATTGTACATTTATTCTTTATAAAACTTGAGTTTACAAGTCATTTATAAGGTTTCTAAGGTAATTTAGGGAATCATATTTATATTTGAGATGTTCATATCAATATTGTACTTATAAGATTACTTTTAAGATGTGTTTTATTATAAATAAAGATGATATCTCATTATGTAATGACATCAAACATAATTTAATAAATAATTATTAATTTATTAAAAATAAACTTAAAAGTATCATTTTGTAAAAGAAAATAAAAGAAAAAAACCAATAAAGACTATTTTTTATTTGAACTATTTGTTTTTCGACGAAAAACGATTTAAATTTTTTTGTCGAAAAACAATTATTTTTAAAAGATATCTCATTTGTGTCTTCATATGTTTCAAACCACCAAATCTTGTATATAATAAAAGAATTAGATCATTTGAGAATTTTAGTGAAAAGTGGAGGTTGTAGAAAAAGTAATTTAACCAATGAAATAGTTTGATTTTAACACATAACCAAATTTGTGCGATGTGATTGATCGAAAAAAGTCAAAATTAAGTTCAATTTAGTCAAAATTAATAACTTTTATGGAGGAATTTGATGAAAACACACAAAAGATATGTGTCATATTTGTGAAAATAAAAACTTAAAAAAAGAGGAAGAATTAATAAAACTTTAGTGGTTGAAGTTTAAATAAATTAGATAGATTTAAGAATAACTTATAAATTTTCATATTTTTTAGTAACTTTATAAATTAAACAAAATACCTCTTAAGCTTTATACCATCTAAACTTTGCATTTAAAAAACACAACATATATGTTATATTAAAAAAATCAACAAATAACATGATTTTAAATATTCAAATAAAAACACAAATTACTATCTATTTCTATGGACACTTAACAAGTAAAGAACTACAATTTACGTAAAATACTATTGACATGAATATAAATATCAAAATGAATGCAAGACCTTAGACATCGGTGTGAAATGAAAATAATTAGACGGGACTCTACATATTATAACAACATATATTCTTTCAAGTCGTTATGTGTTATTAAACACACAATGTCTAGAAAGGATAACTAACATTTCAGTTAAACCAAGAAAAAATTTCAAGAATAGTCCCTATCGTTTACACTGAAAATCAACTTTCGTCCCTATTTCAAAATAAGTGCACCAGTCATCCCTATCTTTTACAACTTGGATAAAAAAATGGTCCCTATCTTGGGTGAGAGTTAGTTTTGGCCGTTAAGTGGTATGAGATGAGGGGTATTTTAGACTTTTCCATATTATACATTAATAAATCATATTTTTTTTTATTTTCAATGTTTTTCTTTTCTTTCTTATATCTATCTATCTCTCTCTCTGATCTCCCGCTCTCTCTCTCTCTCAAATCCATCAAAAACCCAGCTCTCTCTCTCTCAAATCAAAACCCAGATCTGTTCCAAAAAAACAACACCACCTAATGCAAGTAAACCAATCCTCTTGAAACTGAAACAAAAACCTCAACTCTCTCCACATTTTTTTCAACACCTAAACATACGAAACCCAGATCCTCTTTCACTCTCTCACATCTCTCTCTATAAATCTTCATGTTCAATTCTAACAAAAAAAACTAATCTTTATCCTAAACCAACCGAATCAAACCTACACCACCTACCCATTTTACTTGTTTTCCATTTCATTAATTTCATCATCTACCCATTTTGACACAACAAGAAAAGGTTCAAACATAAGAAAATGTTTGCTGCTATTCTTGTATCGTGGTTGTAGAAGGAGAGTAGGATGGAATTTCTCTGGCCAAGACATATAAAGCAAGAGTTACCCGAAAGTTTGATACCTACAGTTATAGATTTTGTAGAACACAAGCCAACACATCCTACCACTTCTTTTGAAATCATTTCACTTGATATCAAATTTGTAACTCCTTCAAGTTATTTTCTAGTTTGGGTTCTTAAAACTTCGCATCATTATAGGCACATTTTCACCATAACGATGACAGAAACACCCCATCGACGCGAACACATATGCAAAATATTACTATTCATAAATGAAAGCCCAGTTTCGACCCTACAAACTTCTGAAAGCCGCCAATTCGGGCATTATTCAACCGGATCACAAACTCATGCCTATCTATCTCCCCACCTAGCTCACTCTTCAGCAAACTCAGGTGACCTCATATCCAAAAACCCATTTCCCCTAACATGCCTCCCTACCCTCCCAGCTAATAAAAAGGATCTTTTGGCAGTGCGAAAATCACCACCCACCAACTGTTCGACGTTTTGCCTCAAAGAAGCTTCACCCAAATCCACCTCAGCAAACTTGATAAAAACGGTCATTTACAAATGAAAGAAAGACCTAGATCCATTCTCACCAAGGTAACAGATCTGATGGTTCATCGAGTGGCTATAGTTGAGTGGTGTAGATCTGAATTTAGATCGATGTTGTGGTGGTCAAGGTGGTGTAATAGATCTCGTGATGGAGGCTGGAACGTGGTTAACCACCACTATGAGTGGTGGTGATGTTGATGCTATGGAGGATGGCAGCAGGAGGAAGCCGATGGCAGCGGCTGTTAATACCAGGTTTTAGCCAAGTATAAAAAATTGTTCGTCTCGATTCTTTTCGAATTGATTACCGGTTAAAAATGCGAATAAATTGTTCTTGGTGAAAAGTAAAAAGGGTTGGTTATCTATTCTACTTAAAAGGTAAATGCACAAAATAATAACAATAAGCTAAAAGCAATTATGAAAATGTCGTTGAGTAAATAAAAGCTATAAAAATTAAACTAAAAATTACTAGAAAAAACACTTGGTAAAAACAGAGATTTCGGTAAGCACGCACTTTTTGAAAAAAAAAATTACAAAACTAGGTAAAACTACTCATTCGGTAAAAATCCTTCACTCGGGAAAATACCCTCGTTCGGGAAAATTGGATTTGTTCGGTAAAATGTAAAATGGAATTGGTTCGGAATAATATGACTGGTTCGGGAAAACAACTGGTTCGGGAAAAGGGATTCGTTCGGGAAAACAACTGGGTCGGAATAAAATGCTTCGTTCGGTAAAAGGTGTTGGTTCGGTAAAATTTACCTTCGTTCGGTAAAAACAATTGGTTCGGGAAAATCAAAACTGGTTCGGGAAAAATATGTTGGTTCGATAAAATGTATTTTGTTCGGGAAAATTAATGCTCGTTCGGTAAAAACAGTTCATTCGGGAAACATTAGCTGGTTCGGGAAAATGCTTTGTTCGGAAAAAACTAGGGAAACAGAAAGATGCGAAGAACAAGGAAAAACAAGAGCTCGAATATTAACCAAAATCAACCAAGTTAAATCTACAGTTTAAACCAATCTAACCACTAATCATCTACTATTAATAACCATCAAACCAAACCAATAAAACTCAAAACCCACTTGTTTTTAGGAAACTAAAATCAACCATATCAAAACTTAGAAACTTAGAATCAATAAGAAGAAGAACAACAAGATTAAATGAAAGCTTATATTAAAGATTAAGATTCAAACAAATAAAGATAAAAATCAAACTTACATGAATGAATTGAAGGATGAAGAAAAGTGCCAAACACCCTAATGGTGTTAGTTGCTACGTACGAAAAGAAAAAAAAAACTAGTTGCAAAAATGTGTGAGGTTGTGCTATTTATAGGCCTTGTGATGAGTGGGATTTTCTCCATTCTTTTTGTCTTCTCGTCTCTTTAATAAAGTTGACGTTTTCGACTTCGATTCGGGATTTGTCGATGAATAAATTCAACTCGTCTTTTAATTTCTTCATTTAATAGACTTGAGTTCTTCGACATATAAATCTTCCGTCTTTGGTCCTTTTCTTCGATAAATCTTCAATTAGGCCCATTGACTTCAAATCTTATGCATTCTCGATCTTTCGATTTCGTCTTTAGTCTTTTTCTTCGATAAAAGCCCGTGATAGCCTATGTTTTCTTCCTTTTGCATCTTTTGGTCATAAAACACAATAAAAACATAAACCACACATAATTCCGACTTTTACGACATAAAATACACGTTTTGGTCTTGTTATTATTGGAAATAAGTGGTAAAAGGATAAGTGTTTTTTACACTTATTAAATCCTCTACACTTGACCATTGCAATGCCCTCATGCAATGCATTAATTTTAAGGCACGGTTTACATTTCTCATCATAAATAACCCACCTTGGCCTTTATTAAATTCTAAACACTAAGGAAACTAAAAGAACAAAACAAGTAAAGAATTCAAAGACTTACATTGGGGTTTTAGGTTGTCATGAATGTTCATCACTCTCAAGTTTCACGTTTCCCATACCAAGCTTAAAAACGAGATCATTGTTATTATAAGTTAGCAAACTAACACGAACTCATGTGGCCCAATTATTCACTTAGACTCCCTTATTCCTAGGTGTATCTCTTATATTTTATTATTGTATTGAATGATCACGAGGATGCATTGTTTGACTTATTTCGATAGTTATTTAAGCTGAAAACAAAGTGGGACGATTTAATCAATAGTTAGCTAAAGGACAAAATCTTTTAAAACTGCTTCTCGGGACCTCATAAAGTTCATATCTTGGCATAACTCGATTCACGATTTGAGACCTTTCTCGGACCGATATTTGGCAGCGACTTCATACTTCAAATCTTGAGAGACGTTCATGAAATTATGGTCTTCTCTTCATATTAGGAATTTCTTCACTTGAACTTTTTGAGAGATTCTTCATATCTGGACCACGACTTCTTCATTTTTCTCCAATCTTTATTTTGGATTTTGATATACAACGATCCGCCTCCTTTTAGGACTTGGATCTATTTATCCTCATACCTTGTTAGGGCCTTTTTGGATAGACTTCCCCATGATCTTTAGGGGAGTATTTGTTTTTCGTCGTGTGTCTCGATCCTTCATATAGATTTTTGATAAATGATTCTTCACATCACTTGGGATCTTTAGCAACAAAATGTAGCCCTCATGCCTTGTTAGGGCCTTTTCGGACTCGCCAATCTTCACATCCCGCTTCAATAAGTTATGCCTTGGCTATGAACTCTAATTAATACCGGGCAACTTTTAAACGATCTTGGGCTAGAAGCTAAGTAACTTTTCAAATCGTACAACCTTATTTATTGCAGATAAATTTATTAGCAGGCGATGGGAGAATAGGCTTATAATTAACTCACATAAATTCACGAAAGAATACCAAACTTATAATTGACTCTATCATCTCTCGTCCTCCACAGTTTAAAATCTCAAGGAATGAGACTCGTGGATGCTTAGCCAATTAAATCAAAGTTTTGGGTTTTCGAGTCATCTATAGGATCTTGCAAATTCTTAGACTTTTTCAAGTTTAGAATTCGCATTTTAAAGTTCCTTTGATAAACGACTCTCTAGGATCAATTATAGGAACTTGCGAAAAGTTCTTGTTCTTAACCCGTGAGAGTTAAGACTTTCGCGTTTTAAAGTTCCCTATATAAAAGCCTAGAAAAACTTGACTTAAACACGTTAAGGATACTAGCTAGAGTAAACTTAGATAAGTAAACTCGGGTTGAGTCAATAGATTCATGACTTTGAAAAATTAAAACCACTTTATTCAAAATTTATTTTAGCAAGGAAAGTAAATAACAATAGCAAAGGAAAATACTACTATACAACTAGGCCAAAATAGATTAAAATTTTTGAAAAATGTCGAAAAATTAAATTTTCCAGTTTAAATGAGGACAAATTCATGGAAAAGCCCACTTACTTCGATAGAAGTCCCCCTACACTTGATATAAACATTGTCCTCAATGTTTAAGCATGTGGGAGTAAACTCCCCTACACTTTGGACATTGTGCACTTTGTTTAAATCTTGCTAAGGAAAGGACAACTAGAGTGATTTCAATGTGAACATATAAGATATGAAATATTGAATCACGATAGTTTGAGATAGAACAAGGAAGACGGGTACACGGGATCACGGTTCGTCAAAAGTCATCGAGAATGGATCTTTGAAGCTTTAATCCCTGCACATCATAAGAAACAAGACAACAAACACATACGGGGCTCCCCTACACTTATTATGAAAACGGTAAAGGATAGATCACGGGTTGCCTCTCGAGAAGCGCTTGTTTTTGTTAACCGAGTCACGAGCCTGACTCGACCCAGAACTTAATTCAAGGGAAACATGGTGAGGGATTGAATCATCTCATGAGAGATGTTCTCACCAAAGTACAACTTCACGCGCTGGCCATTCACCTTAAAATTGGGCCCATTTGGCTGAGAAAGCTCAATGGTACCATATGGGAAGACTTTGGCGACGGTGAATGGACCAGACTAGCGGCTCTTCAGCTTTCCCGAGAAGATCTTCAACCGAGAGTTAAAGAGTAGAACTTGATCACCAACGTGGAACTCTCGGTTCTTAATCCTTACATCATGGATGATCTTGGTCTTCTCCTTGTAGATCAACGAGTTCTCATAAGCTTCATTCCTTAGTTCGTTGAGCTCGTTGAGTTGAATCTTCTGAAGATCGTGGCTTTGTTGATGTCGAAGTTAGCCCACTTCAAGGCCCAGTATGCCTTATGTTCCAGCTCGATATGGAGGTGGCATGCTTTCCCGTACACAAGACGATAAGGTGTACAACCAATCGGGGTCTTGTAAGCGGTACGGAAAGCCCACAAGGCATCATCTAACTTATCGGCCCACGAGGCACGATGCTCTCCCACAATACATTCCAGAATTCGCTTCAATCCACGGTTGGAAATCTCGGCTTGACCATTGGTTTGGGGATGATAGGCGGTGGAAAGACGGTGATTGACACCATACTTAGCCATGACTCTTGCAAATTGATCATTGCAAAAATGAGTCCCGCGGTCACTGATGATAGCACGAGGAACACCGAATCAAGCAAAAAGCTGCTTCAAAGAGTCCACAACCACCCTCGCATCATTCGTAGGGAGAGCCTTAGCTTCAACCCATTTAGAAACGTAGTCAACGGCTACGAGGATGTACTTGTTCCTTTTAGATGATGGAAATGGCCCCATAAAGTCGATGCCCCATACGTCAAAGATTTCACATTCTTGTATGAAATTTTGAGGCATCTCATATTTATGTGTGATCTTGCCTTGTCTTTGGCAAGCATCACAACGTTTAACCATTTCATGAGCGTCATGATAAATGGTGGGCCAATAAAATCCAGAGTCGAAAACTTTCTTCGCGGTGTAATTGGGACCAAAGTGACCACCAGTGGGTCCTTTATGGCAAGCATCAAGGATTTGTAAAGCTGCACGCCCATTAACACATCGACGAATAATCAGATCAGCACATTGTTTGAAAAGGTAAGGGTCGTCCCAGAAATAAAGTTCAATGTCTTTAAAGAACTTTTTGTTTTGTTGGGACGTTAACCCTTCCTTGAGAATTCCACCCGCTAAGTAGTATGCAATGTCAGCAAACCACGAGGTTTCATCAAGATTGGAATTTATAGACATTAAGGTCTCAAGGGGAAAAGAGTCATTGATCTCTTGGTTCGGATGATCCCCTTGATAAGGATCCTCAAGTCTACTTAGATGATCCGCGGCTAGGTTTTCCGCTCCCTTCTTGTCACGAATTTCAATGTTGAATTCTTGAAGGAGCAAAACCCAACGAAGAAGTCTTGGCTTAGAATCTTGTTTAGTCAACAAGTACTTCAACGCGGAATGATCAGCATACACGATGGTGGTAGAAAGGACAAGATAGGGGCGGAATTTTTCAAAAGCATACACTACAGCTAAAAGCTCTTTTTCGGTAGTGGTATAATGCAATTGAGCCCCCGTCATTGTCTTGCTAGCGTAATGGATTGGTTGGAAGTGTTTGTTGACTATTTGGCCCAAAACCGCTCCAATAGAAAAGTCGCTAGCATCACACATCAACTCAAAAGGTAGCTCCCAATTAGGGGTAACCAAGACCGGTGCCTTAGTTAGCTTATCCTTAAGAAGATTGAAGGATTCAAGACACTCTTTGGAAAAGATGAAAGGAGTATCTTTATCCAAGAGGTGGGTCATCGGGTGAGCGATTTTAGAAAAATCTTGAATGAATCGACGATAGAAGCCCGCATGACCAAGGAAACTTCTCACACCCTTCACGGTTGAAGGTGGAGGTAATTTGGCTATGACATCCACTTTAGTACGGTCCACTTCAAGACCGGCTTTTGAGATTTTATGTCCAAGCACAATGCCTTCTTTTACCATGAAATGGCATTTTTCCCAATTTAGAACAAGGCGAGTGTCTTCACACCGCTTAAGCATGCGTTCCAAATTGGGAAGGCAATGAGAGAAAGAATCACCATAAACCGAGAAATCACCCATGAAGACTTCCATAGTTTCTTCAACCATGTCATGGAAGATAGCCATCATACACCTTTGGTATGTCCTAGGAGCATTGCATAAGCCGAAAGGCATTCTTTTATAAGAAAATGTTCCATAAGGACAAGTGAATGTGGTTTTCTCTTGGTCTTTGGGATCGATGGGAATTTGAAAATACCCGGAGAAACCGTCTAAAAAGCAGTAAACGTCATTACCCGCTAGACGTTCAAGCATTTGGTCCATGAAAGGGAGGGGAAAATGATCCTTTCTCGTAGCATCATTGAGTTTGCGATAGTCTATACAAACTCTCCACCCTGTAACGAGACGAGTAGGAATCAACTCGTTGTTTTCATTGGGCACAACGATGATTCCGCCTTTCTTAGGCACACAATGGACGGGACTAACCCATGGTGAATCCGAGATAGGATAGATCATTCCCGCATCAAGAAGTTTGATAACCTCTTTTTTGATAACGTCATGGATCTTGGGATTCACCCTTCTTTGGCTTTGAATAGTGGGTTTAAAATCGTCCTCCATGAGAATTTTATGTGTGCAAAAGTGAGGATCAATTCCACGAATATCGGAGATTTTCCAAGCAATCTCTTTCTTGTGATTCTTCAACACGGTGATAAGTCGAGATTTTTCTTCCTCTTTCAAGTCCTTTGCGATGATGACGGGTGACTTCTTGTTGTCTTTAAGGAAAACGTACTCGAGATGAGACGGTAGGTCCTTAAGCTCTAAATCCGGAGGATTTTTGATGGAAGGCGTAGTCAAATTCGGTTCATCGATAGAGATATCCTTAGGAGATGGTGGAGAAATATGGTCCTCATTGAAAAGTTTCTCAATGGTACGAATGTCTTCATCCCAATTGGAGGGAGAATCGTCATATTTTAAGTCCACATCTCCCAAAGTTGCTTCAAAGTCTTTGAAAATGAAATCACTTTCTCCAAATGGAGTTAGTGATGGAGCAATAGAGGCAACGGTCTCAACAGTGGGTAGAGAAGAAGAAGCACTTTTACAAGCGTCTTTGAAATGTTCTTAACAAGCCTCATCAAGAACGTCAATGAAATTAACACTCTCGTTTTCAGAAGGCTGCTTAGAAAGTTTACCCATGTTGAAAACGATTTTATCGTCACCAACTCTCATGATTAATTCGCCAGCGGCTACATCAATGAGAGTGCGACCGGTCCTCAAGAATGGACGTCCAACGATTAATGGAACACGGGGGTCCATCTCGTAGTCAACGACAACAAAATCCACCGGAAAGGTGAATTTGTCGACACCAACGAAGACGTCTTCGGCTATCCCCACTGGATAAGCAACCGTACGGTTAGCTAATTCCAAAGTCATTCGTGTGCGGACTAGCTCAGGTAGAGAAAATTGTTTCCAAACGCTTAAAGGCATTAAGTTTATACTAGCACCTAGATCGGCTAGGGCCATACAATTCTCTATCCCGGGGAAGTTGCAGGGAATCAAGAAACGACCCGGATCACCAAGTTTGGTGGGTAATTTCTTTAAGAGCACCGCAGAGCAATTCTCATTAAGTTGGGTCTGAGCAATATCAAGAAGTTTCTCCTTATCACTGAGAAGATCTTTAAACATTTTAGCATATTTGGGCATGTGAGCGAGAGCCTCAGCAAAAGAGATATTGAAATTAAGTTGTTTAAACATTTTAAGAAAGTTAGAAACCTAAATATCATCCTTGTTCTTAAATTTCTCTTTCCTCAACCTTGAAGGGTAAGGTATATTGGGTTGAGATGAAGGCTTTGGAATGGAATTCTCACTCACATCCTTGGGTGGTGGAGGGGTAGAAGTAGAAGGTGGTGGAATTGGAGAAGGAGAAGTTGGAGGAATTGGAGAAATAGTAGGTGGAGGAACCGGAGAAGGAGACTCATTTTCCTTTGTCACAATCACCGGTGTAGGTGTAGGAAGCTCGGGTTCCTTTAAACCTTTTCCACTGCGAGTGGTGATTGCTTTCATCTCCCCTCTTGGATTAGCAATGGTGTTAGCTTGATTACTTGGGAAAAAACTAGCCATCATGTTCCTTAAGTCATTCGTTTGACTTGCCAAAGTGTTTCGCATATCAGCTCGAAGATCATTTCCTTGTTTCACCATATATGCTTTCATGTTGGCCATTTCCCGCTAAAGATTTTGCACAATCACATCATTAGTCCTCATGTAAGTTTCAACGTCTTGATGTAATGCGGTGGGTTGGTTGGAAGGAGGAGCATGGTAGGCAGGTGGTTGATAAGCGGGTTGTTGGTAAACTTGGTTGTTTCTTGGAGGTGGATATGGGTTTCTTTGGTTTTGATATTGATTTGGAGCTCGTGGTTGGTTTTGATTGTTGCGATTGAGGTTGTTTGGGTTTTGTGGGGGAAAACCGGGTGGTGAAAGAAAGTTGTTTGAGCGATAGCTGAGCAAATTGCGGTCACCTTGAGGACGTGCTTGATAGCCTCCTATAGAATAGGTACCGTTGGCGGCATACACATTTTCCGGATTGTCATGAGTCGAAGGACAATCGGTGTATGAGTGAGATCCCACGCATATTTCACATGATTGACTCAAAGCACTAGCTTGGGCAGTGATAGCTTTGGTATTGTTGGCGGCTTGGAGAGCAAGTGATTCAACAAGTGAAGTAAGCTTATCAATTCTCTTGTCGCTCTCATTAGTGCTAGCACTAGCCACATTGGTCCGAACACTCTTGGTTTGCACTCTAGACTTGTTCTCAATAATATCCCAAGCGGCATTAGAAGACTTAACCAAAATGTTACCCCCCGAAGCACTATTTAGTGAATCTTGGTCATTCATGCTTAAACCATTGTAAAAAGTACTAATTTGATGTACTTTTGTTAAACCATGTTGTGGACACTTTCTTAAAAGTTCCTTAAAACGGTTCCAAGATTCATTAAATGTCTCACTGTACTTTTGTTCAAAAGTAATGATTTCATTCCGCAAAGCGGTAGTACGCGAGGGTGGGAAAAAGTAGTTGATGAATTTGGTCTCTAAATCCGTCCACGTAAGAATACTTTGTGGCGGTTCCTTATCAAGCCAATGCCGGGCTTGTCCCTCTAAGGAGAAAGGAAAAAGTTGCAAGCGAATTACCTCTTGTGAAACCCCATTATACTTAACCATATTAGTGAGTTGAAGAAACCTTTTTATATGGTCACGAGGATCATCAATTGAACGCCCCAAGAAGGGTTGAGCAGAGACCATTTGAATGAAGCCGGATTTAAGATCGAAGTTGTTGGCTCCAATCTCGGGTATGACAATAGCATCGGTGTTGCCCTCTACGTGCGATTGTAAAAGCTCGATCATTGGTTGATTGTCCATGGTGACAATAGGTGGAGTAATGACTTCGGCTTGAGCTACTTTCTTCTTACGAGCACGAGTACGCATGCACACCTACAAAAGGAAAAACAAAATAGACAAGAAATATTTTTGGTTTTTTTATGTTTTTCTATTTTTTTGTATTTTTGAAAATTTTATATTTTTTAGGATTTTTGAGAATTTTTAAAGAAAGGAAAATAACGTTCAAAAATGAACGGATCCCAAAATCTAACGCGTCTCTCACTAAAAACCGTGAATCTTAACGAAAAGAGCCGGCAGCGGCGCCATTTAATACCAGGTTTTAGCCAAGTATAAAAATTTGTTCGTCTCGATTCTTTTCGAATTGATTATCGGTTAAAAATGCGACTCAATTGTTCTTGTTGGAAAGTAAAAAGGGTTGGTTATCTATTCTACTTAAAAGGTAAATGCACAAAATAATAACAATAAGCTAAAAGCAATTATGAAAATGTCGTTGAGTAAAAATAAAAGCTATAAAAATTAAACTAAAAATTACTAGAAAAAACACTTGGTAAAAACAGAGATTTCGGTAAGCGCGCACTTTTTGAAAAAAAATAAAAATTACAAAACTAAGTAAAACTACTCATTCGGTAAAAATCCTTCACTCGGGAAAATACCCTCATTCGGGAAAATTGGATTTGTTCGGTAAAATGTAAAATGGAATTGGTTCGGAATAATATGACTGGTTCGGGAAACAACTGGTTCGGAATATTCAACTGGTGCGGGAAAAGGGATTCGTTCGGGAAAACAACTGGGTCCGAATAAAATGCTTCGTTCGGTAAAAGGTGTTGGTTCGGTAAAATTTACCTTCGTTCGGTAAAAACAATTAGTTCGGGAAAATCAAAACTGGTTCGGGAAAAATTTGTTGGTTCGGTAAAATGTATTTTGTTCGGGAAAATTAATGCTCGTTCGGTAAAAACAGTTCATTCGGGAAACATTAGCTGGTTCGGGAAAATGCTTTGTTCGGAAAAAACTGGGGAAACAGAAAGATGCGAAGAACAAGGAAAAAAAAGAACTCGAATATTAACCAAAATCAACCAAGTTAAATCTACAGTTTAAACCAATCTAACCACTAATCATCTACTATTAATAACCATCAAACCAAATCAATAAAACTCAAAACCCACTTGTTTTTAGGAAACTAAAATTAACCAAATCAAAACTTAGAAACTTAGAATTAATAAGAAGAAGAAGAACAAGATTAAATGAAAGCTTATATTAAAGATTACGATTCAAACAAATAAAGATAAAAATCAAACTTACATGAATGGATTGAAGGATGAAGAAAAGTGCCAAACACCCTAACGGTGTTGGTTGCTACGTACGAAAAGAAAGAAAGAATAAAATAATAAAAAAACTAGTTGCAAAAATGTGTGAGGTTGTGCTATTTATAGGCCTTGTGATGAGTGAGATTTTCTCCATTCTTTTTGTCTTCTCGTCTCTTTAATAAAGTTGACGTTTTCGACTTCGGTTCGGGATTTGTCGATGAATAAATTCAACTCGTCTTTTAATTTCTTCATTTAATAGACTTGAGTTCTTCGACATATAAATCTTCCGTCTTTGGTCCTTTTCTTCGATAAATCTTCAATTAGGCCCATTGACTTCAAATCTTATGCATTCTCGATCTTTCGACTTCGTCTTTAGTCTTTTTCTTCTATAAAAGCCCGTGATAGCCCATGTTTTCTTCCTTTTGCATCTTTTGGTCCTAAAACACAATAAAAACACAAACCACGCATAATTCTGACTTTTACGACATAAAATACACGTTTTGGTCTTGTTATTATTAGAAATAAGTGGTAAAAGGATAAGTGTTTTCACACTTATTAGCTGTTTGTGGTGTTGGATCCATTTATTAGATAAGGGTGGTGGTCCGAGTGGTGTTGTATGACAGCCAAATAAACTACGATGGTGGTGATGTAGGGTGATGGAGATGGTGGTAGCTAGAGTTGGTGGTAGTTTTGATGTTGTTATCTACTGTGTAGCAGCTAGTTCTATACATTTTGTTTCAGTGGGCCTATCAAACAGTTTCTGAAATGGATGTAAGCAGTAGGGAGCTAGGGACATGAAGACAAGAGAAATTGAGATATGTCAGAGATGGTGATAATAGACCAGGGTGAGAGAGAGATAGGTGAGAGAGAGACGTGTGAGAAAAAAGCTAAAAAAAAAAAGTTAAAAAAAAAAAGAAAAGGAAAGTGAGTGTATTTGTACTAGAGAGAATTTAACATAAATGAAAAGACGAAATTGCCCTTCCAATAAATGGACTTAACAGTCAAAACTAACCTCTATCCAAGATAGGGACGATTCTTGATCAAATTTGACTAAACGATAGGGACGACTGGTGCACTTATTTTGAAATATGGACGAGAATTGATTTCCAGTGTAAATGATAGGGACTATTCTTGAAAATTTTTCTTAAACAAAATCAAATCTTTTATGCAACAAATATTTACGCATAACATAAATTATTATTAATGAAAAATCATGTAAAACTCGTGGGTCCAGGAGAATCGTAATTATTTATGTATTAAAAATTTAATATTATTTTATAGAACAATATAAAGCTTTACGAAATCATGAATTTATAAATTGTGTGTGTAAAGTTGATGTAAATGATTTGTTGACTAATAATTAAGATATTATATGAGGGTTTGGACTTCTGATATTATTAGAATTGGAGAGAGTGATTGAGATACTAATTTTTTATTTTATTATTTGCTTTTCTACTCGTCGTTGTATTTGTTTATTACTTTTGCAATCTCCATGTTTAACATTTTTAATACATTAATTATATTTTTAGTCAGAAACTGGGTGTAATGGGTGTCTTGGTACTAAAGTGATGGTGTCCGAATACACCCAGCCATGAATAATGGTATGTTTAACAAAAGTGACTTAATTAAGTGGGGTACCAAAATTTCTTTTTTAAGCATTATTCAGTGGTTCTCCGCATCGTGTGATGAATCTCTGTCTATAGTTCCGCATGCTTTGTATTCGCAAGAATACAAATTGTATTTTACCCTTTTACTCGTTTAAACTTTTTCAAACATTGAGATTTTACACCCACGACAATGAGTTACAGAGCTATAACCAAACAATAAGAAAACAAAATACTATACACACGTTTTTTACGTGAAAAACCTTTCAGATGATAGTAGAAACCACACGACTCGTAGGCCACTTAATATTACTTAATATTGACTAGACGTGTATCTACATACATCATGAGAATTGTTTAACTACAAATAGTTCATGATATACTAATTGATTCGATGATCGAATCAATAACTCGATAATCTGATAATTCGATCGGGTTGACCTCATGGTCTAACACATGACCCGATGATTTGAACGAGTTGATCGATAAGTCAAACCCGTGACCTGATGACTCGATCATGTTAATCCGCATTCGTGACTCATTTAACTCAATCAGATTAACTTAATAACTCGATCAAATTAATTTGATGATCTAACCCGCAACTTAGTGACTAATATATTTGTTTCTGTTTAATCACGTTTAAATATAAGAATGAACGTTGATCATTTAAAATATATCTTTCATATATAGTTTTGTATGATATTAAATAAATGTTTAGTTTAAACATGAACTGTGTGTATGTCTTGTTACTTTTTTTATAGCACTTATTGGAAGATTGTAAGACTACATTGAAAACTAAGTTGTTTTTATTATTCATTCATTTTTATAAGTACATAACCTTAAATGTCGAAACCTACAACATGCTTGAGCCTATTTATCCATCTCACACTTATGGTTTAAAAATCGGCCTAATATCATATGTGTTCCAGAATACCCAATAATCCAATATAAAAGTGATCAACAACAAATAAATAACAATGATAGCAGAATTTTGATTGTTTGAAGCCAAATTTTATGAAAATCCTTATAAAGATTAAAGATACACCAATATAGTGAGACAAAGTGTTGTCACTGCAAGTATATTTTGTTTGTCTATTTGGAAGTATGTGATAAAAAAAGTGTTGAGAAATTCCCTTTTTAGGGGAACTTTGACAATGTGAAGGGGACAAACAAACCTTTGCAAGCTGTAAAGATCTCTAACCTCAAATTCCTTTATCTTTTTTATAAAATAATGCAACCTAATTCATCTTCTTGACTTTGATCATAAAGGATTATAAAAGTATTCGACAACTTATGTTACTCAATCAAGGGCGGAGCTAGTAAAGGACTAGTGGGTATTGAGCCATCCTCAATCAATGTATTTCGCTTACTATTTATTTGTATTACAAGTCATTTTTCTACTATTTCGTACATCAAACCTCCCCAAACACTATAAATCTTTGCCTTAAGTATGATTATCCTCCCCTAACTATAAATCCTGGCTCCGCCCCTATACCCAACTAAGATTAGGTGCCGTCAGTATTATCCTACAGTGTTAAGAGTCGATGGAGTGGTAAGCTCGTGGGCTAGCGATGGCCTTTGACATTAGCTCGATCACACTGTATCATTTTTTGATTGACGCCATCGAGCTTCGCACTATGACGATCAGCTCAGTGTTTGTAGCGTTATGATTTTTTTATAAAAGAAATCGAACGTTGAGAAGAATATAGTCATTTGATTTGAATATTTTTATTTTCAAATTTTACTTTAAAACTATATAAAAACTATTTTTACCAAAAAAAACTATATAAAAACTCTTTTATCATATCATTTTTATATCACTTTCATTATATTTTATAATTCATCATTACATATTTTTCTCTTAAAAACACCATTATAAATCCAAACACTCTTAATACCTATGTCTTTACGATTCGTACTTTCAAAATGATACGGAACGATACGCCTAAAGTCACCAAGAATAAAAAAATACCTAGCTTTGTGTAATCAACAAGATGGGGATTTGGGATCGGGTTCGAAGGAGACACAGAGATACATACATCGTGAGAGAGAAGCTGCGAAAAACGGCTACTCACCGACTATTTTGGGAGACGACGAGAACCCTCCTAAATATCCGGAAGAGAAGCTCCGGCTAAAGTATCGTATGAGTTGTCAACTTTTTACTCAAATAGTTAACGCTATTTTAAGTTATGAAGCCGATCCTTTTCCCGAATATTCTGCATATCTTAGACCCGGTTTAGATGTTACTGGTCATGAACGTATTCATCTTACTCTTAAGATAACTTCCGCAATACATCAACTAGCATACGGGTCATCACTCGATGCATTTAACGGGTACATGTGAATTGCAGAATGCACTTCACGAGAATGTTATTTCATTTTTCTAAATGCATATGTATTTTGTACATTGAAAAGTATTTAAGAAAACTCACGGCCATGGATGTTGAAAATATATATGTGAAACACACTTCGTAAGGAGAAACATGGACTCTCGCAAATGCTTCAGAGTATTGATTGTATGCATTGGGATTGAAAAAAATGTACAAAGGTGGTTCATGCTCAACTTAAAAACCGGGATCGTAAATACTTAACTCTTATGTTAGAAGTGGTTGTGTATGTAACATGCATATCTTGGGGTTCGATGGAAAAATAATGATTTTAATGTGTTATATGTTTCTCCGTGATTTGATGACGAACTTGTCGATACAACTATAAAGTGCCCGTTTGAGGTAAATGACCACACATATAGGAATGTATGTTCGAACTTGGATTGAACGATGCGAAATACATGCAAGGAAATCCAAAAAAATCGAGACCGAAAAGTGCACAACGATATACGACAAGACCTTACGGAACATCTAAACAACAACAACGAATAAATTGTAATGTTTACTTAGTTACGTTTTATGTTTTTATTTTATGTAATGTTTTTTGTTGTAACTTTTTGTATTGTAATATATGTTTATGTACGAAATGTTTCTTTTAGTTAATAAGTTTATTTATATAATAAGATGTTTTTTAAAACTATCCACGACATCACTTTTCTGGTGCCAACTACTCTCCATCAAAATGAGGTGCCAAAAAATTTCTGGTTCTATGTCATACGTGGCGTACGTTTTTCCCATAACACCACAAAGTACTGCCAACCACTCCCAATACTCTTAGAGTAAATATATGGTATTATTTTTTTTATCAACCAAGTTATAAGATATCTTAGAGCACAATAATATTATTATTCGTTTACTGAATAAAACAACGCATCTCATTAAATTAAACATAACGATGCATTAAAAATCGAAATTGAAAAATACAAATACAATTTGATGATTAAGGTTAGATACCTGCTCTAAAATATCTTGTTGAAGGTCTACGTGCATTCTCATATCTTGAAGTTTTTTTATTTTTACTTCAATGTATGTCACATATTCTAACAATTGTACGTTACAAATTCGGTTGTGAAGATACATACAATTTATAAAACCACTTACCGTGAACCTCGATATTTAATATTATGTAATGTAATAATGTAATAAATGCAATTTTACACTATTTTCTTATCGCAACAACCATATATGATTTCAAATATGAAAAATTGGATTACGATTCTTTGTAGTAAGATTACATTGCGAGGATAATATGCAAACGTGTAAAGATTACTACATTGTCATACTTACTTTAATGTAAAGAAATATGAATATCTAGATTACAACTCGTTGTTGTAAGATTGCATTGCGGGGATAAAATCAAAAGAAGGTTTTATGAATCTATAAATAATCTCTATAGAATAAACAAAATATAAGAATCCAAATTGTGGATTATTAATGTATTTTTTTTAGTATATCGTTTTTCCTCTCGACTCACTCGAATTGATATCGGATTTTGACGTAGAGATAAATTGTTCTTGGTAAAAATACTTTGTTTGGTATTTAAAAACTAAAAACTATTTAAAATATTAACTAAAAAGAAAATGTTTACTAAAAAAAATACTTTTCTACTATTAAAAAAATCTAATTAAAACTTTGATAATAGATTTACTTTTAAACTAAAAAAACTCTACTTTTAAAAACTATTTTCATAAAAATCTAATTTAATTAAAATCTAATTTATCTTTAAACTAATTTTAAATAACAATTAAAAAAATATCTAAAAGTAATTAAAAATTTTTTTTTTTTTTTATTTTTTAAAACTTTATATTTCTTAAACTTTATAAAAGTAAATTTAAAAAACTTTTAATTAAAGTTAATTAAACAAAAACTTATAATTAAACTAATTTAATTAAACTGTCAACTAATTTATTACCTATATTAATGACAAAAGCTATAATAACACACAAATAAGGGGCTAGCTACAATGGTAAACGCGTTGGACAGTGAACAGAAGGTCAGGGGTTCGAGTCCCTGCAAGGACAATATTTTTTTATTTGTTTATTATTTGTTTTATATATTTTTTGTGACTTGTGAGTTGTGACTAATAACTGATATATGGACAGATAAATCAGTACTAAACCAACAAACCAAATGAGTCTGTTAGTATTAGAACCTCAGCAAAGCTAGTATATCAAAATAAGCAAACACAATAACAGCAAAGACCAAAGCAAACTAAAGCAAATAAGAACTCAACGAAATCAAATAAGCTAACAATACCTAAACAAAAAATAAGCCAATCTAATACAAAAAATAAGCAAATGAGACCAAATAATCAGCAATACATTAAATCGGATAAACTAGATACCAAACTTAGCAGAATCAAATATATAACAGGCAATTAAAAGAAAAATCAAATCAAGCTAACTTAAACTCAGATATCAAAAACTTAAAGCTTATAAGTGCAAACTTATCTAACTAAACATATCCAAATAACCAGATATTAATTAACAGTAAAAACTAAAACTCAAGCATATTAAGCTGATCCAAATAGCTTAAATCTAAAAACTCAATATGACTCCTAACTGATTCAGTAATCTCAAGCTAGATCAGATACTCAAAACAAAAGACAAATAATCAGATTGAAATAAACTAAATAGTTCTAATATGCAGAAAAACTTTAAAAAATAAAATTAATCTAAATTAACATGGAAATTAAAACAGAGATGAACCTGATGAAGATACCCTTTAAGAAGATGCGCAGCGCTGAGCTGGCATTAAAAACCGAGACAACACCTTTCACCCAAACATCTCCATCGATCCATGAACCAGTACTACTATTCGAACAGATTTTTTTATCTTCCCAGTGGGGGAAAATTCGTCCAATATTTATTTAATTTATTCAAAACAAGCTATTGCTTAACTTGATTAAATAAAATAAAAGTTATAATGACTAAACAAATTAAAGATTAATTTGAAATAATAAATAACTTTAACAGAAAAGAAATGAGACAAGATTTAACTGAAATAAAATTTTATAATAATCGAAATTCATTACAATACTGAGAAAATTGAAAAATACAATTAATCTAAAAACTTTTTTGTCATAATAACTAGAAAATAAAAATGACACATCTAAAAAATACAATGATGGGGGTTTTATAGGCAAACCCTAAAACTTCTTCATGAAGATTTGTGGAGCTCATCTTTAATCTTGACCGCTCTTTTCTTATTTTCTCTCTCTTTTTCTTGATCTACGGTCAAAAATCGTCCAAGGGTTATACGGATTGCCAAGTTGTACATCTTGTGTTTGTTGTGCTAGTTTGATGCCTAGGTGGATTAGTTTGATTGGTGGAGTGAGGGATGGTGAGGTGGATGAGCCAATCAAAGGAGAGAAGGGCGCCACGTCACTGCATACTCCTCCATCATCTTCATCCCGAAAATATTGGGAATTAATTACCATCCGTGATTTACACGCGCTTGTTAATTGTGAAAAGCCCCAATATTATTTTGTAGCTAGGGTGTGGGTTAATAGGGGAAAAAGTAACTGGTTATTGGAGTGAAAGTGTGAGAGGGAAGGAGTCACATAGATAATATCGAAGTAAATGGTAAGTGCGTTTGGTGTAGGTAAACATGAAGGGTTGACCAAGAAAAGCTTTTAACTGTCTCATCTTTTTCTTTTGTAAATGGGCTTGGGCCCTTTAGTAAAACTCCATCTGTCCCATTTATGGGTAATAAACTTGGGCCCAAAAGATTAATACTCCATCCGTCTTATTAAAATGTAATTGGGCCTTTGTTGGGCTAATTTTCCAAAAGTAAATAATAACAATCTATTATTGGGCTTTTGGGCCCAATAAGCAAATGTGGGACCCAAAAGTCAATTTGTCTTCCATTAAGATTAAATCCACCAAAAACGAGCTTGATTTCGGCTTCCTTGATCTTTCCTTTAAACTCGTGTCGATTTTTCTGGTTTTCGTACAGTTTTGGTTCTTTGACTTTGTCTTTGTCTCTTTCTTGGACTTTTCTTCAACATTTGACTGTGAAATCCTGTGTTTTCTTTCCTTTTGATCTTTTGTACCTATTTCACACAAAAACACAAAACCACGCGTAATTCCGACTTTTACGATATTAAACACATGATTAGGTCTTGTTTTTTCTTTGATTTTAGTGGTAAAAGGATAAGTGTTTACACACTTATTACATCCCCTACACTTGACCATTGCAATGGCCCCATGCAATGCATAATTTTAAAGCATAAAGTTACATTTTTCTCATAATTAACCCATCTTGGCCTTTATTAAGATATACTATTAATACTACGATGAAAAGATAAAAACTTTAAAGGAAACAAAAGTTATAACAATTTATTAACTTGGAAATTATTTGATGGAAGAAACTTGTAAAGAAGTCTAAGACTTAAATTAGGGCTTTGGTGTCATGAATATTAATCACCCTCAAGTTTCACGTTCCCCATACCAAGCTTAAAAACAAGATCATTGTTTACCATAAGTTCTTAGGTTAAGTCCACTTATATAAGATAATTGTGTAATACTTTTTCTCCAATTCCTAAGTTGTATCTCTAGCTTTTAAGGATTGTCTTTCACCCGTAGGCTCATTTGACTTATTTAATAATTATTAGTCCAAAAATAAAGGCAAAACGATGCAAACCCGACACTCAAAACCTAACCTCGTCCTCAAAAACGTTGTCACTAAAGTAAGCCCACATCAAGGATGATTTAACACGATTTGGGGAATAAATTCCCGGATCCAAAATTTGGCCAATAGTACTACTTATTAGTTATTCCTCCAAAGTCATGTAGACTTTATGTGGAGTTTAGCAAGTTCACATCATATACCCTTAGGCTCTTTAAGATGTAAAAGTGCTCCTTATCTATGGTCCACACCCTAAGGCTCCTTGAACCATAAACAAGGGAATTGATTTTTGATCAATTTTTATTCAACACTTACCATGCCATACACCCTAAGGCTCTAATGACAAGGTTCGTGCTACATGCCCCACACCCTAAGGCTCCTTGAGGTCTTGTTTTAATCTTATTCTTTCTTTATTTATGATATATATATTAGGCCAAATTCCGCGGTCCCATGGTCTGAATACCTCCTACTTAGTGGTTATGAGCCACCTTAGTCAGAAGTCCACAACGCTGGCACCCTCAATGTGTTCATGCTTTAATTACATGGAGATAAAAGATTTGGCTAAGAGCTAAGATATCAAATCTACACCGCAAAAATCCTCATTTATTAAGCAATTAAATATACAAGCGGGAAGAAAGAGCCACAAAAACACATATAAGCAAGAATTAATCCTTCAACTTATTATCAACTCTATCATCTCTCGTTCTCCACAATTTAAAATCTCAAGGAATGAGACTCGTGGATGCTTAGCCTAATAAACCAATTAAGATCCATATGGTTATGGATATTAGCTAGAGTAAACTTAGATAAGTAAACTCGGGTTGAGTCAAAATATTCACGACGAGCCTAATATATCAAAGATATCTAAACTTGTTAAAACCATTTTATTCATTTATTTATTTTTGACTTTATTCTTGAAATGGAATATATAAATACGATGCGATGACAAAAGGAAAGAAAATAAAAGAAAATAAATGGAAATACTAATTGGCCACTAAAATTCGATAAAAGTCCCCCTACACTTAATATAAACATTGTCCTTAATGTTTAAGCATGTGGGAGAATAAACTCCCCTACACTTAGGACATTGAGTACGTTGTTTAAATCGAGCTAAGGAAGAGACAACTAAAGTGATTACATTTATTCATCTTATTTGTATACATGTATGAATCACAATAGTTTTGATAGAACAGGGTACACGAGAACACGGGATCACGGTTCGCGTCAAAAGCACCAAAAGTGGATCATTAAAGCACATGTCCCTACACATTATCACAACACAAACAACCTACTTGGCTCCCCCTACACTTATTGGTGGAAATGGGTGAAGGTGAAAAAGGGTGGAAAGGATGGAAAAGGTAAAAATATAACCTAGTTATACGATGCTTGATTTATTTATCACGAGTCTCTAGCTCGACTCGATTTCCCGAATTAATTCAAGGGAAATGTGGAGAGGGATGGAATCATCTCATGAGAGACGTCCTCTCCAAAGTACAACTTAACCTGTTGGCCATTCACCTTAAAGTTGGGCCCATTTGGTTGGGATAACTCAATAGTGACATAAGGGAAGATTTGGGCCACGGTGAATGGAACGGACCAACGGCTCTTAAGTTTACCCGAAAAGATTTTCAACCGAGAGTTAAAGAGTAAAACTTGATCACCAACGTGGAACTATCGATTCTTAATCTTGGAATCATGAATGGGCTTAGTCTTCTCCTTGTAGATTAAAGAATTCTCATAAGCCTCATTCCTAAGTTCATTGAGTTCATTGAGTTGGATTTTCCTAAGATCACCGGCTTTGTTTATGTCAAAATTAGCCCATTTCAAGGCCCAATAAGCCTTATGCTCCAACTAAATGGGGAGGTGGCACGCCTTTCCGTACACAAGGCGATAAGGAGTACAACCTATAGGTGTCTTATAAGCGGCACGGAAAGCCCACAAAGCATCATCTAATTTATCGGCCCATGAGGCACGATGCTCTCCCACGGTACACTCTAAGATTCGCTTAAGTCCACGGTTGGAAACCTCGACTTGACCATTAGTTTGTGGATGATATGCGGTGGAAAGTCGGTGATTGACACCATACTTAGCCATGACTCGTGCGAATTGATCATTGCAAAAATGAGTCCCGCGATCACTAATAATAGCACGAGGCACACCGAATCGAGCAAACAATTGTTTCAAGAAGTTCACAACCACCCTCGCATCGTTAGTATGTAAAGCCTTTGCTTCAACCTATTTTGATACGTAGTCAACGGCTACGAGGATGTACTTGTTCCCTTTGGATGATGAAAATGGCCCCATAAATTCGATGCCCCATACGTCAAAGATTTCACACTCTTGGATGAAATTTTGAGGAATCTCATCTTTATGTGTGATCTTGCCTTGTCTTTGGCAAGCATCACAATGCTTAACCATTTCATGAGCATCATGATAAATGGTGGGCCAATAGAATCCGGAGTCAAAAACTTTTTTAGCGGTGTAGTTAGGACCAAAGTGACCACCGGTGGGTCCTTTGTGGCAAGCTTCAAGGATTTGTAAAGCCGTCGGCCCATCAACACATCTACGAATGATTAAGTCCGCACATTTCTTGAAAAGATAAGGGTCGTCCCAATAGTACGTTTTTGCGTCTTTAATGAATTTTTTCTTTTGTTGAGACATTAACCCTTCGATAAGAACACCACCCGCCAAATAGTTTGCAATGTCCGCAAACCATGGGGTATCATCAAGATTTGAATTAATAGACATTAAAGTTTCAAGGAGAAAAGATTCATTAATCTCTTGATTTGGAAGTTCCACTTGATAAGGATCCTCAAGTCTACTAAGATGATCCGCGGCTAGGTTTTCCGCTCCTTTTTTATCACGAATTTCGATTTTAAATTCTTGTAGGAGCAAAACCCAACGAAGGAGTATCGGTTTAGCATCTTGCTTGGTCAACAAGTATTTCAAGGCGGAATGGTCGGTGTAAACGATGGTGGTGGAAAGCACAAGATAGGGGCGGAATTTCTCAAAAGCATACACTACAACTAAAAGCTCTTTTTTGGTAGTGATATAATGCAATTGAGCCCCCGTCATTGTCTCACTAGCATAATGAATGGGTTGGAAATGTTTGTTCACTCGTTGACCTAAAACCGCTCCTACCGCGAAATCACTAGCATCGTACATGAGCTCGAAAGGTAACTCTCAATTTGGAGAGACTAAGACCGGTGCCTTAGTTAATTTACCTTTAAGAAGTTCGAAAGAGTCGAGACAATCTTGAGAAAAGATGAAAGGAGCATCTTTCTCTAAGAGATGATTCATTGGACGAGCTATTTTAGAGAAATCTTGGATGAAACGTCGATAAAATTCCGCATGCCTTAAAAAACTTCTAACTCCTTTGATGGTGGTAGGTGGAGGCAACTTAGCAATGACGTCAACTTTATCACGGTCGACTTCGATACCGGCTTTGGAAATTTTATGACCGAGGACGATGCCTTTTTTTACCATGAAATGACATTTTTCCCAATTAAGAACGAGACGAGTGTCTTCACACCGTGTTAGAAATACGTTTTTACGTATATTAGAAGTATCGGTCACTCCACAATATTATGAATGTTGTAATAGCTCGTAGTTAATAGTTACTTATTTAGTTAAGTAAGAACCGGCCCATGGGCTTGTCATGGGCCGGCCCAAGTCCATTAGTGGCTTGAAAGTATAAATACCCCTTTCCTCCTTGGAAAGGGGTTGGTTATTGATTTTTACTTTTCTCATTTGAATGAAATAAACACATAGTTTCTCTCTCACTTTCTCTCTCTAGTTTCTCTCTCTAGAAATCATCAACCCACTTCATAGATTCATAGGTTATCAAGATTCTACATTTGGTATCAAGAGCCTAGGGGTGAATTAAGGTAAGGATTGTGTTGCTTTTTTTAGTTTTTGAATCAATTAGTGATCTTTAGAAAAAATCAATCTTGAATCTTGTTGTTTTTGGTGTTTTTGTTATTGGGATTAATTGATAAGGATCGGGTTTAGCTTATTTTGGTAAAAATCATAAAACTTTTTGTGGTTTTTGATCAAAAAATCGGATTTAAAGCTCTATTCAAAGTCTCGAACTTAATATTCCCAGATTATTCCGAATAGACGTTCTATTCGGAATATTAGATATTCAGCATAAAGGTTTTCCGAATAGAAATTCCGAATAGGAGAGTTTTCCGAATAGCAGGATTTTCCGAATAGACATTCCGCATAGAAAAAGCTTTCCGAATAGCAATTTTTTCCGAATAGCAAAATCTTTCCGAATAGCAAAGTTTTCCGAATAGCCAAAACATTCCGAATAGTCAAATATTCCGAATAGCATCTTTCCGAATAGCCATTTTTCCGAATAGCAGGAACATTCCGAATAGGGTTATTCCGCATAAGGGTTTTTGTTTAGCATAAGGTTATTCCGAATAGGGATTATTCCGAATAGGATTTATTCCGAGTTAGGGTTATTCCGGATAAGCAAGTTCAAGGGGTATTTTTCCGAGTTTTTTCGACGATCTTTAGTGGATTTAATCTTGATTTCAACAACACAACACAAATTCTCAACCTTTCTTCACTGCTCGATCAACCGATAATCTTTGTCTCTTTAAAGTGAACAAAATGAATCCGAATTCAGTAATGCCTCAGATGACATCACTTACGGATATTTCCGTCATTACGGGTACGGATAATCGTCCTCCAATGCTCATCAAAGAAGTTTTTGAAGCATGGCAAGGCCGGATGATGTCATACCTTAAGGGAAAACCGGTATATGGGAGGCTTATGGTCAAGTCAATTTTAAATGGTCCACTTGACTATGGTACCATCGTGGTTAACAATGTGACTCGACCAAGGGAGTTTGAAGAACTTACACCAGCTCAACAACTTGTTGCCGATGCAGACGAAAAGGCTCTTCAAACCATTCTCCAAGCTCTTCCACATGACATCTATCGAATGGTAAGTCAGTATACGGTGGCAAAGGATTTATGGAACGTTTAAAGGTGTTGCTACAAGGTACGTCTCTTACCAAACAGGAAAGGGAATGTCAGTTGTATGATCTGTTTGATAGATTCACGTACAACCCAGGGGAACGCTTCACGATTATTACTTCAGATTCACTACTCTCATGAATGATCTGAATGTATACAATCTCGTGATTGCTCCATTCCAGGTTAACACTAAATTTTTGAATACTTTACCTCAAGCTGAATGGGGTGAGTATATTACCGATGTTAAGTTAACCAGGGATTTACATAAGTGCAATTTGGATCAACTCTATGCTTTTCTTCAGCAGCATGAGAAACATGTGATCATGCACCGTTCGCCTCGAGGTATGTACCCTGATTCCTTAACTTTGATGGCGAATCAACCAAGCTTGTCACACAACAACACTCCTTATATTTTGGGACATCAAGCCTATCATCCATCACCTTACATGACACCAACCTTCCCCCAATACTCGATTCTACCGCAACCACCCACCTCACATCAGCAACAATATCGGTTTAATGCACCTTCACCACACTATGCTTCACAACATCACCAAGCAAGTATTGCACCTTATGCTCAATCTTCATATTCTTCTTATCAAGAGAATGCAGCATATCCATCAAGCTACTCTGACCACATGAGTGTTCCTTCTAGTACTTATGCAGCTCAACAAGACCAAGCACTGTATTGTGATGATGATGAAGTCCCCATTCCTGAATTCAAACAAGGAACTGATCCAGTTGAAGTGTTAGCCACTATGTCTGCTTACCTCTCAAGGACTTTAAGCAAACGAGGATTTAGGGGATCAGCTCCTACTAACAATCAGTTGAGGAATTCATCCAATTCTCGCCAACAAGATACTATTGAGAATGGCAGGGTAATGGTTCAACCTATTCAATCATATCAGGGGCGACCTACTACATCAACCACCAATGCTCGCACGATCAATCCTGCTCCAATGGTCAACACTCCTCCACGGGTTAATTCCACAGGCAAGTTACGAATGATTACATGCTACAACTGCAAGGAAGAAGGTCACATGTCCAGGGATTGCAAGAAACCCAAGAGGAGAAGGGATGGTCAATGGTTTGTAGAGAAGATTTATCTGGTAAATGCTCAGGCACAAGGAAGGGAACTTGATGAAGAGGAGTTTGCATTTCTTGCTGATCCAGGGATTGCTGAACAAGACGTTGTCACCACACAGAATGCAACATACCAAGCAGATGATCTTGATGCGTATGACTCAGACTGTGATGAATTTCAATCTGCAAAGGCAGCTCTTATGGCAACTATTTCTAGCTTAGGGCCAGAAAAGAGATCTGAGGTACTTATTAATACCACTGATAATACCACTGATGCTAGTATTCAACCACATCAAGTTGTGCAAGAGCGTGCTGATTCGAATGAATCTTCAGTGGTGAGTCTTTCAAATGAGGAGACAATCAATGATAGTAATGTCAATGTGAGTCCCCAGACTTTGAGTGAATCACAATCGGGAGCCATTTCGCATACGCATCCTCCTGCTCAACAAGATTTGGTCATGGTTCCTGCTACATTACTTAGCCAAATGAATGCTGCACTCTTAGAAACCCTAGCTAAGAATAAGAATTTGTCTGATGAGCTTGCCTTAAGCAACGAGAAAGTTCAAACTTTAGAATTAGTGCCTTCGTCTAGTGTTCTAACAAATCCCGAGTGTGATCATTTTCGAAACAAACAAATGGGTCATTTGCAAGAAATTGAAAACTTAAGAGCAAATCTTTCTAATGAACTTAAAGAAAAAGAGTTAGTGGTCACTAATTTTCAAAAACTTCAAACGGATTTTGA
Source organism: Glebionis coronaria (assembly GCA_025667525.1). Lineage (NCBI taxonomy): Eukaryota > Viridiplantae > Streptophyta > Magnoliopsida > Asterales > Asteraceae > Glebionis > Glebionis coronaria. The sequence continues at coordinate 610,702,309 of CM046875.1, read as the reverse complement.
ATTACTCGAGTCTAAGAAGAATGAAATGGAGATTAATGCTGCTAATAAGATTAGAAGTCTAGATTATTTGCTTTTAAGACAATACGCTGCCTCTCAACTAGTGCACTTATTTGATGCTTCGTTTAGAGAATTTAACTTATCGCGTCAAAAAGGCCTTCCCCCTAATCCACGGTATGCAAAACAAGATTTAATCCATAGTCCTAGACTTTATAATGCAACCCAATTAGGATTGGTCTTAGACCCGATTAATATTTTCGATGATCGCACCAATAAGGATCTAGTTGATGAGAATTGGTCATACAACTCTGCAAAATATCCAGATTGTGATTATTTTAAAATGAATCAGGAGTTTGCTAAAACGGATTTTAGAATTCGCTTCCATATGGACAAAGATCTCATTACAGCACCAACCTACATGTTGAATGAAGAAAACCCTAGTACATTTCCTACACTTGTCAACATGGAAGGTCATAAGGAAATTCCAAAGGATCTTCCACCTGTTAGCACTGTATGGTTAAACTTGCAAGAGATTAATCAATACTTTACTAATTTTGACAAGGTCATTTTGGAATCTACGACTTCAAATGGCCTAAACGCCAGAGAATGGGCTTTCGAACACATGAACGAGGTGTTTAAAAATGAGATCAATCCATTTGTCGAAAGTCTAAAAGGAAGTTTTGCATCTCTTAAGGAAAATCTTGAATTTGAAATTGGAGAAGTTCAAAAAGTGTTTTATGAAATGGACACCGCTTACGAACTACAACTAATTGAAAAGGAAAAGATTTTATCCGAATATGACCGATTCTTGTCCGAAGTAATCTCGTGTGATGTGCTTACTACTGTAAATGTTAATTATTCGAATGAGCTTACATCCGCTATGATTAAATGTGATGATGTGAATATTTGTGATGATGTGTGTGATCTCTCTGTAAATGTTGCTGATACTGTAAATGAGGTAGATAATCATTCTTGTCACGAATCTAACGCTGAGTTTTTAAAGCTACAAGATTCTTACAATTTACTTTCAAAACGCTTTAATCAACTAGAACAACATTGTATATCTTTAGAATTAAAACAACAAACTCAAAATGAGGATCTTTTGATATCAAATAGTTGTGAAAACGGTGTTGAGACGAGTGACAAGATGATTGCAATAGTTAAGGCATTAGAGGAAGAGATTATGAGATTGAAGAGAGATGTGTCATCAAATGTAACACTAAAATTGGAACTAGAGGCTGCAGAGTCTAAAAACCAGGTCTTAGAAATTAGACTTTCGTCTGTTCTAGGGGAGATGGATCGGACAAGACAGGGACTATCCGCTCTTTATGGTTCACTAGAAGAACGCTTCGCTTTTAATGCGGCACAACAACAATCGTATGTTGAACAACTGAACCAAAAGTGTGAGGAAATCTCTGACTTAAACATCCTGCTCATTGACAAAAACATGGTTTTGGCCGAGTTAAAGGAGACACTTCTTCTCACCCGACAAGAAGTTGTTGATAACTTAGCTACCGACTCTGCACCGTCCACTAGTGCTCCAACAACCAAGTCAGTAGTGCTTTATAAGAATCCGCTCCATAAGAAAAATCCGGTTACCTACGATGATTATATGAGGAATGCAATTAAGCATGTAGATCTTGTTAGGGATATCTTAGACGATCTTTATGCCTTAGATCCCTCAAGTAGCTACTATTATTCAGCCCATGAATATATTAAGCGTGTTCAATATTGCTTAGCCTACTTGCAATACATAGGTAAACCAGGTTCTGCACTACTCACTAATCGACCCATTGCTGTAACTCCATTTAATAAGACTCCAGGAGCAAAACCGTCATTGGCACCATCAAGTAAGGCACCTTTAAAATCTGTTGCTAATGTTCCCACTTTGCCTTCTACAGGATTAAAAGAGACTACTAAGGCTAAAGGATCGCCACTCAAGAAAGATAAGATCAAGCCCTCCACTAGTAGTACCAAAAAGAAGAAAGTAGAAGCTCACCATAGGAATGTTAGTTCAGTTTTAAATAAAAAGAATCATGTTAAGACTAAAAGCTCTGCGCATGTGCAGAAGCCTAAACCATTCGTGAATTCTAATTTGAATTGTTGGAATTGTAATGAATGTATGTTTTCCCAACGTCATGATTTGTGTCTTATTGATCATGTGAATGAAATGAATGCCATTAGGAACAATCTTGAATGGAAGCCGACTGGTAGAACTCGTGCCCAAGTTGGCTGGCAATGGCGTCCCACTGGTAGGTCCTTTACATTAGATGGAAAAATGTGCCCTTTAACTAGGAATGCATCCATTGAGGTTAGGTCTGAGCATCCTTTAGTTAGGCACACTAGCACTGAAGTATGGAAACAGCGCCCTTTAATTAGGTCAGCCCCCACTATAGTGCCTATCAGTGAAGAAATACCTCAGGATTTAAGCCAACTAGAATCTACACCACCAACTAGGAAGAAGAAGGGTAGGAAATCTAAGAAACCTAAAATTAGCAAATCTAAGATTATTAAATTTGTACCTGCTAATAACAAGGAACATTCAGATTCCGATACCTCTACATTGTCCTCGTCTGGTGATATTTTCAAGTGGTCCAAATCATCCTCTGGTATTTGGACTCCGGTTGTTCAAAGCATATGACCGGAGATCGCTCGATGCTCCGAAATTTCGTCAGCAAGTTTCTTGGTACGGTCAAATTCGGTAATGATCATATAGCAAAGATAATGGGGTATGGTGAATATCAGATTGGAAACGTTACGATTTCAAGGGTATACTATGTAGAAGGTCTTGGTCATAACTTATTTTCAGTAGGACAGTTTTGTGATTCCAACCTAGAGGTTGCTTTTCGACAACACACTTGTTTCATCCACAACTTGGAAGGAAAAGACTTGTTGAAGGGATCTCGTGGTGCAAATCTTTATACGTTGTCCATACAAGACATGATGGCCGCCTCTCCAGTATGTCTTCTCTCTAAAGCATCTAAGACCAAGTCATGGTTATGGCATCGCAGATTATCTCATCTTAACTTTGATGCTATTAATCATCTGGCTAAAAACGATTTAGTTCGTGGTCTTCCAAAGCTCAAATTTCACAAGGATCATTTATGTTCCGCGTGTTCAAGGGGGAAAAGTACCAAGAAATCATACAAGCCCAAAGTTGAAGACACCAATCAAGAAAAACTTCATCTTTTGCATATGGATCTTTGTGGGCCAATGAGAACTGAAAGTGTGAGTGGTAAGAAATTCATTCTGGTTATTGTGGATGATTTCTCCAGGTTTACATGGGTTAGATTTCTACGTACAAAGGATGAAGCACCGAAGGCTATCATCACTTTTCTGAAATTCATTCAGGTATGTTTGAATACTACTGTCCGCCGTATTCGTATAGATAATGGAACAGAGTTCGTCAACCAGACTCTTCGTGATTACTATGAAGGAGTTGGTATCTCACACGAAACATCCGCAGCACGCACTCCACAAAAAAACGGTGTCGTTGAAAGACGGAATCGTACGCTTATGGAAGCTGCTAGGACTATGCTAATTTATGCGAACGTTCCATTGTTCTTGTGGGCAGAAGCCATATCTACTGCATGTTTCACCCAAAACCGTTCTATCATTCGGAAACGCCATGGAAAAACACCTTACGAGCTTCTACATGACCGTAAACCCGATGTTTCATTTTTTCATGTGTTTGGTGCTCTTTGTTATCCAAACATTAATAGTGAGAACTTGGGCAAGCTTCAACCGAAAGCCGATATAGGTATTTTCATTGGTTACTCACCCTCCAAGAAAGCATACCGAATTTACAACCGTCGTCTTGGTAAGATCGTAGAAACTATGGACGCAGATTTCGATGAGCTGACAGCGATGGCTTCTGAGCAACGCAGCTCTGAACCCGCACTTCATGAGATGGGAACCGGTGCTATTAGTTCCGGATTAGTTCCCAATAATCCTACTTCTACATCATTTTTACCACCTTCAAGGCCCGAGTGGGATAAACTGTTTCAACCGTTGTTTGATGAATTCTTCGATCCCCCGACTGATGAAGTTCCAGCACCTGTAGTGATCGCTCCAATCCCTGATGTGGTTGCTCAAGCTAATGAAGCTTTATCTAATGCATCTTCAATTAACATTGAACCGGATGCACCTTTACCAAGTGATTCTCAAACTACACCTGAATCATCACCCTTACTTGTGCCTAATGATGTGGAAGAGGATTCTATTGATCACGATTTGGAATATGCTCACCTGCAAGAGCTTCCTTTCTTTGGTGTAGCGATACCTGAAAACCCTTCAGCCGCGTCTACCTCAGAAGAAGCTCCTTCTATTGTTCACTCCAGACCACCTAGGATTGAAAAACATAGCACCAAATGGACAAAAGATCACCCAATTAGGAATGTCATTGGTAATCTCGATCGACCAGTCTCTACACGCCATCAATTACAAGAGAGTGAACTCTATTGCTACTTTGATGCATTTCTCTCTGAAGTTGAACCTAAAAATTGGCAGCAGGCTATGACTCAATCATCTTGGATTGAAGCCATGCAAGAGGAACTAAATGAGTTTTAAAGACTTGAAGTATGGGAATTAGTTCCTCTCCCTGACAAGGCTAACATCCTTACTTTGTTGTGGGTTTATAAGGTTAAACTTGATGAGATGGGTGCAGTATTGAAGAATAAGGCTAGATTGGTTGCTAGAGGATATAAACAAGCCTTGGATATAGACTTTGAAGAATCTTTTGCTCCTGTGGCAAGATTGGAGGCTATTAGACTATTCCTTGTGTATGCTGCTCATATGAACATGATCGTCTATCAAATGGATGTGAAGACGACATTTTTAAACGGTGAACTAATGGAAGAGGTCTATGTTAGTCAGCCGGATGGGTTCGTTAGCACGGAGTTTCCTAATCATGTGTACAAGCTTAAGAAGGCTCTTTATGGGTTGAAACAAGCTCCACGCGCGTGGTATGATCTCCTTTCAACATATCTCATCTCAGAAGGCTTCTCCAAAGGCAAGGTGGACCCTACTCTATTCACTCTCAAGGAGGACAACGACATGATTCTGGTACAAATTTATGTTGATGATATAATATTTGCTGCCACTAACATAGAATTGTCAAATCGCTTTGAGAAGATAATGTCCACACGCTTTCAGATGTCAATGATGAGAAAAATTTCATTTTTCTTAGGATTACAAATTTCTCAGAATCCCAGAGGCATCTTTATTAATCAATCCAAATATGCTCTAGAATCTTTAAATAAATATAACTTTGATAATTATGACCCCGTGGACACTCCAATGGTGGAGAAATCCAAGTTAGATGAAGATAGGAATGGGACTATTGTCGATCCAAAACTTTACCGTGGGATGATCGGCACCCTTCTATATCTGACTGCTAGCAGGCCTGATTTGCAATTTGCTTTATGCATGTGTGCCCGGTATCAGGCTCGGCCTACCGAAAAGCACCTACATGTTGTTAAAAGGATCTTTCGGTATCTAAAAGGAACACTTCATCGTGGTCTATGGTATCCGAAAGATTCCTCTATTGCTTTAATATCATACGCAGATGCTGATCATGCTGGATGTCAAGACACGAGGCGTAGCACTTCTGGATCTGTGCAACTCCTTGGAGACAGATTGATCAGTTGGTCTTCAAAAAGGCAGAAAAGCGCTGCAATTTCTAGCAAGGAGGCCGAATACATCGCCATGTCCGGTTGTTGTGCTCAAGTCCTTTGGATGAGATCACAATTAACTGACTACAGTTTGGGATTCAACAAAATCCCGATGTATTGTGACAACAAGAGCGCCATTGCCCTTTGCTGCAACTATGTTCAACACTCCCGGGCCAAGCACATAGACATTCGCTACCATTTCATTAAAGAGCAGGTGGAGAACGGAGTGATCGAGCTGTATTTTGTCACTACTGAGTACCAGCTGGCAGATATGTTCACCAAAGCCTTAGATCGAGGACGAATCGAGTTTTTGATCGACAAGCTTGGCATGAAATCATTCACTCCAGCGACTCTCAAAGAATTGGCAGAAGAATCAGCTGAATAGTGGTGGTAAACTATTCAGAGTATCCTTTGTTCGTGATCATGTATATTATCGTACATATATAAAACCACAAAAAGAAAAATACAAAAATATAAAACCAAGAAAATCCATAAAAAATATAAAACCTAGAAAAACCATAAAAATTATAAAATCAAGAAAAACCAAAAATATTTTTCATTTTTAAATCGGGCATGTCTTTTAGTACGGTAATATTTACGGCTTTAGAAATGTCGATCAATATTGACACGGCGCCATAAATAGAGTCCGTATTAAAATTTGTACATTTTTTAAAACATGCCCATTATGGCTTGTAGTTATTTCTGACTACAACCCGGTTTTCATATTAAAGTCACGTATTTCCTTGGAAAACGTTGGCTCACAACGGGAATTAATTTTCTCGGGCATGATTTACAAGCCAAATCATGCAAAGGGATCAAGTTTACTTTACAACTTGATCTAACACAAATTAGTGTACGTCTCAGTGCATTATTTTGTCTAGATAAGAGAAATCTTGTCGACACCAGCGAATCGATCTTTTCAAAACATTAATTGGAAATCTTTTCATCATGTGCCTAGTTAAACAATGACTACAGCTCTTTAAATAGAAAACGGGTCATCGTTTAAGGGGGATAAACTGTTAAATCATCTTTGACATCAAAAAGATCTTCAAAAGTTTTCGAGGAAACTCAAGTAGCTCAATGGTTAAATGGTTGGATAGCTTTGGCACTTGTCTTGTTGTTGCTCATAAGTTTGTCGTGAATAGATTTGTGCGTGTGTTAAGATAGGTTAATCACTAAGGCTCGGGAATTTAACATAAGATAGGGTCAAAAATGACAAGAATTAAAACTTGAAAAACAAAAGAATTTTGATTGAAGAAAGAGGAAAAATTGAGGGATTAAACTTGATAAGGTGTCAAACTTGTGAAAGTTTGACCATGTCAAATTCATCCCCCCCCCCCGTCTCTTCTTTTCTTTCACCTTTCTGTTTGTCTTTTTCCCTTTGCCCGCCATTGAAACAAACACACGAACACACAAACGAAATCTAACATCTTCTAGATCAAGATCTTCAAAAGGTATCAAATCGGTTTAACAATTCATGCAATTCAATTTAATTACCTCTTTTTAATTGGAATAAATCGAATTAGGTTTCTGCTTAAATTAGGGTTTAATTAATTGGGGGTTTTGCCTTGGATTGACTCGGAATAGAACAAAATGAACTGATATGGCCTTTAGAACACTTGAATCAACCGAATTCGTGCTTAATTAGAAAAATCATAAGTGTTTAATCATTCCGAATAGGATGATCTTTCCGAATAAGGCACTTATTCCGCATAGAATGAACATTCCGGATAGAAGTTTTATTCCGCATAGACTAATCTTTCCGAATAAGAGTTTTTATTCCGCATAGAGTAATCTTTCCGAATAAGAAATATTATTCCGCATAGACAGATCTTTCCGAATAGAAATTTTATTCCGCATAGACTGATCTTTCCGAATAAGAATTTTATTCCGCATAGAGTAATCTTTCCGAATAAGAGTTTTTATTCCGCATAGAGTAATCTTTCCGAATAAGAAATATTATTCCGCATAGACAGATCATTCCGAATAGAAATTTTATTCCGCATTGACTGATCTTTCCGAATAAGAACTTTATTCCGCATAGAGATTTATTCCGAATAGGAGGTTTATTCCGGATAGAGGTTTATTCCGGATAGGAGGTTTATTCCGGATAGGAGGTTTATTCCGGATAGAATATTATTCCGAATTGAATGTTTATTCCGAATAGAAGATGTTTGAGTGTTTTACAAGCTTAAGGGATTAGGTCATATGCTCAATACTTAGGTTTAAAATCATAATGATATTCATATTTGTATGTTTCAACCTTTGTGTTTTATCTTAAGCAAAGACGATGACTAACCCAACAGTACAACAAATACAAGACGCCAGAGCCACCGCCATTGCCGAAGCCAAGACTCTAAAGTTTCTTCCAAACAACTTCCGTTTGAAGGAGGTATCTCATTCTACCCATAATGGATTTAAGGTAGGTTCAGCCATACTTGATAACTCTAAACTCAAGCATGCGCTAAGGAAAAGTGCTTCAGTGCCCTATGACTACCTTTACGAGTTCTGGGCTACCAAGGAGAGGACATCGAACAAAATCACATTTTCCTTGGACAACAAGAAGCAGACGCTTAATGTGTCAGACTTCAGGAAGATCTTTGGATTTCGGCCGTCACCCAAAAGCCTATCATTCTCAGCCAACCCGACTAAGGACCAGATCATGGAAATGTTCACTGCCATTGGATGTCCTGACATACGAACCGTGTCTGAGTTTACTACTGCTAAAGTTGGTCAACCATGGAAAGCTATTTTTGGGATTCTAAGCCGATGTCTCACACCCAAAACAACTGGATTTGATGCTGTTCGTCCACCGATCGTCAAGCTGTTTTATGGGGTATACAGAGGTATGGGTATTGACTATGCATCATTACTATGGGAGGAGTTTGTTTTCCAACTCTTTGCCAACACGAAGTCTAAGGCCAAAGCATTTCAGTACCCCCAGGTTTATAAAACTAATCATCCGTTATTTTATGGAGAACGATGCTTCCATTGACAAGCGTGCAGGTAGTCGTCACCACACGATGGATGATGATGATTTGGTAGACTTAAGGCAGGAGACTCATTCGAATATGGTTATACCTGGTCCCATTCCCAGTCATCTCCTGACAGATGAGATTATCGCATCTGCTGATTACAAGAACTTGCTACAAGAAATTGAGAATCAACGAGCAAGGATTCAAGCAGGTGAAGACTCATCTACCACGGTTAAGAGCAAAGGTAAACGCAAGCAAACAGCTTTACCTGAACCCAAAGCCAAAAAGACAAAGACCGTCGCTAAGAAGGGAAAGGGTTTGGCTGATGAGTTAGTTCTCCGCGACGAAGAAGTTGTTGATGATCCTACTCTTGACAAAGCTGAGAAGAAATTAATGAAGATAGCTATTGAAAGGAGTAGGAAAGATACGGGCGGTAGTGGTTCGGGTGCTCAGATAAATATTGAAGAAGAGTACGAGGAGCCAGAGGATGTTTATGAGTTTGGGTCACCTGAACGGTATTCTACTTCGAAGGAGACATCCATTCCTGTTTCAGCAAGTGTTGAAAAAGAGTCTGGTGCTCCTACAATCATGGTACCTACTCAACCTCCACCAATACAACCCTTACCAACCCGACCGGTACCAACACCATTCCTTCCACCACCAATAACTCCCATCCTTAGTACCGTAGTCACAACCGAGCCTCTTCAACCAACCCAGAGTAGCTCTGCATCATCTTCAATGGCTGTATTTGTAATGGCCGAAATGTTGGATAAACATACGGATAATCACAAAAGAGAGATGGATGAACTTCGCCAAGAGCTACATAGACGAACTCAAAGTGAAGAAGCATCTAAGAAAGCCCAAGAAGAGATGCTTGCTAAGTTCGCTGTAGAGATGGAGTTAACACGAAAAGCTCATGCAGAAGAACTAGCTCAGGTTAAGCAGGCTGAAGCTGATAAGCATGCTGCACGTATCATGAGACTTCAAGCGATGAGGGATAAATACAAGGAGCAAAAAGAAGCACTTGAAGCTTCTGTTGAAGAGAGAGTGAAAGAATCCGTTGAATCCATTATGCCTAAACTGCGTGATGAGTTGAAGACACTCGCGGCTGATAACTTGATGATCAAGTCATCCAATCCTTCTGAATCCGCCTACAAAATTGCCTATGACTGGACCGATTTTGAATTAAAGAAGATTCTCAAAGCTCGTATGAGGGAACTTGGATCGTTTGATAAATCTAGGATTCAACGGGCTCTTTACAAATCCCTGAATGACGCTATCATGGAGGATGATAGGTTATTTAAAACGTTTGGAAGTGTGGTACCATACCACATTCTGCCTGAGGAAGAAAGGGAAGAAAGTGAAGAAGAAGAGGGTACTGGTGAAGAAGAAGGTGAAGAAGAAGAAGAAGAAGAAGAAGAAAAGGATGATGACGATGACGATGATGGAGATGATGATGAGGATGATGATGATGATGGTGATGATGGTGGTGATGGTAATGAGGAGAGTGCTAAGGGGAGCAACGAGGATAGCGATGAGAATGATGATGGGGGTAAACAGCCTGAAAAGGGGGATAAGGTTGCCAACTCAAAGAAACCCGCTAAGTCTGGAACCAAGTCTAAGAAAGATGCAGCAGCAAAGGAAAAATCTACCTCAACGGAATCAAGACGATCCAAGTGGCGCCACGATGTGAATGCTACTACGGCATCATCAATTCCTGGTACATCTATTGCTGTGTCTATACCTGTTACCACTAACCCTGTTAGTTCTGTTGTTGTTGCTCCTGTGATTGCAGAATCGGTAACTGAACCTGAAGCTGCACAACACTCACCCGTTCATGACACCACCGAGATGCCTGAATCAGAACCATCAGATGTTCACGTTTCCACTCCTCTACAACAAGAACCACAATCTACTGTTCCTGAATCAAGCACACGGGACTGGGCAGACACGTTGGAGATTGACGAGACTGCACCGCCACAAGCTTGGATCACGGCAGCGGCTCAATATGATCCAATCACAGACGCTGACAGAGATGTTTAATATCTCCGTATCCGTAGTCCGATTGACTTGTGCGCATTTCTGGCTCATGAGTATAAGACGTCGGTTACTCCGTCTTTGGTGAAGAGAGCGCAAAAGGATAAGAGAATTCGCGCTAAAACCCGGTTAACCCGAATGGAGTTCGAGTATTATGCTGATGAGATCCTGAAAGCTCTGAATACCGTTCAACGGCCAGGTCTTCATGAATCAGAAGGAGCTCCACCTCCACTTGATCCTTCTCAAGATAATCAGATTGCTCTTGACTTCTTCGTCACCAATGATCTTGTTTATCTCCTCAAGGGTTCATCAAAGTACGCAACCTCCCTGACCTTGCTGAAAGCTGCCAACTGGGGGACAATACCCTTTATCGAGGAAAAGGTAAACCGACTCTGGGTCCCAAAGGTAAATCGTAATTATGATATGTATGCTGTTATAGGTGCATCTCATTGGGACGAACGAGTCCGAAGGGCGTACAGGGGTTGCTGCTTAGCCAATTCAGGAAGCAATGTTAGATCCGATATTCGCATCTCCAGCATTTTAGGGCTGAAAACTGAAGCCAAGAATGGCTATTATCATGTGACGGAGATTCGTCTATAAAGGGAGGATGACAAAGAATACAAAATCCAGCAGGGAGATTTTTCTATCATTCGCCTTGAGGATATCGAAGATATGTTGCTTATGATGACCCGGGATCAACTCACACATATTCCTCGTGAAGACATCATTGCCTTGAATACAGCACTTCGTATGTTCACACGAAGCGTTGTTATCAAGAAACGAGTTGAAGATCTTCAGTTGGGATTCGAAAGCTACCAAAGGAAGCTTAACCTAACCCGTCCAGTGAATCAAGTGTTACCTCAACATGTAGATAGATGTCCCTATACCGGCTTATTTGTCCCGAATTGCGGCATTTTCTACTTGAACAGTCGAGGGTTAATGAAGTTTATGAGGGTGGGTGAGCTTTATAAGTACAGTGATGGGACTCTCCTATATGTCAGAGGAAAGTTGGAGCATCTTAATTCGGGTGGGACTTTACCAGAGATGACTGAGGATTGGCATCAGGGTTATCGGCAAATGGCGAAGTATGTGATCAAGAAAATTGATCAAAAGCTCCGTGAACGTAGATTGATGAGGAGTTTGGAAAGATTCGTTGGTGGTAGACCATATTTAGTGCACCACAAGCTACTGCAACGATCCATCTAATGGGTCATACATTTCAGGTCCACTTTATATTGGTTTTCAATTGTGAATATGTATATTTGTGAATATTGTGCTTTTGCGGCTTGATGTAGTGTTAAGGTATGATAATTTTTCAAGAATTTCTCACGAGATTCTAAATCTTTCAAAATATATCATACTAAAGCACTACAACTATCCCTTATCAAATTAAGGGGGAGCATTAACATGTTCTATGGCCAAACATCGATTTCATTTTTACCCAAAGACCGGTTAATCCATTCAATATCCCAAATATTAATGGTTAACATTTTGGATAAGGGGAGAAAAATGGGATTAAGGAGACTTAAATGATATTTGGCTAACAGATGAAAAAGACTTAACGATAATCCAACTTAATATGTGTAAAGCACGTGTTAAGGGGGAGCGTTTTTGATGAACAAAACACCTAAGGTACAAAACTTTTGATTTCAATATCACAAGTACCTTAAGTGATTTTCAAGGATTTTTCATGGTGGCTATACCTTCCCAAAACACGCTTAATTCACGACGATGTGGTGACAAAAGGGTGGTAGGAATAAGTTTAGTCCAATGATTCATCAGAGCCGATGGAATCTTCCCAAGGACAATTCCCTAGATAGAATTAGAAGTCTTAGGAAAGTTGGAGAAAGATTGTGAACGTAGCTGAATGCCGACCAAGTACTTAAGCTAGCACTGGAACAATCACAACAAGGTGCTAGTGATGACGTATTGGTAAGCATTGAAGGGGTTGAAGAATGAAAAAAATTGTAAAGATAAAGGGTGTAAAGAAAGAAGCCCTCCTTACAACGTTAGGCAGAAACCGGGTCAATACATATGCTATTGAGGTCATTTTTGTTAATGATTCTTGATATTGAAGAAAGACATCATGGACCCAGTGATGCAATGCACAACCCTTCCCAGCTAACTCAAATATCTCTCAAAAGGTATTTGTTTTAATCACACGGAGATCAACACGTTATCTATTGGTTTATTCACTCCGAATAGACTGGTATTGAAAAGGTGGCACTCCTCTCCAACCATCGCTCACTAAATCAAAACGCACTATCGAGTCTAGAGCCAAGAGATCATCAAAAGTCTCATTAGGACACTTTCCATTTATTCCTTGCTTTCTCACACACTGTGAAAAGTAAGAGATTTTCATGAGTCCTACGCAGTATTCCTGTAATATTGCCAGAACATCCGAGTAATACGCAAGTATTACAATGAAGATGGAAATCCTGCTTGAGCCAACATCAAACAAGCTCATGGTAGGTTACACGTGCGGTTCTTTTAGAACCAATCTTGTGAAAAACTGGAAAGAAACAGTGGTTTAATTCTTAATTGAACTTAAACTCGTTCCAGGCCTCTACGCATTATCACACGATCTTGCCAGAACACTCAGAGTGACTCTTTATTGATCACAGTGACGGGTGGAAATCCTTCTAGTGTTAACATCAAACAGCACTTGGTAGGTGACGTGCAAGATTCTTTATGAATTGAGCTCGTGATAACTGGAAAGCAACAATGGTGAAAATCTTAATTGAAATTCACTTGTTCCAGGTTTCATGAATTGACGGCTTCAAATCACAAGGATAATTTATCCAAGTGATTCACTCTTTATGTTCGCAGTCAGCTTTGGACGGTCGAATAAAGAGAACGGGTTTACCCGCGAAATCCTGTCAGGAAGTTACTTAATTGAAACTATCCGTCACGGGTACGATATCTAATATCGTCCAACGGTCTTCACCGACCGGAGGTAAAATGCTACCGAATTAGAATAAAATGTCAAAGCCATTTTATTCGTGTCGTTGCTGTGTACCTGTTAAAGACGGTGGCGTTGCTGTGTACCTGTTGAAGACGGTGGCGTTGCTGTGTACCAGTTAAAGACGGTGGTGTTGCGGTGTACCTGTAGAAGTCGTTCCCACATGCTTATGTTTTTCTGCATCAAAGTTCAGCAAAAATTCAAGAAAGTACAAGATGAAGTCTTCCGCTGTACCAAACTCTGAAGCTTTCGAGAATTCAACAAAAAGACATAAGTGTGTGGAACATGGAGTCACGAGGAGGCAAAATTCACAAGAAGGCAAAGATCGCACGTGATTGGTCAAAAGAACAATGCTCTCAAGCCAAAGCCTAAAAGATCAAACCAACATATTCACAACAAAAAGAAAAAAGAAGAAAAGACTACGAGCTAAAGAACGAAGACTTAGTATAGTATGCTAGGTTTAGAACTTTGTAACGTGGAGTGACCTCCCTTAGGGGGAGATTGTTAGAAATACGTTTTTACGTATATTAGAAGTATCGGTCACTCCACAATATTATGAATGTTGTAATAGCTCGTAGTTAATAGTTACTTATTTAGTTAAGTAAGAACCGGCCCATGGGCTTGTCATGGGCCGGCCCAAGTCCATTAGTGGCTTGGAAGTATAAATACCCCTTTCCTCCTTGGAAAGGGGTTGGTTGTTGATTTTTACTTTTCTCATTTGAATGAAATAAACACATAGTTTCTCTCTCACTTTCTCTCTCTAGTTTCTCTCTCTAGAAATCATCAACCCACTTCATAGATTCATAGGTTATCAAGATTCTACACACCGTTTAAGCATACGTTCTAAATTGGCAAGGCAAGAAGAGAAAGAATCACCATAGACCGAGAAATCGTCCATAAAGACTTCGATAGTTTCTTCAACCATGTCATGAAATATTGCCATCATACACCTTTGGAAAGTCCCGGGAGCATTGCATAAGCCGAAAGGCATTCGTTTGTAAGCAAATGTTCCATAAGGACAGGTGAATGTGGTTTTATCTTGGTCTTTTGGATCGATAGGGATTTGAAAATATCCGAAAAAACTATCTAAGAAGCAATAGTAGTCATTACCCGCTAAACGCTCGAGCATTTGATCCATGAAAGGAAGAGGGAAATGATCCTTACGAGTGGCATCATTGAGCTTACGATAGTCTATGCAAACTTGCCAACCCGTTACGAGTCGAGTAGGAATCAACTCGTTGTTTTCATTGGGAACAACGGTTATTCCACCTTTTTTAGGCACACAATAGACGGGACTAACCCATGGCGAATCCGAAATAGGGTAAATCATTCCTGCATCTAGAAGTTTGATAACTTCTTTCTTAATGACTTCATGAATTTTTGGATTAACCCTTCTTTGCTTTTGGATTGCGGGTTTAAAGTCATCTTCCATGAGAATTTTATGAGTGCAAAAGTTAGGATCAATTCCACTGATGTCGGAGATTTTCCAAGCAATTGCTTTCTTATGATTATTAAGCACATCGATAAGTCGAGATTTTTCATCCTCTTTCAAGTCCTTGGCAATAATGACGGGTAACTTATCATTCTCTTCTAAGAAAACATATTCTAAATGAGACGGTAAATCCTTAAGCTCTAAATCCGGTGGATTATCGATGGAAGGCTTAGTCAAATTTGGATCATCGTTTGTAACTTCCTTAGGAGTAGGTGGAGAAATATGGTCCTCATTGATAAGTCTCTCAATGGTACGAATGTCTTCTTCCCAATCGGTGGGATAATCGACATATTTAAATCCACGTCCCCTAAACTTGCTTCAAATTCTTGTAAAAGAAAGTCACTTTCTCCAAATGGAGTCAATGAAGGAGCAATAGAAGCTACGGTCTCAACATGAGGTAAATGAGAAATCCCGCTCTTACAAGCCTCGTGAAAATGTTCTTCACATGCTTCGTCGAGCACATCGATGTAATTCACGGATTCGGGCTCATCGGGAAGTTTGGAAAGTTTACCCATGTTAAAGACGATTTCTTCATCCCCTATCCTCATGATAAGTTCACCCGCGGCTACATCAATCAATGTACTCCCGGTTCTCAAGAAGGGTCGTCCCACAATTAAGGGAACACGGGGATCCATCTCATAGTCGACTACAACGAAATCGGCGGGAAAAGTGAATTTGTCGACTCCTGCAAAAACATCCTCGGCTATCCCCACCGGATAAGCAACCGTACGGTTAGCTAATTCCAAGGTCATACGAGTGGGGACTAGCTCGAGTAAAGATAATTGTTTCCACACGGAAAATGGCATAAGATTGATACTCGCTCCGAGATCCGCCAAGGCCATACAATTCTCAACACCCGGAAAATTACAAGGAATAAGGAATCGACCGGGATCTCCTAACTTAACCGGTAATTTTCTCAAAAGAACCGTGGAACAATTCTCATTCAATTGGGTATTGGCAATATCGAGCAATTTTTCCTCATCACTTAAAAGGTCCTTAAACATTTTAGCATATTAGGCATGTGAGCGAGAGCCTCGACAAAGGTGATATTAAAATTCAATTGTTTGAACATTTTTAGGAAGTTCGAAACTTGAATATCATCCTTATTCTTCAATTTCTCTTTCCTCAACCTTGATGGATAAGGTATATTGGGTTGAGATGAAGGCTTTGGAGTGGATTGCTCACTTACATCCTTTGGTGGAGGAGGGGTTGAAATGGAAGGTGAAGGAACCGGTTTGGGAACCAAAGGTGTGGTATAAGATTTAGGTAAAGGTGGAACATAAGGTGTAGACGAAGGCATAACGGGTGGTATGTCATAAGTAGAAGGTGAAGGAGGGTGGGTAGAAGAAGGAATCTCGGGTCCTTGTTTAGGTGGGGAATAAGAAGGTTCTTCGGTGGTCTTACCGCTCCTAGTAGTGATGGCATTAATGTTAGCCCTAGGACTGGTCACGGTGTTCGAAAGGAGGGCACCTTGGGGACGAAGGGTTTGAATCATTTGCAAAAATTTCTTATCAGTCGATTCTTGCATCTCTCTCATAATTCGCTCATGTTCGGTTAATTTTTGTAGAACCAAGTCCATTTGAGGATTATGCATGTTCATTTGATTATACCCTTGATTAGGAAAACCTTGATTAGGAAAACCTTGGTCTTGATATTGATTATAACCTTGATTAAATCCTTGATTTTGAAAACCTTGGTTATTAAATCCTTGATTTTGATTATTAAACCCTTGGTTTTGCCTTTGAAAATACCCTTGATTTTGATTAAAACCCCTTGCATTAGAATTCCCTTGAAAATTACCCCGTTGAGGACCTTGGTTCCTATTTTGGGCGGTTGGGGGTGGTCTTTGTGGAGCTACAAAACCCGGGGGAGCCAAATAGTTATTAGACTTATAAGACAAATGGTTAACATCAACATTTGGTTTGAAATGAACCCGCTCATTTTCATTGTCGTTATAAGCATACACTTCTTGTTGTTGATTGTAAACCTTGTCACAATTATAGTACGAATGTGGTCCACCACAAGTCTCACACGTTTCACAAGTCTCTTTTAAGGCATTTACTTGCACATTGATGGCTTGGTATTGTTAGCGGTTTGTAGAGAAATTGTTTCAACAAGCGAAGTAAGCTTATAAATTCTCTTGTCGCTCTCACTAGTACTAGCACTTGCCATAGTAGCCCTAACACTCTTGGTTTGTACTTTTGCCTTGTTTTCAATTATTGCCCAAGCCTCGCTCATGGACTTCACAAGAATATTACCCCCGCGGCACTATTAAGTGAGTCTTGATCATTAAGAGTTAAACCATTGTAAAATGTATTGATTTGATGCACTTCTGTAAAACCATGTTGTGGACATTTTCGTAAAAGCTCCTTAAAACAATCCCAAGACTCACTAAACGTTTCCCCATATTGTTGTTCAAAGGTAATGATGTCATTCCTTAAAGAGGTGGTCCGTGATGGTGGAAAAAAGTAGTTAATGAACTTGGTCTCTAAATCAATCCATGTGGTGATACTTTGGGGTGGTTCCTTATCAAGCCAAATCTGGGCTTGTCCCTCGAGGGAAAAAGGAAAGAGTTGTAAACGAATGGCCTCTTGTGGCACCCCATTGTATTTGACGGTGTTTGCCAATTGTATGAAACGTTTGATATGAGCGTGTGGGTCATCATTAGTACGGCCTAAAAATGGTGTAGCGGAAACCATTTGAATAAAACCCATTTTTAGTTCAAAATTATTCGCTCCAATATCCGACAACACAATCGCGTCATCATTTCCTAAAACGTGAGATTGTAGAATCTCAATCATTGGTCGATTATCCGTTGCCATCGTGTTGTTCAAAGCTCGATTCTCGGGATCGGCTTGATTGACGGTCTTTTTGTTCTTCTTCTTCTTTTTGGAAGAATTAGAAGTATTTGGTACACCAATCGATATGTATGTACGCGCGCGAGTGCGCATACAACTAAACTTGAGGAATGAGGTAGGAGACCTCGGTCGACTTTGAGAGGAAAAGGATTATCCCTCTCGAGGTTCAGTATGAAAAAACTACAAAAATATATACGTAATACTACTTGAGTTGGCAAACCAATAATCGGTCGTCCCTCTCAATATACGCACAAGCAAGCGGGGAAACGAGGTGGCACAAAGCACTTAAAACCTTTTTCCTTAGACGGCCTTTTATAGCTCGTCGCCTTATACCCACCTTATAGTTTGTATAAATCGAGTTCAAACTTTTTATTAGTATTTATCTATTTTGCCCTGTTTTTCCGTTTTGGATTCGAATACAATAGCTAGGTGATGAAATCCCAACTAAGGTCTTATTTGAAAGTAGGTAAATTAATTGTTCTACGTAATATAATATAGGAAAAGAAAAATCTTTTTGTATTTTTTTAGAAAAATATATATTCACAATAAAAATCGAAAGAAATCGAAATAAGAAAAATAACAATAATACGTAATATTTTTGGTGTAATACTTAAGGAAAAGTATTACTTTTGGATTTTTTTAATTTTTTGGGTGCAAATCTTAGGAAAGAGTTGCTTTTGATGATTTTTTACTTTTTTGTAATTTTAAGTTTTGGATTTTTTTTATGTTTTTGATTTTTTTGCAAGAAAAGTGACGTTCAAAATTGAACGGATCCCAAAATCCAAAGCTTCTCACGAAAAATCGTCAATCGTAACGAGCGAAGCGGCAACGGCGCCAATTTAATGTATTTTTTTTAGTATATCGTTTTTCCTCTCGACTCACTCGAATTGATATCGGATTTTGACGTAGAGATAAATTGTTCTTGGTAAAAAATACTTTGTTTGGTATTTAAAAACTAAAAACTATTTAAAATATTAACTAAAAAGAAAATGTTTACTAAAAAATACTTTTCTACTATTAAAAAAAATCTAATTAAAACTTTGATAATAGATTTACTTTTAAACTAAACAAACTCTACTTTTAGAAACTATTTTCATAAAAATCTAATTTAATTAAAATCTAATTTATCTTTAAACTAATTTTAAATAACAATTAAAAAAAAATCTAAAAGTATTTAAAATATTTTTTTAAAACTTTATATTTCTTAAACTTTATAAAAGTAAATTTAAAAAACTTTTAATTAAAATTAATTAAAAAAAACTTATAATTAAACTAATTTAATTAAATTGTCAACTAATTTATTACCTATATTAATGACAAAAGCTATAATAACACACAAATAAGCGGCTAGCTAAGATGGTAAACTTGTTGGACAGTGAACAGAAGGTCAGGGGTTCGAGTCCCTACAAGGACAATATTTTTTTTAGTTTATTATTTGTTTTATA
Organism: Glebionis coronaria; assembly: GCA_025667525.1. Taxonomy (NCBI): domain Eukaryota; kingdom Viridiplantae; phylum Streptophyta; class Magnoliopsida; order Asterales; family Asteraceae; genus Glebionis; species Glebionis coronaria. The sequence goes on along the minus strand of CM046875.1, from coordinate 610,682,871 downwards.
TATTTTTGGACAATCAAATAAGATTTCAGTCACAGTTGTGACTTGTGACTAATAACTGATATATGGACAGATAAATCAGTACTAAACCAACAGACCAAATGAGTTTGTTAGTATTAGAACCTCAGCAAAGCTAGTATATCAAAATAAGCAAACACAATAACAGCAAAGACCAAAGCAAACTAAAGCAAATAAGAACTCAACGAAATCAAATAAGCTAACAATACCTAAACAGAAAATAAGCCAATCTAATACTAAAAATAAGCAAATGAGACCAAATAATCAGCAAACCATTAAATCGGATAAACTAGATACCAAACTTACCAGAATCAAATATATAACAGGCAATTAAAAGAAAACTCAAATCAAGCTAACTTAAACTCAGATATCAGAAACTTAAAGCTTATAAGTGCAAACTTATCTAACTAAACATATACAAATAACCAAATATTAATTAACAGTAAAAACTAAAACTCAAGCATATTAAGCAGATCCAAATAGCTTAAATCTAAAAACTCAATATGACTCCTAACTGATTCAGTAATCTCAAGCTATATCAGATACTCAAAACAAAAGACAAATAATCAGATTGAAATAAACTAAATAGTTCTAATAAGCAGAAAAACTTTAACAAATAAAATTAATCTAAATTAACATGAAATTAAAACAGAGATGAACCTGATGAAGATACCCTTTGAGAAGATGCGCAGCGCTGAGCTGGCATTAAAAACAGAAACAACACCTTTCACCCAAACATCTCCATGGATCCATGAACCAGTACTACTATTAGAACAGATTTTTTTTATCTTCCCAGTGGGGGAAAATTCGTCCAATATTTATTTAATTTATTCAAAACAAGCTATTGCTTAACTTGATTAAATAAAATAAAAGTTATAATGACTAAACAATTTAAAGATTAATTTACAATAATAAATAACTTCAACAGAAAAGAAATGAGACAAGATTTAACTGAAATAAAATTTTATTAATAATCAAAATTCATTACAATACTGAGAAAAATTGAAAAATACAATTAATCTAAAAACTTTTTTGTCATAATAACTAGAAAATAAAAATGGCACCTCTAATAAATACATAATGGGGGTTTTATAGGCAAACCCTAAAACTTCTTCATGAAGATTTGTGGAGCACATATTTAATCTTGGCCACTCTTTTCTTCTTTTCTCTCTCTTTTTCTTGATCTACGGTCAAAAATCGTCCAAGGGTTACACGGATTGCCAGGTTGTACATCTTGTGTTTGTTGTGCTAGTTTGATGCCTAGGTGGATTAGTTTGATTGGTGGAGTGAGGGATGGTGAGGTGGATGAGCTAATCAAAGGAGAGAAGGGTGCCACGTAACTGCATACTCCTCCATCATCTTCATCCCGAAAAGATTGGGAATTAATTCCCATCCGTGATTTACACGCGCTTGTTAATTGTGAAAAGCCCCAATATTATTTTGTAGCTAGGGTTTGGGTTAATAGGGGAAAAAGTAACTGGTTATTGGGGTGAAAGTGTGAGAGAGAAGGATTCACATAGATAATATCGAAGTAAATGGTGAGTGCATTTGGTGTGGGTAAACATGAAGGGTTGACCAAGAAAAGCTTTTAACCGTCTCATCTTTTTCTTTTGTAAATGGGCTTGGGCTCTTTAGTAAAACTCCATCCGTCCCATTTATGGGTAATAAACTTGGGCCCAAAAGATTAATACTCCATCCGTCTTATTAAAATGTAATTGGGCCTTTGTTGGGCTGATTTGCCAAAAGTAAATAATAACAATCCATTATTGGGCTTTTGGGCCCAATAAGCAAATGTGGGACCCACAAGTCAATTTGTCTTCCATTAAGATTAAATCCACTAAAAACGAGCTTGATTTCGGCTTCCTTGATCTTTCCTTTAAACTCGTGTCGATTTTTCCGGTTTTCGTACACTTTTGGTTCTTTGACTTTGTCTTTGTCTCTTTCTTGGACTTTTCTTCAACATTTGACCGTGAAATCCCGTGTTTTCTTTTTTTTTGATCTTTTGTACCTATTTCACACAAAAACACAAAACCACGCGTAATTCCGACTTTTACGATATTAAACACCTGATTAGGTCTTGTTTTTTATTTGATTTTAGTGGTAAAAGGATAAGTGTTTACACACTTATTAATTATAAGCATGCATCTAAATGAATAAAGTATTATGTTTAATTGTTAAATCCTTGTGAAGGTTATTCCATTGCAATCCACTGAGCCATAACCCTCAGTAGCCCCTGAGGAGTCATCTCCAAAGACTACTTTTGGACCAGACTCCTTATATCTATGCATATATTGTTTAACCCCTGTCATATGTCTGGAGCACCTACTATCCATATACCAAACAGATTTCTTCAGATATTCCTGCATAGATATAACAAAGCCAGATTAGTTTCTATGATGAACCCACTTTCCAGTGGGTCCATGTTGTCGCTGACCAGCGACATTGGTCCTTCTCTGGTTTCTATCTCCCCCTCTTTGGTTGCAGTCTCTGGGTTCATGACGCATACTTCCATAGATGTCACATCCGGGATAATGCTCGCACTCATCAGAGTGATGGTCGAAGAAGCCGCAGTACTTGCATGGGGGATTTGGTCTGTAACCCTGAGAATTGTCTCTGGGTTTGGGCTCAGCTCTTCTAGAGGGCCCGTGAGGAGTTTTTGATCGTAATTGAGTTCTGGTTCTTTGAATAACAATGATCTCCTCATGCTCTCTAAAGGTGTGTTCAGTAGACTCGCATGTGATACATTTTGGTTTCTTTGAGCAGTCCTCAGAAGAATGATTTTTAAAACCGCAATGCCTGCAAGGCCTGAATAAATCTCTCCCCTTAGAGCTACTAGATCCTTCACCAAAAGAGTTAATAGATGGACTGTTAACTCTGGGGTTGATTTGTTCTTTCAGCCCCTTTACTTCTTCCACCAAGGTGATGAGAAGTTGTTTGGTGGGTGAAAGCTCTTCAGGGGGATGAATGGGTTTGTTGGAGTCCTTGGTCACAAAAACCTTTTTGTGCGCTTTATCAGCGACTTTGAGAATTGAATTCCCAGGGGTTTTGGTTGGAGGTTTTGGACCAAGCAAGGAATCAGATGGGTTAGCACCAGCAAGTCTTGGTAAGGCTGGTACCTCTGATTGCTTGTCAGAGTTTATCTCATCCACAGAGGTGGAACAAGGAAAAGAAACATCTGAAGGGACAAATTTAACACTGGGTACAGGTATATGATTTGTGTATCTACCCTTTCCCCCAATAGCCTGAACCACATCTCCTGGTATGGCTTCAACAACTATTTCTTCCACTGTGGATTGAGCCAAATTCCATTTACAATGGTTTTTCTGTGTTCAGTGTTTTCATCAGTTAAAGACTCATTTTCAATGGACAATTTGCTTACTTCATTTTGAAGTTGATTTGCAAGATTCACAAATGGTTTACGATTTATTAATTCAGATTGGCAAAGATTTAACTCTGTTTTAAGACTATGAAACTTGTTTAATAGGTTTTTTCTTTGCTCTTCCAGAAAGTGGAGGTCAACCAAGGTATAGTCACTGACATGGTCTCTATCAGAACCTACAGGCATACATAGCAGTCTTTGTACCTTTTTCATGGTGATTGTTGGGAATTAATTTGATGAGACAAATCAAGAATAATGAAACAAGAAGGACTTATATACAATTATCAAGATTTACAAGAATATGAAGCCCTTTCATACAACAAGGAAGACTTATTAGAAAAAGATGGAAGGACTCCTAGTGTAATTAGATTTCTTGTAAAGAGGGTTATGTGTAGTATATAAACACACACCCTGCATAGGTTTAATCATTCAATCATTCACAATGTAGTCTTAAAGTTGAGTCGTGTGTTCTAGACGTGTGTAACCTTGTAAACAGGTCTAGGTTTGTTACTTGTAATCGTTTGAAGTTTAATACAAGTAAACGTTGGAAAAGAAACACCTTGTTCGTAATCAATGTTCTAATTCTGCTATGTTTATCATATGAACGTTGATTATCCTAGTAAGCTTAATCGATCCGTGAATAATGGTTTCCATAATTGGTATCAGAGCGGGTGACTCTCGATGCTAGGATCTAACAAGGTGTTCGAGTCGAAGAACGAAGAAAGCTTAAAAATCCGTCCATGATTTTATGTTCGGATCTCACTGTACAACTGTTTTCAAACAGCGATATCTTCTTCGTTAACCGTTGGATCGTCGCGAAATTTTAGCTGGATGTTCTCATGGTATGTTTCTTCGATCTCACGGGAGCGATCGTCGAGTTCAGGTCTCAAGAAAAAGTTATAGCTCGTCGAAGTTGGCTGCAGAGTATGGTATGAATTTTCTGTTTTTGTTTTTCATTGAACAAGATTTAGGGTTTCTTCCCCTAAACCCTAGATTGACATAAAAAGCAGAGAATATGTGGTTCATGGCTGTTATAATACATTATGATACAAGATTCGAGCTAAGTTCGATTTACAAACCCTAGGTTAGGGTTTCGATCCTTAAATTTATAAACCGTAGATCGATTTATAAACAGAAAAGATGTTATTGTTCATGTTTTGAAGCTGTTAGGGTTCGGTCCAACAACCTAGATCTGTTATGGGAGGGACCTGTTTGTGCAAACAACAAGCAAGTATATGGCAGTTAGATCGTGACATATTGTTTGCATAGCTGCTGATTATCAAGCGATGTTCATATCTTCCTTGTGCTGATTAAAGTAACATCAGTAACATGGAGAGCAGATCCTAGATCGGTACAAGAAGAACAACTTGAATTCAAATTATTTTGCTACTGGTTCAAGATGATACGTGAAATGGTCTCATGCTTTATTCAGTCTCATAAAGGAAAAAGAAGAAAAATATTTGCTGGAGACCTTGAGCCGACCATGGGGATGTCTTGGACGATGCAAAAGTAAAAGCACTATGTTTGTGTTCACACGACAAGGCTAAAAGCGATGGATCCAAAATAAAAGAAAAAGATGCGAGCTACTACCATGTGTGTATGTGTTCACACGGAAAAAGGGGTCTATGGTATCTTTGTTTGATGTGTTCACACGAGGAAAGAAAAAAGAGACATAAAGTAAGTTACAAGAGGTTCATTTTATTGTCTTATTGTTTACGTGATGTAGTTTTTAAGGCCAAAAAGAGATTGTTTTTATTCTTCATCACGTGAGAAGAGTATATGGGTAATTATGGAATTCACGTGGGGTTATATTCAGAGATGATGTGAAAGTGATTGCTGAGTTAAACCAGGGATACGCAGCAGGTTTGTTTGTTATTGATCGTGACATGCTGCTAAGGTTTTGTTAAAAGTTGGACATGGGATATACGAAGCAAAGGAAAAGTGTTACAGTGGGGTAATATATTTTTTTTTGCCGCTATCAAGAGGTTGTAGCCACAGATGGTGTCAGTGGCATAGTCGATCCGCTGACAAGAATAAAACACACGCTGACAGAGACGACGCTGACACATTATATTTAGACGCTGACAGCGTGTTGTCCGATATATGGTTTTCAAACGCTGACACGTGTTGTCCGATATAGGAAAGTAAATACTGATGATATATTGGATGACTCAGGATCTCGGACAGAACTGACTGTTTAAAAGTTTATGGCTTGTTTTTGAAGATTGTGTTTGGTGCAATGACGTTTTATTTGATTATGTGACAAGGCTAACCTTGCGGTTACGTACCGACTTGGATTAGAAACAGAACGCCGACAGAGGCAGCAGTTGCATAAAAGAAGAGGATGATATTGTACTTAGATGATTTTCATTGCAAATTGGAGGTTTCGATGAAGACGTTTGATTATTACTTATTTGATGTTGGAGTTGTTTTTCACAGGTTTGTCTCTTATTATATCTCAAATGGACACTTACATTTGTAGATAACTTGTTTGTGCTTACATTGTTGGTGACGAAGACTTGTCATATCTAGCAATCTTCTCTTTCTATCACTTGAAGGAGTTACATTATCGTGCTCAGTGTCTCACAAAGGATGAGGATTTTGACAAGAGATCGAGGTCTGCTTATACTTTAACGTTTTCATATAAGTTCGACGTCACATGGATAGTGCAAGATATAAGGTACAAGCTTGGGAGATTCCACTTCTTCAACAAATAGGTTATATTCGTTTTTCTTCATTCGTAATCTACAATTAGAGTCTACATGGTTCGTGATTCATTTACATGCACCACTCAAGGGGAAGCGTTTATTAGTTGTTTATCTTTAGAAGACCCCTATTGAATGAGACAAAAAGGGGAAGAAGATTCAAAGATCAAGGTATACAACTTATTTTTATGTGGTGATATGTTTTACAAGAAATCTTACTTTAAGGGGAAGCTTGTTTCATTCGTGAAAGATCAAGATTTGAAGATTGGTTTTGTCATCATCAAATAGGGGAAGATTGTTGGGAATTAATTTGATGAGACAAATCAAGAATATGAAACAAGAAGGACTTATATGCAATTATCAAGATTTACAAGAATATGAAGCCCTTTCATACAACAAGGAGGACTTATTAGCCAAAGATGGAAGGACTCCTAGTGTAATTAGATTTCTTGTAAAGAGGGTTATGTGTAGTATATAAACACACACCCTGCATAGGTTTAATCATTCCATCATTCACAATGTAGTCTCAAAGTTGAGTCGTGTGTTCTAGACGTGTGTAACCTTGTAAACACGTCTAGGTTTGTTACTTGTAATCGTTTGAAGTTTAATACAAGTAAACGTTGGAAAAGAAACACCTTGTTCGTAATCAATGTTCTAATTCCGCTATGTTTATCATATGAACGTTGATTATCCTAGTAATCTTAATCGATCCGTGAATAATGGTTTCCATAATTGGTATCAGAGCGGGTGGCTCTCGATGCTAGGATCTAACAAGGTGTTCGAGTCGAAGAACGAAGAAAGCTTAAAAATCCGTCCATGATTTTATGTTCGGATCTCACTGTACATCTGTTTTCATACAGCGATATCTCCTTCGTTAACCTTTGGATCGTTGCGAAATTTTAGCTGGGTGTTCTCATGGTTTGTTTCTTCGATCTCACCGGAGCGATCGTCGAGTTCAGGTCTCAAGAAAAAGTTATAGCTCGTCGAAGTTGGCTGCAGAGTATGGTATGAATTTTCTGTTTTTGTTTTTTATTGAACAAGATTTAGGGTTTCTTCCCCTAAACCCTAGATCGACATAAAAAGCAGAGAATATGTGGTTCATGGCCGTTATAATACGTTATGATACAAGATTCGAGTTAAGGTCGATTTACAAACCCTAGGTTAGGGTTTCGATCCTTAAATTTATAAACCCTAGATCGATTTATAAACAGAAAAGATGTTATTGTTCATGTTTTGAAGCTGTTAGGGTTCGGTCCAACAACCTAGATCTGTTATGGGAGGGATCTGTTTGTGCAAACAGCAAGCAAGTATATGGCAGTTAGATCGTGACATATTGTTTGCATAGCTGCTGATTATCAAGCGATGTTCATATCTTGCATGTGCTGGTTAAAGTAACATCAGTAACATGGAGAGCAGTCCTAGATCGGTACAAGAAGAACAACTTGAATTCAAATTATTTTGCTACTGGTTCAAGATGACACGTGAACTGGTCTCATGCTTTATTCAGTCTCATAAAGGAAAAAGAAGAAAAATATTTGCTGGAGACCTTGAGCCGACCATGGGGATGTCTTGGACGATGCAAAAGTAAAAGCACTATGTTTGTGTTCACACGACAAGGCTAAAAGCGATGGATCCAAAATAAAAGAAAAAGATGCGAGCTACTACCATGTGTGTATAAGTTCACACGGAAAAAGGGGTCTATGGTATCTTTGTTTGATGTGTTCACACGAGGAAAGAAAAAAGAGACATAAAGTAAGTTACAAGAGGTTCGTTTTTATTGTCTTATTGTTTACGTGATGTAGTTTTTAAGGCCAAAAAGAGATTGTTTTTATTCTTCATCACGTGAGAAGAGTATATGGATAATTATGGAATTCACGTGGGGTTATATTCAGAGATGATGTGAAAGTGATTGCTGAGTTAAACCAGGGATACGCAACAGGTTTGTTTGTTACTGATCGTGACATGCTGCTAAGGTTTTGTTAAAAGTTGGACATGGGATATACGAAGCAAAGAAAAAGTGTTACAGTGGGGTAATATATATTTTTTTAGCCGCTATCAAGAGGTTGTAGCCACAGATGGTGTCAGTGGCATAGTCGATCCGCTGACAAGAATAAAATACACGCTGACAGAGACGACGTTGACACGTTATATTTAGACGCTGACAGCGTGTTGTCCGATATATGGTTTTCAAACGCTGACACGTGTTGTCCGATATAGGACAGTAAATACTGATGATATATTGGATGACTCAGGATCTCGGACAGAACTAACTGTTTAAAAGTTTATGGCTCGTTTTTGAAGATTGTGTTTGGTGCAATGACGTTTTATTTGATTATGTGACAAGGCTAACCTTGCGGTTACGTACCGACTTGGATTAGAAGCAGAACGCCGACAGAGGCAGCAGTTGCATAAAAGAAGAGGATGATATTGTACTTAGATGATTTTCATTGCAAATTGGAGGTTTCGATGAAGACGTTTGATTATTAATTATTTGATGTTGGAGTTGTTTTTCACAGGTTTGTCTCTTATTATATCTCAAATGGACACTTACATTTGTAGATAACTTGTTTGTGCTTACATTGTTGGTGACGAAGACTTGTCATATCTAGCAATCTTCTCTTTCTATCACTTGAAGGAGTTACATTATCGTGCTCAGTGTCTCACAAAGGATGAGGATTTTGACAAGAGATCGATGTCTGCTTATACTTTAACGTTTTCATATAAGTTCGACGTCACATGGATAGTGCAAGATATAAGGTACAAGCTTGGGAGATTCCACTTCTTCAACAAATAGGTTATATTCGTTTTTCTTCATTCGTAATCTACAATTAGAGTCTACATGGTTCGTGATTCATTTACATGCACCACTCAAGGGGAAGCGTTTATTAGTTGTTTATCTTTAGAAGACCCCTATTGGATGAGACAAAAAGGGGAAGAAGATTCAAAGATCAAGGTATACAACTTATTTTTATGTGGTGATATGTTTTACAATAATTCTTACTTTAAGGGGAAGCTTGTTTCATTCGTGAAAGATCAAGATTTGAAGATTGGTTTTGTCATCATCAAATAGGGGAAGATTGTTGGGAATTAATTTGATGAGACAAATCAAGAATAATGAAACAAGAAGGACTTATATGCAATTATCAAGATTTACAAGAATATGAAGCCCTTTCATACAACAAGGAGAACTTATTAGCAAAAGATGGAAGGACTCCTAGTGTAATTAGATTTCTTGTAAAGAGGGTTATGTGTAGTATATAAACACACACTCTGCATAGGTTTAATCATTCCATCATTCACAATGTAGTCTCAAAGTTGAGTCGTGTGTTCTAGACGTGTGTAACCTTGTAAACACGTCTAGGTTTGTTACTTGTAATCGTCTGAAGTTTAATACAAGTAAACGTTGGAAAAGAAACACCTTGTTCGTAATCAATGTTCTAATTCCGCTATGTTTATCATATGAACGTTGAGTATCCTAGTAAGCTTAATCGATCCGTGAATAATGGTTTCCATAATTGGTATCAGAGCGGGTGGCTCTCGATGCTAGGATCTAACAAGGTGTTCGAGTCGAAGAACGAAGAAAGCTTAAAAATCCGTCAATGATTTTATGTTCGGATCTCACTGTACATCTGTTTTCAAACAGCGATATCTCCTTCGTTAACCTTTGGATCGTCGCGAAGTTTTAGCTGGATGTTCTCATGGTATGTTTCTTCGATCTCACCAGAGCGATCGTCGAGTTCAGGTCTCAAGAAAATGTTATAGCTCGTCGAAGTTGGCTGCAGAGTATGGTATGAATTTTCTGTTTTTGTTTTTTATTGAACAAGATTTAGGGTTTCTTCCCCTAAACCCTAGATCGACATAAAAAACAGAGAATATGTGGTTCATGGCTGTTATAATACGTTATGATACAAGATTCGAGTTAAGGTCGATTTACAAACCCTAGGTTAGGGTTTCGATCCTTAAATTTATAAACCCTAGATCGATTTATAAACAGAAAAGATGTTATTGTTCATGTTTTGAAGCTGTTAGGGTTCGGTCCAACAACCTAGATCTGTTATGGGAGGGATCTGTTTATGCAAACAGCAAGCAAGTATATGGCAGTTAGATCGTGACATATTGTTTGCATAGCTACTGATTATCAAGCGATGTTCATATCTTGCTTGTGCTGATTAAAGTAACATCAGTAACATGGAGAGCAGATCCTAGATCAGTACATGAAGAACAACTTGAATTCAAATTATTTTGCTACTGGTTCAAGATGACACGTGAACTGGTCTCATACTTTATTCAGTCTCATAAAGGTACAAGAAGAAAAATATTTCCTGGAGACCTTGAGCCGACCATGGGGATGTCTTGGACGATGCAAAAGTAAAAGCACTATGTTTGTGTTCACACGACAAGGCCAAAAGCGATGGATCCCAAATAAAAGAAAAACATGCGAGCTACTACCATGTGTGTATGTGTTCACACGGGAAAAGGGGTCTATGGTATCTTTGTTTGATGTGTTCACACGAGGAAAGAAAAAAGAGACATAAAGTAAGTTACAAGAGGTTCGTTTTTATTGTCTTATTGTTTACGTGATGTAGTTTTTAAGGCCAAAAAGAGATTGTTTTTATTCTTCATCACGTGAGAAGAGTATATGGCTAATTATGGAATTCACGTGGGGTTATATTCAGAGATGATGTGAAAGTGATTGCTGAGTTAAACCAGGGATATGCAGCAGGTTTGTTTGTTATTGATCGTGACATGCTGCTAAGGTTTTGTTAAAAGTTGGACACGGGATATACGAAGCAAAGGAAAAGTGTTACAGTGGGGTAATATATATTTTTTTAGCCGCTATCAAGAGGTTGTAGCCACAGATGGTGTCAGTGGCATAGTCGATCCGCTGACAAGAATAAAACACACGCTGACACGTTATATTTAGACGCTGACAGCGTGTTGTCCGATATATGGTTTTCAAACGCTGACACGTGTTGTCCGATATAGGACAGTACATACTGATGATATATTGGATGACTCAGGATCTCGTACAGAACTGACTGTTTAAAAGTTTATGGCTCGTTTTTGAAGATTGTGTTTGGTGCAATGACGTTTTATTTGATTATGTGACAAGGCTAACCTTGCGGTTACGTACCGACTTGGATTAAAAGCAGAACGCCGACAGAGGCAGCAGTTGCATAAAAGAAGAGGATGATATTGTACTTAGATGATTTTCATTGCAAATTGGAGGTTTCGATGAAGACGTTTGATTATTACTTATTTGATGTTGGAGTTGTTTTTCACAGGTTTGTCTCTTATTATATCTCAAATCGACACTTACATTTGTAGATAACTTGTTTGTGATTACATTGTTGGTGACGAAGACTTGTCATATCTAGCAATCTTCTCTTGCTATCACTTGAAGGAGTTACATTATCGTGCTCAATGTCTCACAAAGGATGAGGATTTTGACAAGAGATCGAGGTCTGCTTATATTTTAACGTTTTCATATAAGTTCGATGTCACATGGATAGTGCAAGATATAAGGTACAAGCTTGGGAGATTCCACTTCTTCAACAAATAGGTTATATTCGTTTTTCTTCATTCGTAATCTACAATTAGAGTCTACATGGTTCGTGATTCATTTACATGCACCACTCAAGGGGAAGCGTTTATTAGTTGTTTATCTTTAGAAGACCCCTATTGGATGAGACAAAAAGGGGAAGAAGATTCAAAGATCAAGGTATACAACTTATTTTTATGTGGTGATATGTTTTACAAGAAATCTTACTTTAAGGGGAAGCTTGTTTCATTCGTGAAAGATCAAGATTTGAAGATTGGTTTTGTCATCATCAAATAGGGGAAGATTGTTGGGAATTAATTTGATGAGACAAATCAAGAATAATGAAACAAGAAGGACTTATATGCAATTATCAAGATTTACAAGAATATGAAGCCCTTTCATACAACAAGGAGGACTTATTAGCAAAAGATGGAAGGACTCCTAGTGTAATTAGATTTCTTGTAAAGAGGGTTATGTGTAGTATATAAACACACACCCTGCATAGGTTTAATCATTCCATCATTCACAATGTAGTCTCAAAGTTGAGTCGTGTGTAACCTTCTAAACACGTCTAGGTTTGTTACTTGTAATCGTTTGAAGTTTAATACAAGTAAACGTTGGAAGAGAAACACCTTGTTCGTAATCAATGTTCTAATTCCGCTATGTTTATCATATGAACGTTGATTATCCTAGTAAGCTTAATCGATATGTGAATAATTTCCACAGTGATGTCCACCCATTGACCAGATCTTGCTTCACTTTTTCCCACAGCATGTTCTTCATCAGCGACAACCATAAAGGCTCTGACGGTAGTGGTTCCTTCATCCTCAGATGTAAGGGGTTCATCATCCCAGTCGAATGAAGCAGCAATCAGACCTTTTTCAGTCTTCTTAGCATCCTTTTTCTTAGCTACATCATCAGCTTTCTGGTTGAGTTTTATCAGCTCAGCTTTCAAGGCTTTGTACTTAACTTTGTAGTCCTTCTTTCCCTCTGAGTCAGAGTGGGAAGTTTGCTTGAAAGGTGAGGTGGAAAACTTCTTCTTGCTGCTGTGGTTGTTGCTAGATTAAGGAAAGCTTGGAGAAGAGGTTTTATTTGACCAACAATCTTTCTGAAAGTGACCAGTCTTTCCACAAGTGTAGCATGACACCTTGGATTTATCAACCTTTGCAGCTCCAACTCTACCAGATCTCTTGTAGTACCTCTTTTGGTCAGATAGAAGGGCTCTGTCATGGAACTCAACATGTAATTCATCAAGAAATTCTTGACTGCTTCTGGTGTCCTCTTCAATGTCAGAGTCGCTGTCCTGAAAAGAATGGTTAGCAACAAGAGCTTTTGATCCAGTGATATTGGTGGTAAACCTATCAGTCTCTGATTTGTAAATGGAGTCAATTAGCCCTTCTTCATAGTTAAATCTACCAAACAGTTGGGCCAAAGTATCATTCTTGATAGCATTATTAGCTCTTAAGGTCTGATTTAGGCTAAGCCATTTTCTAGGTAAACTATTGACAAAAGTAGCATTAACCTCAGCCTTAGGTAGAACAACTCCATTATTTCCCAACTATTCAACAAAATCTTAAGCCTAGTATAAGTTTGAGCAACAGTTTCTGTTTCCAAAGCTTTAAAAGCATTAAACTTAAGTCTAAGGGCTTGGATTTTGGTTTCTTTTGTTTCCTCTGGACCTTCATACCCTAGAACTAACTCAGTCCACATCTCCTTAGAAGAGTTGCCTTTTATGATGGACTTCATAATGTTCTTGGGTAGGAAAGAGACTATGATACTTTTGAGTCTCTTGTCCTGGTTAGCCCGACGTCTATCCGCTGGAGACCATTGCTTAACAGGGTTCTTAATGGGTCTCTCAGGGGTAGAGGAAACGGCCAGTGGTACATAGGGACCATTTTCTAAGATTTCTATCAAGAAGGGTTCTAAGCCATCTAAATATATAAGAAATTCACTTTTCAAACTTAAAAAATCTTCTTCATCAAACGCTAGAACATTGGACACATGTGACCCCCCACGAACATCAAGTAGTTGGGGAAGGTCATCATCATTATTACCAGTGCTTACAACTGGTGTAGGCATGGTAGTAGATGTGGTGGCCGGTGCGGTGGTCGAAGTGGTACCTTGACTGGTTTGACCAAAGGGTGGAGGAGGTATAGTATCAGTCATATTAGGATCTTGATTTTAAAAACAAGAACGGTTTATAAAATGTTTATTAAATCAAACCGCTCTGATACCAATTGAAAGTCCCTTAATATGACAATTGTTGAAACTATAACTCGTATAACCACGAAAACACAATGAAATACTTTTCAAACGCGTAATGCTTTATTAACTGTTATAAACAAAGTATTACAAAGTGCTATGAATACACTCGTTGAATGACAATAAGAAATGAACCCTAGAACAAGTAAACTAGATTCGAGACTCAAGTTTACAAGGGAACCAATGAGACGCTGGTAGACAGCTGAGGGCTCAGCGGTTCCAAAGTGAGAAATAACTTAGATAATTTATCCAAGCACAAGGGTTGGTTTAATTCTCCTTTCTCACTCCTATTTATAGTGGTACAAGGTTGCTTCCTTAATGGGAGTAGTTGATACGTGTCATCTTCTGAATGGAAGAGTACAACGTATTAAATGCATGTCCAAATCGAGACATACCTTTAAACAAATTTAGGTGAACAGTTCTGCCAACTGTTCACCTTTTTTCCCACTAGGTCGTACTAGGCTTTATCTTGAATCTCTTGTTTTGTCCCGCTCAAAACACTTGGTAGATTCTCCCGCCTAAATTATAAAGGATTGGACAAGCTTTGCTTGTCTCAAACTTTTAGGGTTCTTAAGTGATTTCTGAGTATTTTCAACTCAGAGATCCTTGAATACTAGCACATTCCTTCTACATACCAGCTATCCATAATCGCTGGTGAGTATGACTTCAGATTGTCTTCGACTTCTCTGACGTTGTCTTTGACTTGAATGTTCCTGGTGTGCCAGCTGAGGCTTTGCCTTCCACTGGTCTAGTCTCTGTCGTTGGTCCTCTCAACGATCAGTAACACTTAGTCTAATTTAAAAAAATTTAGACTGGTCCATAGTTAAAACTTTCATTGGCCCAACACTATCACTCGTATGATTTGATTTATAATTACTTATAAGTATGTCTCAAAGCCGATAGGAGTATCGTGTTTTATTTATCTAAAATCAAATATGTTGTTAAACATATTATAAACAATCTTTCATCTAAGAAATTGTTTATTAGATTAAAATAAAGTTTTTTTGAAAACAAAACACACAACCTTGAGGAATGTGTTAAGATTTAGCTCATTGTAAATGCCTTTGTTTTTATTATTCAACCACTAAATTTAAACAACAAAATATAAAATATTACATGTTCAACTTCCAATAGTCAATAAACTTGGAGTTTGATAAACATCCAAACCATTATTAAAGGAGTATTCAAGGTTTACGAAATTTTAGCATAGTGGTATTGAATACACTAGTGCTATTTTTAATTGAGATGGCACTCAATCATAGATTAACCAAGTTTTGTCATGAATGATAACATTGCTAACTAGCATGCTTAACTAAAAGCCTGATTACATTATACACTAAAAGAATTAGTGTACATCATACATCTTACGAAAAGTAGTGTAACCAACTGATGTTATATTATTATATACATATAGACTATCATATTATGCAAAGAATGTCACAAATTGTGATTTTGAATAAGTATACTCAAAGTTCCACAAGACCAAAATCTAGTTTTTGAAATCTATGCCTTATCAACAATTAGGATTGTTGTGATTAAGACGATAGTATTCAAACTAGGATTGTCATACAATGATCTTATTTGGTATTTATATAAGGGACTGTTAAGGTAACAGTTGTATTAAACAATGAATTGAGATACTATGTATGATTTTTAGTTAAATAGTATTGTGTCTTATATTTGCATGTTTAATCCATGGATGTAGTATATGCAGATTGATTATGTATTATATTACATTCTAATTTTTTTCATTTTCGGTTGACGGTATAGGAGTATTGTTAAACTAAGACAAAGTGATGATATCTTGTATTCTGTTGTATACATAAAGATGATTATTTCAAAGTCATATGTTATTCAATGTGATTTAATAAATAGATTAGCCCATCAAGAGTAACTCTACTTTATGGATCGACATCATTAAGTAATTACACATATGATAAGTATTGTTAGTCCTTAGGTTTGAGATGGAAGCAGGTCATTGTACAAATATATATAATTTTTGGATTTATCATAAATGATGTGCCTTTAATAAGGGAAATTATAAAACCTACCTTTAGAAATGAATTTGACATGTGTGAAAGATACTTGTAGTCAAAATAGGATTTTGTTCCTCTAATAGTAAGGGAGTATAATACATATTGGCCCCTCATAGGGTTGATCAGATGTTAATATGGCCGCACTAACGCGTATCTAAAGTGATTCTTTTATGTATGGTAATCATGATCAATACAGAAACAAGAAACATAATTGTTAATTTATGAAATGACATATGATTCATATTCATAATTAACATCGTATGAGAAGCAAAAAGGATGCAATAACATATACCAAAAAGCTGATATTTATTGAAACTATACTCATGTACTTTTGGGAGCATTGATTATGTTGCTAGACTATTCATCAATGTTAGTATTGATTACACTATGCCAGAGACTTCCACAAGAGGGTGTTTTTGGAATGTGCGTAAGTCATAGTAATAGTTATACGACTAGAAGTACGTAATCCAATGGGGTCATACACTTATACACTGATATTAAAGCTTTATTAAATTTATATAATAAACATTTATATTATATTTATTGTATTTATCTAGACTCCTTATAAAACAAATTGGTATCTCTCTCTTTAATAAATACAAAAATTTTAAGTAGTACAACAAATAAAGCATAATGTACAACTTATCAATGCAAATAACAAACTAAAATTTGAGTAATACAACCTATTAATACCTATGTACAACCACAATAAGCAAAAATACTTTTATAACACATTACATTTAAAACTATCATTAAAATTTAATTAATATTATAATTAAATCACTTCATTACCACAATTTACAAATAAAATAACATATTGTACATAACAACAAATGTCACTACATCTTATTTTTTCAAAATCAATTAATAAAAATAAACATATATTAATACACCCCATTACTCAAATATAAAAATATATTCACCTTCCAAAACAATTTAAAACATATATATTTATAATTTTCAATATCAAACCAGATTAATTGGTTCAACCGAAAACCAGAGGCACCATCGATTCGGTTAGACAATTAGATAAAGCTTCATAAACTTTAAATTTTCGCTTTTTGAAATGTTGTTGTTAAAAACATAAAGTTAAAATATTATTTACCGAAATTATGTTACAAGTATCCGCAGCCGCATGGCGCAGGTACCCTGCTAGTTTAATTTAACAAGGCTTGAAAGTTTTAACGGTTGTTAGTTAAATAGTTTAATGGTTAAACATTTGAAAGAATTAAACTTTGATGTAATTAATGTAAACACCATAAAAGTTTATAAAAAGTAAAAAAGTCAATCCAATGGTAACAATACCCTTGGAAACTAGAATATAGGAGGGGAAAAAAGGAAAGTCCTTCTTGGGCTTTAGAAGCCTTTGAAAATGTCTTTGGAACAAGCAACCTCCTTAGGTTTTACCACCATATAAAGAGGGTTATTATTTTCATTATTCACTCATTCCTAACCCTAAATCACATACATAAATCATTCTACCTTTAGCGAAATCGATTTTTTTAAAGTAAACGCTAAAATTAAGGTTTTCATTGGTGTTCTTGTTATAGTTGATGACATCTAGCAATCGGGATGAATCGTGTAGGTATAGTGTGGTTACACGTAGAGGAAATCTACTGTTGGTTTCTTGGGGTTTTGGAGATCTTGGTATTAGTGTGATGATACACGAATTATAGCAATTCTAGGGTAGTTTGTGTGATATCTCCTTGATTGAATTCAAAATGTAAGTTCATCTTTATATTTTATTTTAAATAATATGTACATGCTAGATCCATTATCTGTTGCGTTTTTTATTGATCTAATGTTTATATATGTGTATGTAATCATTAATTTCAACATTTCTGACCCTTTCTTTGAATATCTAATTTTTTCATATAGTGTGGTTGGAACTTTCAACCCTACACCTTGTTATGAGGAGGTCCGATGTTTAAATATTATTCTTTTATTATTTCTGAGCTTATTTTGGATGTACAAATGGCTTTTCTTCCTAATAGGTAGATTCTTAATGGGCCTTTCTGTTGGGAATTAGATTTGATGTGACAAAACATACAATAATGAAACAAAAGGACTTATATGTAAATAAGAAGAAGTACAAGAATATGAAGACCTTATACATAAAGAAGAGGACTAAAGTGAAAAAGATAAAAGGACTCTTACAATAATTAGATTTCTTATAAGAAGGGTTATGTGTAGTATATAAACACACACCCTGCGTAGGTTTTTTATATCTCATAAGTCACAATGTAAACTTAAATGTGTCTTCGTGTTTCTAGGCGTGGGATTTAATGTATACATGCCTAGGGTTATTTGTAATCATTTGTTTTTAATGCAAGTAATCGTTGGATAAAATTTGTCTTGTTTGTTAAACACCTTGTTTAATCAAAGTTCTAATTTCGCTATGGTTGTTACATATGAACGTTGGTTATCATAGTAAGCTTAATTGATCCATGATTCATGGTTCCATCAATTGGTATCAGAGTGGGTGGCTCTTGATACTAGGAACTAACAAGGTGTTTGATTCGAAGAAATAAGAAGAAGCTTAAAATCCGTAAATGGCTTTATGGTCAAATTTTTTTGCACATTCATTTTCAAGAAGCGATAACTCCTTCGTTAACCGTTGGATCGTTGTGAAACTCACGTTGTAGGTTCTCGACACATGTGCCAATGATCTCACCCGAGCGATCGTTGATCTGATCAGTTATGGGTGAGTTATTGATTTTCGAAGTTGGCTGTTGTGAATGGTATGAAGTTTTTGTTTTTGTTTTTTTATTGAATAAGACATAGGGTTTCTTCCCCTAAACCCTAGATCGATCTTAAAACAAAAAAGAGGTGTTACTGTGTGTTTCGTGGTGATATATATATTGGTGCGTATGATGGTTATTACGGTTTCTACTATAAACCACAGGTATGTTTCGTTGTGTTTAAGTTGTGTATACACAGTATCGTTATTCAAGTACTATTATGAAAGAAAAGATGTTACGATTGATCAAGAGTAGAGTAAGGTATTACTTTCTTTTCATATGTGTGATCACGTGGGATATAGCTTTATGTGTGAATATACTACGGTGCAAGGGATGACACGCATAAAATTCATGCTCATTATTTAACGTTTTTGCTATTCACGTGACGATTGGACGTATGTGAGTATTGTTGAAAAAGTCTTTGCCAAGACAAAGCCATAAAAGATGATTGTGATGTACATATTTTTGCAATGATTTATATTGCTAATATACTGTTTGTGTACAAGAGAAGCAAAAGTGGTCCCAAGGTAAATGTGAAGTTCTATGTTGTTTTGGTTGATTATTATATTGTGAGCCAAGAATTACTCGTGTAAACATCACGTGAGGTAGTAAGTTTGGACTGCTTTTGTACGAGTAGCATGTAAAGAAAAGAAAAGAGTGTCGTATTGGTATGAAAGTGACGTGAGATAAAGACATAAGTTGAGTGGCCAATATACTATATATGTTTGATATTGGAAGCACGTGATGTGGACATGAGAGTGTTGATGGGATCATCGAGCAAACAGAAGTATATGATAGTTTGTGGTACACAATTGTTTACGTGGGTTGCTACAAAGAAAAAGAATAGGATATAATACAGCAGCTAGTGACGTTTTATACTGGCAAAGAAGAAAGATAAAGTGATACAATGAGGTAATATTCTAGCCACTGTTATTATTATTCTTACCCACTGTTATGTTCATTCTTGCCACTGATGGACTTCAGTGGGCAACGCTAGCCACTGTCACATGTATTCTACCTACTGATGGAAAAATAGTGTCGTCCGATATATAGTCTACCACTGATAAGTGTTGTGTGATATTGGACAATACATGCCGAGGATATTGGATGATACTGGATCTCAGACAAAACTCGTTTTTCAGATTTTATGGCTCGTTTTTGAAGATATTTGGTGTAATGAGATTGTATTTGATTATGTGACAAGGCTAATGGTTGTGTACCGACTTGGATTAGAAGCAGATTACCGATAGAGGCAGTAGTTTCATAAGAGAAGAGAATGATGTTGTACTTAGATGATCTTCATTAATTTTATTGGAGGTTTCTATGAAGACGTTTGATTATTACTTATTTGGTGTTGGAGTTATTTTTTACAAGTTTGTGACCTATCATATCTTAAGATCGTGAGTCCATGCATTGACTTTAAAGATAACTTGTTCATGCTTACATTTTTTGTGACGGAGACTTGTCAAATCTAGCAAATGGATTGGTTGATATCACTTGAAGGAGTTATGTTATTTGTGCTCAGTGTCTCATAAAAAGATGAGGATTTTTGACAAAGAGATCGAGGCCTGCTTATAGTTTCCTTGTTTATGTAAGTTCGACGTCACATAGATGTGCAAGATATAAGGTACAAGCTTGGTAGATTCCACTTCTTCAACAAGTCGGTTATCTTCACTCTTTTTCATTAGTAATCTACAATTAGAGTCTACAAAGTTCGTGATTCATTTACATGCACCACTCAATGGGAAGTGTTTATTAGTTGCTTATCTTCAGAATACCCTTATTAGATGAGATAAAAAGGGGAAGAAGATTACGAGATCAAGGTATGCACCTTATTTTTATGTGGTGATATGTTTTACAAGAAATCATACTTTAAGGTTTCATTCGTGAAAGATCAAGATTTGAAGCTTGGTTTTATCATCAACAAATAGGGGAAGATTGTTAGGAATTAGATTTGATGAGACAAAACATACAATAATGAAACAAGAGGACTTATATGCAAATAAGAAGAAGTACAAGAATATGAAGACTTTCTACACAAAGAAAAGGACTAAATCGCAAAAGATGGAAGGACTCTTAGTGTAATTATATTTCTTGTAAGAAGGGTTATGTGTAGTATATAAACACACACCCTGCGTAGGTTTTTGATATCTCACAATTCACAATGTAAACCTAAAAGTGTGTTCGTGTTTCTCGGCGTGAGATTTAACGTATACACGCCTAGGGTTACTTGTAATCGTTTGTTTTCAACGCAAGTAATCGTTGGGGAGAATTTTTCTTGTTTAATCAATGTTCTAATTCTGCCATATTCGTTACATATGAACGTTGGTTATCCTAGTAAGATTAACTGATCCATGATTCATGGTTTCATAACTTTCATTATTGATGAGCTTCTTTCTTGGTGTAAAAGGAAAAAACATCAAGTTATGGTTTTTAAAGTGGATTTTGCTAAAACCTATGATTCTATCCGATGGGATTATTTAGATGACGTGCTTAATGATTTTGGTTTTGGAGTTAAATGGAGGGCTTGGATTAAAGGGAGCCTATCTTCTGGTATGACATCTATTTTAGTTAGCGGAAGCCCCAATTCTAAATTTCATTTTCATTGTGGCTTAAAACAAAGTGATCTGCTTGCACCATACCTTTTCATCCTTGTAATGGAGTCGCTCCACCTTTCATTTTTTTAGGGTTGCTGGTGAAGGATTTTTTTAAAGGTATAAAGGTTATTCTTCCATCACTTTTTCTTATCTTTCATATGCGGACGATGCCATTTTCGTTGGAGAATGGTCAAATGATAATTTACGGAGCATCATGTATATGCTCAATTATTTCTCGATGGCATTTGGTTTAGGTATTAATGTAAGAACTCGTATTTTTCCCAGTATTATTTTATTCTTTTATTCGTGCTTCTTGAATTTTCCAACGTATTACATTTTCTTATATTCTTATATGTAAATCTTGAGATCATGATAATTTTAATAAAGTATACTTTTAATTGTTTTTTGATCATTGATCATACTTTATCTGAAATTATAAAATTTCTTATTTTATTTTTCCATATTTATTTAAATTAAAGTTTTTGATTTAAAAACACCCGCATGCATTTTACAATGAGTTTACTCAAAATCAATGAATAACGAGAACTACTAATGATCGCGATGCCGACGAATGCCCAAAATTTTACATTTTATTATCGATTGTTTCGATAATCAATATTTATGACGATTTCGTTTTAATTACGTTTTAAGTCGTGTCGGGAAACCATCTTATCATAATTATGATGCATTTTAACTTTTGAAAAAGTATTTTTACGAAACCCGAGCCCCGTAAATATTTTTAAAATTTACTAATAGTTATTTTCTACCCTTTAAACTATCTAACTACTTTTAGGTCCAAAACTATTTAATATTTGCAATTTCTACCCTAACCTCACTATATATATGTTTTTACCTAACTTTCACCTCATTTGTATAAAAAAAACACACACACATTAGCAACTCTCTCCCTCTCATTCTTCTCTCTATATGCCGCCACCCTCACCACCAAAAACCACCAGGGATCTCAATTTTTATCTTGTTTTAACAAAAACTAAACCAAGTCCCATTTAAGAAATTAAAATACGGTCATGTTGGTATAAAAATTTATTACATGCATCAACTTTTAAGTTTTTTTATGATTTTATGGTTGGTATGAATTGAGATCATCATGCATGTGATGATCATGTTAAGATCTTCATGTTTTGATGCTAAAAAGTTAAAGTTTTTTATTTTAATTTTTGTTTATGTGGCATGCAAGTGTTAAGGTTGATAAGGATTGATATTAGGATACTATTTATGGTAAAAAAAATGGGTGATTTCTGTTGAAAAAAGTGTTTTGGTGTGATTTTTAAAGAGGTGATTTTAGACAATAGGTTTGAGGCCATTTAAAGATGTATTAGGTCTTAATATAGGTTGATATAATGAGATCATGTTATAGAGATTTTCTTTAGCTTCGATTTGGTATAAATTAGAGCTTCTAACTCAAAACGAGGAAGAAGTTACGCTAGTTTGATTATTCGTGTACCGGGAGACGAGTATCGGCACAATATGAATTTGTTGTCGATATTTGGATCGAATATCGAGACTATAAAATGAGTTTTACAAATGATCAAGGGCGGTTATCAGACCCTTTACTTAGCATTTTGAGTCTATTTTCAAAGTCAAGTATCGATTTTGCAAACGGAATAGGTTAGGATGGTCAAAATGGTTTCACGAGTCGAGTACTCAAATCGGTCCGGTTTTTCAAGTCTATAAATGTGTCGAACAGATGGTTCTAAAATGTAAATCATTGAATGAAATTTAAACTAAGTTTTATTCAGGTTATGATTGAATTTTTCACCAAGTTTCATAAAAATCCGAGTTGTCTAAGTATGGGAAATCAGCGAGTACATTTGGTATGTATCGACAAATTTTTATCGAGAAAGTAGTTTAATAAATTGAATATATAGAAGGGTATTGTAGTACCACTTGCATTGTTTTTCTTTCGGGTTTGTCATGGTCCTGTAATGTTGAGTTCTATGTCATTAAGTAAGGTTTATACTTGAGTCAATTATTAATAAAGTGCGCGCCTTATTTGGTAGGTTGCGGCTTTCGTGTTTACCATGCATCCATATCGTCGACGATCGTCTTGCCACTACTGTTTCTACTCAACTTCTGAGTACAGGGATTCACTTACCTCATGGTTAAGGTGAGTTCATAGCCCCTTTTCACTTGCACATTGTTTCAAAACGCGGGGTGAGATTTTACATGGTGGAACACAACCATTTAAAAATTGTATGCTATCCAGAACTTGTATGCTATCCAGACTTGTATGCTATCCAGACTAGTATGCTTTCCAACATTTTTCATTGATATTATTGCTTTTAGTCAATAGCCTTAAGTTTCCTCTCTTGATCATGAACCGTTAATTTACTTGTGTTGCTAAGCGTGAATGTTGTGGGTGGATCCATCGAGATTGACAATCCCCGTACCGATTACCTTGACGCATTTAACATTTGACTTGTTACTTGAGTATTTAGGATGAATACTCACTAGAGTAACTTACATGAGTTAAGCTTCAGTTCATGAACTAAACAACAATAATAATGTTTCGGACTATGCTTAATGTACATAACCATTTCTCCTATTTCTTGTTTATTTACAAATGAATGCTTGTGTTCCACATCTTTAATACTAAGCCTATGAATATCACTCAACTTTATGTTGACGATTTTACATATTTAATATCAGGTATTATTACTTAGCTTTTCTTGGATGGGAGCCCGCAAGATATTATCGCAGCTTGGAGTTTTCTGTGTATATTTAAACTTTGGTGTTATCTAAACCGTCACAAGATCTTTCTGTATTTTTGGTAACTATATGTTATAAATCATGATGAAATAATAAATTGTTTTTCCGCGTATAAAACTCTAGGACCTATGTTTAAAACTCTGATCTTTTATGATGTAATGTATATGTTTTTATTACGTCAACTTTGTGTCAACAGTATTTCATTGTTTCTTGTACCATGACGTGTAACCCCCTTGTTGCCTAGTTGTTTCCTTGTCTGATTTTGGGGGTCTCACAATTAATCCTAAGAAAAGACACTTACTTGGGGTTGGTGTTTCTAATCATATGATATCCCATGTTGCTGGTAATAAGTGACTTTTTAAGGTTCGTTTTTCTCTCGGTGTCTTTACGAATTTATTAATCGATATCAATTAAGCCACGTAATTGTTTTTGGTTGTAAAAGCAAGATTTTGGTAATTAATGTCTAATTGTCACAAAGCAGTTAAAAAGTAAAAATATTATCACCTACGTGTACGCATTACACTAAAAACACATTGCATGTACAAACACGTAAGCACAATGTACAAGCAAATTAAGAACAAACAAGTATTAAATGTAATACAAGGTTTTGCCAAGTATAAAAAGTTTATCGTCTCGTCTCGATTCGAATTGAAAAAGGATTAATGTGTGACTCAGTTGTTCTTGGTGGAAAATAAAGAAACGTGATTATCTATTTTAAACTAAAAGTAAAATTAAAAATGTAAATGTCGTTAAGTAAAAGTGGAAGCTTAAAAATTTAAACTAAAAATTAAGACTTAAAAATAAATGACGAGAATTTAAAACTTAATAAAAAGTAAATTTGAAAACTTAATACAAATGCAAACTTAAAATAAATTTAAGATAAAACAATTAAAATAACACTTAAGAAAATGGAGGGGAAAATAAAGATTTAAAAACTAAACAGGAAAATAAGTCGGAATCCAAATGCTTAACCTAATTCGGAATACACAATCTAGACCTAGTTCGGAATGTGTAATTCTAAACCTATCCGGAATGTGAGATTCCAATCTAATTCGGAATCCGTAGTTGCAACCTAATCCGGAACCCAAATGTGTCACTTAATCCGGAATGCAATTCTCAAACCTAAGTCGGAATCCGTGATCACTAACCTAATCCGGGAAAAGAATAACACACTCAATCCGGAATCTACAACCAACACATAATCCGGAATCCAAGTCCAAGACTCAATCCGGAATCTATGTCCTGAACCTAATTCGGAATACTGGTGCTAGGTTTAATCCGGAATCCACAATCTTGGAGCTAATCCGGAATGTATAGGTTTTGAACACAATTCAGGTTATCCTTGTCACCAACCTAATTCGGGTTATGAGGGTTTGCATATAAGTCGGAAAAGTAATTCTAAACCTAAGTCAGGAAAAGAGGGTTTTAAAGAAATCCGGATAATAACAAACTTTTAAGCAAATGAAAATAAGCAAAACTCAAATAAGCACTTACCTAAAACTTAACCTAATCAACTTTAAGAAAAAGCTAATAAACCAAAATTTAAATTACTTTTAAAAACACTAAATAATAAAAATATTTAAAATCAACTTTTTATAAAAATAAACTAATAAGCACTTAATTAAAAATAAGAAAAATAACACAATAAGCTAGAAAAGCAATAAGCTAAAACATTAAACACTTAAAAATCAATAAGCACAATCAATCACAAACTTCAATCAAACAAAGAACATGATTAACAAACTACATGATTATAAAAATTAAACAAGATTAAAAATAAAGAAAGGTAGAATGAGAAAGATTAATGAAAAGTTTGAATAAGATTAAGATTAAAGATTCAAATACAAGATTAATGTAAAAAGCTTAAAACATGAAAGAAAAGCTAGAGAGAGTAATATTAAGCTACTCCTAATTACCTTACAAAATTAAAACTAACTAAAAATTATCTAACACCTCCTAATGACACATTAGGAGGGTATTTATAGGAAGAGAAAATGTATTGATGCTTTCTTCTTTCTTCCCGTCTTTGATAATAAACTCGTCATTCTCGACGTTGTCTCGGGATTTGTTGATATGAAATGAACTCGTCTTCTAATTTTCTTCTTTTATTAGATTTGGTTCTTCGACTTCATTAAACTTCCGTCTTTAGATTTTTTCTTCGATAAATCTTCAGAATAGGCCTTGGACTTCCGTTCTTTTTGCACTCTTGATCTTTTGACTTCGTCTTTTGTCTTTTTCTTCGATAAAAGCCCGTGAAAGATCGTGTTTTCTTCCTTTTTCATCTTTTGGTCCTAAAACACAATAAAAAGACAAACCACGCATAATTCCGACTTTTACGACATTAAATATACGTTTTGGCTAGGTTATTATTATAGTTAAGTGGTAAAAAGATGGGTGTTTCCACACTTATCAAATCCCCTACACTTAACCATTGCAATGCCCTCATGCAATGCATTAATTACAAAGCAAGATTTTCATTTTACATCATTATTAACCTACCTTGGCCTTTATTAAACAATAAACATTAAGGAAACTTAAAGAGATAGAAAATTACAAAATATTTGAAGGAAGAAAACAAGTAAAGACATCAAAGACTTACATTAGGGCTTTGGTATGTCATGAATGTTTATCACCCTCAAGTTTCACGTTCTCCACACCAAGCTTAAAAACGAGATCATTGTTATTATAAATTAGCAAACTATCACAAACTCATGTGGCCCAATTATTCACTTGGAATCCCTTATTCCTAGGTGTATCTCTTATATTTAATTGTTGTCTTGAATGATCACGAGGATGCATTGTTGACTTATTTCGATAATTTATTAGTCTGAAAATAAAGTAGGACGATTTAATCAATAGTTAGCTAAAGGACAAAATCTTTTAAAACTGCTTCTCGGGACCGCTTAAACTTCATATCTTGGCATAACTTGCTTCACGATTTGAGACCTTTCTCGGACCGATATTTGGCATTGACTTAATACTTCTAATCTTGAGAGATGATCTTTGAAATAATGGTCTTCTCTTCATAATAGGAGTTTCTTCACTTGAAGTTTTTGAGAGATTCTTCATACTTGGACCACGACTTCTTCATTTTTCTCCAATATTTATTTGGGATTTTGATATACAACGATCCGCCTCCTTTTAGGAATTGGATCTATTTATCCTCATACCTTGCTAGGGTCTTTTCGGATAGACTTCTCCATGATCTTTAGGGGAGTATTTGCTTTTCGTCGTGTGTCTCGATCCTTTATATTGATTTTTGATAAATGATTCTTCACATCACTTGGGATCTTTAGCAACAAAGTGTAGCCCTCATGCCTTGTTAGGGCCTTTTCGGACTTGCCAATATTTTCATCCCGCTTCAATAAGTTATGCCTTGGCTATGAACTCTAATTAATACCGAGCAACTTTTAAAGGATCTTCGGCTAGAAGCTAAGTAACTTTTCAAATCGTATGTCCTTACTTATTGCAATTAAATTTATTAACAAGCGATGGGAGAAAAAGCTCATAATTAACTCACATAAATTCATGAAAGAATACCAAACTTATAATTGACTCTATCATCTCTCGTTCTCCACAATTTAAAATCTCAAGGAATGAGACTCGTGGATGCTTAGCTAATTAAATCAAAGTTTTGGGTTTTCAAGTCATCTATAGGATCTTGCAACTTCTTAGACTTTTTCAAGTTTAGAATTCTCATTTTAAAGTTCCCTTGATAAGCGACTTTCTAGGATCAATTATAGGAACTTGCAAAAAGTTCGTGTTCTTAACCCGTAAGAGTTAAGACTTTCGCGTTTTAAAGTTCCCTATATGAAAGCCTCACAAAACTTGACTTAAACACGTTAAGGATACTATCTAGAGTAAACTTGGATAAGTAAACTCGGGTTGAGTCAAAAGATTCATGATGGGCCTAATATATCAAAGACATCTAAACTTATTAAAACCATTTTATTAAAATTTATTCTAATGAAAGAAAATTAATGATAACAAAGTAAAATACTGATAGGCCAAAATAGATCAAACATTTTGAAAAATGACGAAAAATCAATTTTCAGGTTAAAAATAGGACAAATACAAGGAAAAGCCCACTTAACTTCGATAGAAGTCCCCCTACACTTGATATAAACATTGTCCTCAATGTTTAAGCATGTGGGAGGAAACTCCCCTACACTTAGGACATTGTGCACGTTGTTTAAATCTTGCTAAGGAAGGGACGACTAAAGTGATTCCTATTCCAATCTTTATTTGGGATTTTGATATACAACGATCCGCCTCCTTTTAGGAATTGGATCTATTTATCCTCATACCTTGCTAGGGTCTTTTCGGATAGACTTCTCCATGATCTTTAGGGGAGTATTTGCTTTTCGTCGTGTGTCTCGATCCTTTATATTGATTTTTGATAAATGATTCTTCACATCACTTGGGATCTTTAGCAACAAAGTGTAGCCCTCATGCCTTGTTAGGGCCTTTTCGGACTTGCCAATATTTTCATCCCGCTTCAATAAGTTATGCCTTGGCTATGAACTCTAATTAATACCGAGCAACTTTTAAAGGATCTTGGGCTAGAAGCTAAGTAACTTTTCAAATCGTATGTCCTTACTTATTGCAATTAAATTTATTAACAAGCGATGGGAGAAAAAGCTCATAATTAACTCACATAAATTCATGAAAGAATACCAAACTTATAATTGACTCTATCATCTCTCGTTCTCCATAATTTAAAATCTCAAGGAATGAGACTCGTGGATGCTTAGCTAATTAAATCAAAGTTTTGGGTTTTCAAGTCACCTATAGGATCTTGCAACTTCTTAGACTTTTTCAAGTTTAGAATTCTCATTTTAAAGTTCCCTTGATAAACGACTTTCTAGGATCCATTATAGGAACTTGCAAAAAGTTCGTGTTCTTAACCCGTAAGAGTTAAGACTTTCGCGTTTTAAAGTTCCCTATATGAAAGCCTCACAAAACTTGACTTAAACACGTTAAGGATACTATCTAGAGTAAACTTGGATAAGTAAACTCGGGTTGAGTCAAAAGATTCATGATGGGCCTAATATATCAAAGACATCTAAACTTATTAAAACCATTTTATTAAAATTTATTCTAATGAAAGAAAATTAATGATAACAAAGTAAAATACTTATAGGCCAAAATAGATCAAACATTTTGAAAAATGACGAAAAATCAATTTTCGGGTTAAAAATAGGACAAATACAAGGAAAAGCCCACTTAACTTCGATAGAAGTCCCCCTACACTTGATATAAACATTGTCCTCAATGTTTAAGCATGTGGGAGGAAACTCCCCTACACTTAGGACATTGTGCACGTTGTTTAAATCTTGCTAAGGAAGAGATGACTAAAGTGATTCCTATTTCAACATAAATGATAAAATAATGAATCAAAAGAGTTTAGGATAGAACCGGGAAGACGGGTACACGGAATCATGGGTCGTCAAAAGTCATCAAGAATGTATCTTTGAAAGCTCGAATCCCTGCACATGATAAGAAAGAAAACAACAAACACATACTAGGGTCTCCCCCTACACTTATTATAAAACGGATAAAAAGGATAGATACTCGGGTTGCCTCCCGAGAAGCGCTTGTTTTTGTTAACCGAGTCGTGAGCCTGACTCGACCTTGCTTAGAATGGTAATAAGCTTGAAGAACATCCACCGGGGTCAAATAAATGGTTTCCGTCCAACAAATAGTACAAGCTTAAGGTGAACAAGGCAAGCCAAAGAAGAGTAGGCAAGGTTCCCTTAAGCAGTTGTTGAGCACGGTGGTAGAAAGTATGATGAAGTGCAAGCATATCTCCATTGTTTCCAAAAATCTTTCTTTTTATTTCATCAGATGGATACTGAGATGGCTTAAAAATCATGATACCCGGATCGAACACCTTTTCCTTTCGGGGAAAATAAGACTCAGGCTCAGTAGACCTTGAAGAAGATCCGCTCATAAATCGTACAATCTCATCCTCAGAAGGGGGATAGAGAGGTGTCAAAACATAAGTACTGCGGATGTCGGTGTGTTCTGGTTTCTTCTCCTTTGGAACGGGTTTCTTAATATCCGAAGGAGGATAATGACCAAAATCAAAGTCCAAAGGAGGAGAATCATTCTCACTAGGGAAATATGTATTGAGAAAAGTAGAAAATTTTTCCTCAAATGAGTAATCATCCAAAGTAGGATCAAGCATTGTTGGTGGAGGATCTTCATCAAAAAGTAGGAGCAAGGTTATCATGTGAAGAATCACTCGAGAGAGTATCAACATCATCAAAATCATCATAAGTTGGCATGGCTTTATAATCTGAAACAAAATCTTCATAATCATCCACATCATAACTAGAATCATCATCATAGTCATCATAGATCGGTGGACAATCATAAATTGGTGGGGGATCCAAATTGGAGAGAGAATCGTTAGAATTATCCACATCGTCTTGGAAAAGTGGATTATCATAACAAGACTCAAAAAGAGGATTATCATATACAACAAAATCATCAAGCTTAATACTCTCCAAAGTAGTAGTAAGCTCTTCTTGAAGCACATCAATCATTTTCACTGATTCTTTTCCATTTGATTTACTTGTAATCTTCCCCATCTTAAAAACTTGGGCATCATTCCCGACCCTTAAGATTAATTCACCTTCGGCAACATCGACTAAAGCTTTTCCGGTTCTCAAAAATGGCCGTCCAAGTTTTAACGGAATACGAGGGTCCATTTCATAATCAACAACAACAAAATCGACCGGAAAAGTGAAGGTACCAACTTTAACGAAAACATCTTCGGCAATACCAACGGGGTAAGCGAGAGTTCGATTTGCTAGCTCAAGAGTGATCTTTGTTGGTGTAAGGTCGGGTAATGATAGCTTTTTCCAAACACTTAAAGGCATCAAATTAATACTTGCCCCGAGATCGGCTAAGGCAGTAAGTTCTTCAACTTTGTTAAAAATGCAAGGCAACACAAAACGACCAGGATCTCCAAGTTTTTTCGGAAGTTCTTTAAGAAGGACTGCAGAACAATTTTCATTTAAGCGTGTGTTGACAAACTCAGCCATCTGTTCCTTCTTATTAAGCAATTCCTTGAATGCTTTCACAAAGTTCGGCATTTGGACAAGTGCTTCAACGAGGCTAATGTTGAAGTTCATTTGTGTAATCATCTTCAAAAAGGAAGTAACTTGAGCATCCTCTTTAGTAAGCAATTTGCACTTGTCTAACCGAGAAGGATAAGAGATATTGGGTTTAGGTGGTGTGGGTGTAGAAGGTGTAGGTTGAGATGTTGAAGGGTGTGAAGTAGAAGGTTTAGAGGTGGTAGGTGGGGTTGGTGAAGGGTTTTTCTTAGGTACTTCTTCCGTGAGAGGTGGAGACGGTAATGGAGAACTAGTACTAGGTGTGGAAGTAGGAGGGATAAATGGAGGTGGAGGAGGTGTAGATGGAGTAACGGGAGGAGGGGTAGAAGGTCCTACTAGAGTTGCTCCACTGCGTGTAGTAATAGCACTCACATTAGCTCTAGGGTTTGTTTCAGTTGTAGAAGGAAGAGCACCTTGAGGACGAAGGGTTTGAAACATTTGAACGAATTTCCTATCCGCGGACTCTTGCATTTCCTTCATGGTTTTGTCATGATCGGTTAATTTTTGTAGAATCAAGTACATGTGCGGATGAGGTAAATTGAACCCTTGTTGTTGAAAACCTTGGTTTGGGTATTGGTTATATGGTGGAAAACCTTGAGGATTGAAACCTTTGTTTTGCATTGGATAATTACCTTGGTTTCCATTGTAGCCCCTCACATTAGCATTTTGTTGAACATTTGCTCTTGGTGGCCATTGGTTGTTATGGGTGGGTGGGTGTGGTCTTTGTTGAAAACCGGGTGGAGCCAAGTATTTGTCGAGTTGTAAGACAAGTGATTAACATCGACATTAGGCTTGAAATGAACTCTCTCGTTGTTGTTGTAAGCATACACTTCCCTGTGAGATTGATCATAAGCTTTATCACAATTAGCATAAGAGTGTGGCCCACTACAAGTTTCACAAGTAATATTGAGAGCATGGGCATGTTGATTAGGAGGGTGATCTCTTAGAACAAGTTGCTTTACAGCTGAAGTAAGTTCCTTAAAATGATTGGTCAACTCACTCTCACTAGCACTAGCCATAGTAGCCCATACACTCTTGGTTTGGACTTTGGCCTTGTTTTCAAAAATAGCCCAAGCCTCATTCATAGTCTTGACAAGAATATTACCCCCCGAGGCACTATTTAGTGAATCTTGGTCACTCAAAGTTAAGCCATTATAAAAAGTATTAATTTGATGTACCTTTGTAAAACCGTGTTGTGGACACTTTCTTAAAAGTTCCTTAAAACGATCCCAAGATTCACTAAATGTCTCACCGTACTTTTGTTCAAAGTTGATAATGTCATTCCGCAAAGCGGTAGTACGTGAGGGTGGGAAAAAGTAATTGATAAACTTGGTCTCAAGGTCCGTCCATGTGACAATACTCTGGGGTGGTTCCTTATCAAGCCAAATCTAGGCTTGTCCCTCGAGGGAGAAAGGAAAGAGGAGCAAACGAATTGCCTCTTGTGAACCCCCATTGTATTTAACAGTATTGGATAAGTGTACGTACCTTTTAATGTGATCGTGTGGATCATCATGAGTGCGAACTAAGAAAGGTGTTGCGGAAACCATTTGAATGAAACCGGACTTGAGCTCGAAGTTGTTGGCGTCAATAGCCGGCACCACAGTCGCATCATCGTTGCCTTCGACGTGTGATCGCAAGAGTTTGATGATTGGACGGTTCTCCATTGTGTTGACAACGGGAGGCTCTACAACAGGAGGATCAATAATAGCGGCTTGAATGGACTTCCTTTTGCGTGACCGAGTACGCATACACCTACACAAGAAAAGAAAAGCAAAGAAATAGAAAAAATAAAGTTAACGTGAAAAGAAAATATTTTTGGTGCAAAGCTTTGAAAAAGAAATGCTTTTTATGCTTTTTCAAATATTTTTGGATTTTTGAAATTTTTAGCTTTTATGGATTTTTAAGAAATTTTGAAAATTTGACAAGAAAAATAACGTTCAAGAGTGAACGGATCCCAAAATCCAACGCGTCTCTCACAATAAACCGTTAATCTTCACGAAAAGAGCCGGCAGCAGCGCCATTTAATACAAGGTTTTTCCAAGTATAAAAAGTTTATCGTCTCGTCTCGATTCGAATTGAAAAAGGATTAATGTGTGACTCAGTTGTTCTTGGTGGAAAATAAAGAAACGTGATTATCTATTTTAAACTAAAAGTAAAATTGAAAATGTAAATGTTGTTAATTAAAAGTGGAAGCTTAAAAATTTAAACTAAAAATTAAGACTTAAAAATAAATGACGAGAATTTAAAACTTAATAAAAAGTGAATTTGAAAACTTAATACAAATGCA
Source organism: Glebionis coronaria (assembly GCA_025667525.1). NCBI lineage: Eukaryota > Viridiplantae > Streptophyta > Magnoliopsida > Asterales > Asteraceae > Glebionis > Glebionis coronaria. The sequence goes on along the minus strand of CM046875.1, from coordinate 610,649,453 downwards.
AACTTAAAATAAATTTAAGATAAAACAACTAAAATAACACTTAAGAAAATGGCGGAAAAAATAAAGATTTAAAAACTAAACAGGAAAATAAGTCGGAATCCAAATGCTTAACCTAATTCGGAATACACAATCTAGACCTAGTTCGGAATGTGTAATTCTAAACCTATCCGGAATGTGAGATTCCAATCTAATTCGGAATCCGTAGTTGCAACCTAATCCGGAATCCAAATGTGTCACTTAATCAGGAATGCAATTCTCAAACCTAAGTCGGAATCCGTGATCACTAACCTAATCCGGGAAAAGAATAAAACACTCAATCCGGAATCCACAACCAACACATAATCCGGAATCCAAGTCCAAGACTCAATCCGAAATCTATGTCCTGAACCTAATTCGGAATACTGGTGCTAGGTTTAATCCGGAATCAACAATCTTGGAGCTAATCCGGAATGTATAGGTTTTGAACACAATTTAGGTTATCCTTGTCACCAACCTAATTCGGGTTATGAGGGTTTGCATATAAGTCGGAAAAAGTAATTCTAAACCTAAGTCGGGAAAAGAGGGTTTTAAAGAAATCCGGATAATAACAAACTTTTAAGCAAATGAAAATAAGCAAAACTCAAATAAGCACTTACCTAAAACTTAACCAAATCAACTTTAAGAAAAAGCTAATAAACCAAAATTTAAATTTTTTTTAAAAACCACTAAATAATAAAAATATTTAAAATCAACTTTTTATAAAAAAAAACTACCCTAAGCACTTAATTAAAAATAAGAAAAATAACACAATAAGCTAGAAAAGCAATAAGCTAAAACATTAAACACTGAAAAATCAATAAGCACAATCAATCACAAACATCAATCAAACAAAGAACATATGATTAACAAAATACATGATTATAAAAATTAAACAAGATTAAAAATAAAGAAAGGTAGAATGAGAAAGATTAATGAAAAGCTTGAATAAGAATAAGATTAAAGATTCAAATACAAGATTAATGTAAAAAGCTTAAAACGTGAAAGAAAAGCTAGAGAGAGAAAGTAATATTAAGCTACTCCTAATTACCTTACAAAATTAAAACTAACTAAAAGTTATCTAACACCTCCTAATGACACATTAGGAGGGTATTTATAGGAAGAGTAAATGTGTTGATGCTTTCTTCTTTCTTCTCGTCTTTCACAATAAACTCGTTATTCTCGACGATGTCTCGGGATTTGTCGATATGAAATGAACTCGTCTTCTAATTTTCTTCTTTTATTAGATTGGGTTCTTCGACTTCATTAAACTTCCATCTTTAGACTTTTTCTTCGATAAATCTTCAGAATAGGCCTTGGACTTCCGTTCTTTTTGCACTCTTGATCTTTTGACTTCGTCTTTTGTCTTTTTCTTTGATAAAAGCCCGTGAAAGACCGTGTTTTCTTCCTTTTTCATCTTTTGGTCCTAAAACATAATAAAAACACAAACCACGCATAATTCCGACTTTTACGACATTAAATATACGTTTTGGCTAGGTTATTATCATAGTTAAGTGGTAAAAAGATGGGTGTTTCCACACCTATCAAAATGCCTAAAATGTAAGTCTAGAAAATACAAGTACTAATTATGAAAACTTATAAACTTCAAGGACTGAAAATGTAAAATCATAAAACTACATGCCAAAAATAACAAACTAACAAAACTTGTAACAAGATATAACAACCCTAACAAAATATGAGGACTAAACAGCAAACCCTAACAAACTTTAAGTAATTACAAGAAATTTAACAAGTTTAACAACTCCAGGGACCAAAGTGCAATTATTAAGAAATTTTAATACTAAAAATGGGTTACAACAAAAATAAGCTTGATAAGCTGATTTACTGGACCAAATTAGCTGAAACCAGTTTCAGAAGACTCAGAATTGAAAATTCTCTAGACATGTAAAAGGAAATAAGGTGTAATGGTGTAAAACAGATTTTAGCTTTTTCGAATAAGCACTTTTGTTGAAATAAGCACTTTGGAATAAGCACTTCGACTGAAACTCATAGAAAAAATTTAAAAGCTCAAAATATTAATACATGTCCAAGAAATTCCAAAATCCATCAACAGAATAAGCCAGAATCTGAAAATAAGCCAAAACTAGCTTATGTTGACTTTCGTTGACCAAAAGTTGACCAAGTCTAAATCTGTTGTTAATCACTTTTTTAACTGTTTTGTAAAAGAAAATGGCCAAGTTTGTGTAGGGTCAAAAAGTTGATGTGGCAGAAACTCAAAAATGAAGAAAACATGAAGATATTGTCCAAGCGTTGTCAAGAGTTAATCAAGCGTTGATAAGAGCAAATTAGGCGTTGTTAGCTCAAGAGTTGTCATGTACAATGTAAGCATTGTTACATGCAATTCAACCATTGACAAAACGTAGACAAAGAAGCTTATGGAAGCTTCTATTTAGATAAACATGCAAAAGATATGCTGCATAAGTTTATTTAAATAGAAGATTTACTTGTTTATTCATCATTATCTCTTGTAAACCCTAATCCTTACACTATAAAAGGAACCAAGGGTCTTAGGTTTTATTCATATAATTCATTCACAATGTAAACCTAAACGTGTGTGTCGACTAGACGTGGGATTCAATGTATACACGTCTAGTGGTTGTTGTTTATTATTATAATTAACAATCCATTTGTTTTAATTCATGTTATTGTGCCTAAACACCTTGTTAATGGTTGTTGTTCTAATTCCGCTTTGATTATGTTAATCATATGAACAATGATCATTCCTAGTAGCTTAAAAGATCCGGAAACCAAGATTTCCACAATTGGTATCAGAGCCTCGTGGCTCGTGATGCTAGGACCAACAAGGTGTTCGTGTTTCGAGAAGAAAAGAAAAATCCGTCTAGGGTTTTTCTGGACGTTTTTGTGTGCGCAGCAGCATTCAGAAGGGCATAACTTTTTATTGAACCGTTGGATAGCCACGAAATTTTATATGTGTGTTCTACATACATATATCTAAACATCCACCGGAGGGATTGTCGAGATCTATCCCCAAGAAAAAGTTATTAAGCGTCGAAGTCAGCAGGGGTCATATGTTGTTTTCTGTGAACAGTAATAGTAAAAACGTGATTTCTCCTTCGTTAACCGTTGGATCGTCGTGAAATTAGATCTGTAGGTTCCTGACACTTATATCTAGGATCTCACCGAAGGGATCTTCGATCTGAGCATTTATGCAGAAGTTATTCGCTGTCGAAGTTCACTGCAGTTTATGGATTTTCACATGAAATAATGATTTAGGGTTTATAAAACCCTAGATCAATTTGCCGCTGATGGGTGTTATTTAGACGCTGATAGATGTTGGTGTGACGCTGACAAGGCATGGATGAGACGCTGATGGCCAGGCGCTGACAGGTACAAAGTTGGCGCTGACAGGAGTAAGTTAAGCGCTGTTGGGAAGCGCTGACACTTGTTGTCCGATATATACATTTTCAAACGCTGACAAGTGTTGTCCGATATTGGACAACACACAGTGTTGATATCTTGGACAGTGAAGGATATTGGACAACAAACGGAATAGTTGCTATTGAGAAAATTGGTACGTTTTGAGCACACAAAAAGGAGGATTATACACACAAAGGTACATGGAATCTCCGTTTTAATTTAGAATATCATGTTGATATTTATGGCTCGGATATTTTTTACAAGGATTAATGATTTTAAAGCGAGTTAGCAACTATTCATGAGAATTTGATGGATATTTTAAACTATGTAATTGGGCTAAACCTTGTGAGAGGTTGTTACATATGGTATGAAGATGATCTTCCATTGAATTCATCATGAAGAGGTGTTGGCTTAAGGGGAAGAATTCTTATGGTAAGTTTGATGATTGAAGAAGATTTTCGCGAGTTTGTGTTCTATCATATCTTAAATTCGTGCACTCCCAGTCATAGACTTTAAAGGTAACTTGTTTGTGCTTTACATGATTGGTGATGAAGACTTGTCATAAACACTTGAAGGAGTTACATTATCGTGCTCAGTGTCTCACAAGGATGAGAATATTGACAAGGGATCGAGGTCTACTTATACATTGTGCCATGAGTATAAGTTCTTAGTCACATGGATAGTACAAGACATGGAACACAAGATTGGGTTATTCTACTTCTACATCAAGAATATCTTATTTATTTTTCGTCAAAATCATTACATAGAGCCTACATATGGAGAATCTTCAACATTGCAACATTGTTTACTTCCTTGTTGATGCGACAAAAAGGGGAAGAAATACGTGCTACACTTGAGGGGAAGCAATTTGAAGATCATGTACAACTTACAAGAGATACACATAGAGTTTTGCCACCATCAACTAGGGGAAGATTGTTGGGTCAAAAAGTTGATGTGGCAGAAACTCAAAAATGAAGAAAACATGAAGATATTGTCCAAGCGTTGTCAAGAGTTAATCAAGCGTTGATAAGAGCAAATTAGGCGTTGTTAGCTCAAGAGTTGTCATGTACAATGTAAGCATTGTTACATGCAATTCAAGCATTGACAAAACGTAGACAAAGAAGCTTATGGAAGCTTCTATTTAGATAAACATGCAAAAGATATTCTGCATAAGTTTATTTAAATAGAAGATTTACTTGTTTATTCATCATTATCTCTTGTAAACCCTAATCCTTACACTATAAAAGGAACCAAGGGTCTTAGGTTTTATTCATATAATTCATTCACAATGTAAACCTAAACGTGTGTGTCGACTAGACGTGGGAATCAATGTATACACGTCTAGTGGTTGTTGATTATTATTATAATTAACAATCCATTTGTTTTAATTCATGTTATTGTGCCTAAACACCTTGTTAATGGTTGTTGTTATAATTCCGCTTTGATTATGTTAATCATATGAACAATGATCATTCCTAGTAGCTTAAAAGATCCGGAAACCAAGATTTCCACAGTTTGTGAAGTAAATCAATGGGAAATGAAAATCAGTCTAGTCAAATAAGCTCTTTTATCAAAAAGACTTTCAGTTAAGCAAAGCTTATTCTACAGTGAACTAGAGGCTTAATGCTTGATAGGTTCTTAAACCTCATATGATAAGCTATCCAGAGAGCTAAAGTTCAAGTCCTATCTCTCAGAAATGAGCAAGTAATGAAGGTGTAAAGTTGGCTATTTTTAAGAAGACTAGTCTGACCCAAACAATTTAAAGGTCATTTGCATGTTTGACTTATGCATTGACTAGGAAACTTGGCACAAGTGTTTTATATCTGATACCACTTGAATGCAAACAAGAAATACACCAATTCATTAACAAAATTTCCAATCAAGGGTTAAACCAAACAGTACTTAAAGCTTCAAAACAGAAATAAGGCAAGGCTTAACAGATTTAGGCTAAGAGATTAAAGCTATGACTATTCAAACAACTCAAAAAAGTCAAATTGGACAAGTAGCTGACAGATTCAAGCAAGATTACACTAGGGAACTAGAATTGAGCATGCAAGACTTATTTAGAGGAATTTAAAACAGAAATGAGCACTTTTTAGCCTTGAAGCCTCCTTTGTTCAAGAAACAAGTGCTGAACTTGCTTTTTACACTAATCAACCACCTTATTCATCATCTACAATCACCCAGATCATCATAAAACTCCATGGATCATCATCAACTCCAATGAATGTTGTCTGACTTGGACTATTGGCTAAAAACAGGATGAATGAAAGTACAACAATCTTGATCATACAAACAAGCTTCCAAATCACTTAACACATTCTGTTATTCAAGATTGCATAACAGAACCATGGATAATTGGTAAGAACAGTAGGATAGTAAGGGAAATTGAGAAATAAGAGTGAAGTATGAACTTGAATTTTTATTATTGGAAGAAAGGTTGTTGAACTGTTACAACTAACTAATAACAAAATTTAGAGTGCTTGTTAGACAGTCTAAAGCTGTCAAACTATGAAAGGAAAATTGAGAGAGTGTTTAAGCTAAGTGTGTGAAATTACATAGTTTTCTACATTGAAACAAATGAGAACTATCCAGGTATTTATAGACAAAGAATGAAATGTAGTTGAAGTCCATGATGTGTCTGCTCCACTAGAAAACTTCCACGTGTCCAAAATCTGGCAATTGTTCTTGAAGTGTTCTTGGCCGAATTTAGGGGAAATTTATTCACTTGATTTCATCATAATTGGATAGCTGGGCTGTGATCATCTCATCCTTGCGATCATTTTTCAAGTATAAATCTTCTTGTGAAATTGCCTCTAGATCAATCCACGTTCTGGGGAAGAGAGGAACACGTGGCATGTTTACATTGGTTGCCACACGTGCACACGGATCATAATCTTAAAGCTGAATGTGATTGGCTAATAAAATTGAGTGGACTGCAGTGTTGGGATTCAGTTCTCTCTTCATTAATGAGGCATTCGTGACAATCCGAGTGACTCTTTCCTTGAAATCTGATTGGCTCACAAACTATCACACGGATCAAGCTTGATTTAAGTTTCTAACTTGGCAGTTTTAACCCTCCAACTTTGGCAGATTGTGTTTTGAGCATAGGAACTTTGAAGACTTGACATCTTTAGACTTCTGACTTGTAATTTGAACATCTTTGGCCCTTTGAGTTTGGTTGAATTGGCACCTTAAGTCCTTGATCTTCTTGAATATTCTTGTAAAACCCTTGAACTTTGATGAATTGTCATGATTGGTCCTTCTTTTGTCCTTTTCTTTATAATCATGCATTTGAATCCGTGTTTGCACCAAATCGTATCATTTTGCCTACACAATCACAAACAACAAAGAATACCACATAAATCTGTTTTATCACATTAAAACTTGGTATTTTCCTTGTGTTTTAGGGTTTTATATCTTATAAATGATATGAGATTTCACTCATATCAAACCCCTACACTTGACCATTTCCATGACCTCATGCAATGCAATATTTTAAAGCTCTAGAGTACATTTTTCTCATAGTTAATCCATCTTCGCTAATATGAAATGTTTCTACACTATGCTAAACTATATGATGCATGATCTTTGATTTTTACAGTGCAATGCAAAGAAAACAAATCTATTTATATATTTTTGGATATTCATGAAATAGTTTGATGGAAATAACTCATAAAGAAATCTATGAATTTGATTAGGGCTTTTGTATCATGAATACTTATCATCCTCAAGTTTCACTTTCCCAATACCAAGCTTAAAAACGAGATCATTGTTATTCATAAGTGAAAGTGCATCGACTTATTCATACAAATTAATTGTGTTACTATTATACCCTCACTTATTTTGCCTCTATCTAATTTTAGTTGATCAAATTGCTCGTGAGCGAATTTGTCTTTATTTGGCGTGAAATATAAGAAGTGTAAAATCTGAAAAAAAAGGAAGCACGGTTTTAGTCCTAAGTAACCATCTTATCTGTTACTCGAAAAACCGCCCACAATTGATATAAGTCCGACCTAAAATAGTAAGTCATTCACCTTATGTGTAAGAAACTTATTTCATGCATTAATAAGTAGGTACTCACTCGCTAAGAAAAGAAAAAAAACTCACGCAATAATTTATATCCGCCGCCTTTTTAAGACCTTGGATATTCGATCCCGCAACTCCTGTGAGAGTAATATCGGAATGGAGCAACTATTAAACCCGCAACCCTTGTGAGAATAATATTGGAATTTAATATCTACTATAATTAACACCACATTGTCCCTTTTGGGAGTCTTGTATAATTTTTTTTTCTTTTTCTTTTTTTTTCTTTTTTTCTAGCCACTCATTTTTTTAACCCGCTCTTATTTTTCTTGATTCCTCACAAAGAATAGAAAAATAATTAAAAGAAAAACACCCGCTTAGTATTAAGTATGACATAAGTCTAGTACACATAAAACGTTATAACTTAGAATCTTAAGACGTACTTATACCAACCACGAATGATTAGTCAAAAATGCATAAAAGACTACAAAACGATTAAAACCGTTCTTGATTATTTATTAACAATATATACATGCCTTGACAAGAAAGTAAAGGTTACGAAAGGGGGTAAAATAGACACAAGTAATTAATATGAGGTTTATCTAGCCCATTACACTTACTTCAAACTCTATCATCTCTCGTTCTCCATAGTTTAAAACCTCAAATAATGAGACTCGTGGATGATTAGCCTAATAAACCAAATGAAAGGTTTACATGGTTAAGGATACTAGCTAGAGTAAGCTCGGATAAGCAAACTCGGGTTGAGTCAAAATATTCATGATGGGCCTAATATGTCAAAGAAGTCTATACTTGTTAAACCATATCCTTTATTATTTTTTTTCTTTTTCATTTATATATTTGGAAATAAAAGAAATAAAAGACAATGCAAGGTGTATGCAAATAAAAATGATATGCAAAAATGATGAATGCAATATTTTTGTGGCCAAAGTAGATCAAAAATTTGAAAAATGTTGAAAATTTTAATTTTCCCAATTATCATGAAGGCAAAGGCAATGGTATAGGCAAGGTCACTTCGATAGAAGTCCCCCTACACTTTAGATAAGAATTGTCCTCAATGTTTAAGAGTATTGGAGTATAAACTCACTCCCCTACACTTATGACATTGCTTACTTTGTTTAACTCGAGCTAAGGAAAAGACAACTAAAGTGAATTCATTTTAAGCAGGTTTGAAGATCACAATAGCAAAAAATAATCGAAGTGAATTGGATACACGGGCCTCCTCCATAAGCTCCATGAATGAAATGAGAGAGAGCAACCCTTGAAACAAACACCAAAAGACAAAGAAAGGCCACCCTCCACTTCAACTCTACTATATCACCCTCTTATTAATGGAAAAGATCTAAGGAATCTAAACCTAGTTATTCGATGCTTGATTTTATTCCCAAAGTCTCTAGCTCGACTTGAACATCAAGGAGAATAAAGGATATCCACTTTGAAGCACATCTCACATGAGACACTCAAACTTAGCACGTTGCCATTTACAATGAGATTTAAAATATCCGCCTCGAAAAATGGACCGGTCTAACGTGTCTCAAGTTTGTCCAACATAGAAATCTCTCATATAGAAATCACACCAGGATCAAACACATAGTTTCCATCTCTACACATGAACAACTCCAAAGTAGGTAGCATCAACAAAGTAAGCTCATACGAGAAGCCCATATCAATAGAAGTCACACTCTTAAGTAGAGTATATGAAAACCAATTTTTCCCAAACATACGGATCCCAGGATCAAAAACTTTCCTTTCATAGGAAAATAAGAAGATGAACTCGTATCAACCATATGAGATTCCCCCTTAGTTATCAAATCATCAAGAGACAATGAGGGTGTAGGAATTAAAGCACTCATAACGATTATATCTATGTTGTGCTCCTCATCATCATCAAAAGGTATAAGATCCTCCATAGAAGGCATAGTGATAAAAGGATCGTGAATAGTATCTTCTTGTGGAGGAGGTTTAGGCTCAATGTCCTCAAAAAGCAATTTTTCAATAAGCCGAATATCCTCTTCCTAATTAGAAACACTATTATCAACCTCTAAATCAATATTTGCAAGAGTTGCCTCTATGGTGGCATCAATATCCATAAGAGAGTCCATATCAATGGTTTTTATTGTCCCATATATTTAGATGATATAATATGAATTTAAGAAAGAAAATAGATGAAGAAGATTAATTCTAGAGAGAGAAAGTAGTGAGAGAAAGTAGAAAGAAGAGATGATTAACTTGGTGAATATTAGATTAGAAGTAAGAATAAAATTAACAACCAACCCTCCTAACATGCTAGGAGGGTAGTATATATAGTCCACCCACATGCGGGCTTTAATGGGTAATATATTGGGCCGGGCTTGTCTTTTGGACTTTAATTAGTTTAAATCCAAGCTCGTAAACCATGACTAATTAACTACCTATTACAACATTCTAACTAATGTTACAATAATAACCTATGATCGAGCATTCTTGTTTGACTCAATATTTTTGAGGCTAACAATCTCCCCCAATGTGAGGTCATACCCTTTTGATATTTGGAGATCAATGGAGATTACGAATGTCGCCATAATTGAGTCTTGAACGTGTAACAGTAGTTTTGTTCCTTCATGCTGTGATCTTTGAGCCTTTGTCATTGTCTTTCGACTTAGTCTTTTATCTTGAGATCTTCAAATCATTCTTGACTTGTCTTTGCCATCTCGCGATCTTGTGTCTTCATCCACATGCTCACACCATTAATTGTTGAATAAGTCTTTGGGCATGAATATGTGGTTGTGCATCTTTGACTTTGCTGGTACACCGTGATGCCACCTTCTAGAGACAAAACATAGACACGGACTGAATGGCTTTGACATTCGTCCTAAATCGGTAGCGTTTTACCTCTGGTCGGTGAAGACCGTTATACGATATTAAATACAGTACTTGTGATTAGGTAGATTCAATTAAGAATCTCCTTGACAGGGTTTCACGGCTGTACTAGTTGTTCTCTTTACTCGACCGTCTCAAAGTAAGACTGCGAACATAAAGAGTGAATCAATTGGATAAATATCCGCTTGATTAAAGTCGCCAATTCAAATTCCTGGAAAAAGTTTGATTCATTAAGAATCTTACCATTGTTGCTTTCCAGTTGACACAAGTTTGATTCATAAGAATCTCACAAGTCACCTACCGTAGCGCTGTTTGATGTTGACGCTAGAAGGATTTCCATTCGTCACTGTGAAAATTAATAAATATCACTCTGAATGTTCTGGCAAGACCATAAAGATATTGCGTAGAAACCTGGAACGAGTTTGAATCAATTCAGAATCAAACCACTGTTGCTTTTCAGTTTTACACATGTTCAATTCATAAAGAATCTTGCATATGACCTACCGCAGTGCTGTTTGATGTTAACACTGGAAGAATTTCCACTCATCATTGTGAATACTAAGTAGTATCACTCTGAGTGTTCTAGCAATATCACAAGGATATAGCGTAGGACTCTCTTGATCTTCATCCGTGTGTCCTAACGAGATTTGATTGATCTCTTGGCTCTAGACTCGATTTGTGCACTTTTAGTGGTCGGAGGCTGGAGCAGATGCCACCTATTCAATATCAACTATCTCGAAGTGAGAAAGTCAATAGAAGTCATGATGTTCTCCGTGACAATAAAACAAACTTCTTTTGAGAGAAGCCTGAGTAGCTAGAAAAGGGCTGTGCATACATCACTGGGTCCAAGATGAGTTTGTCTTCATGATGAGTTGACCCGGTTTCTACCTAAGTTGTATGGAGGGCTTCTTTCTTTAGACCCTTTATCCTTACATTTCTTTTTCATTCTTCAACCCCTTCAATGCTTACCAAGACATCATTACTAGCACCTTGTTGTGATTGTTCTAGTGCTAGCATCAGTACTTAGTCGGCATTCTGCTACGTTCACATTCTACTCCATCTTTCCTAAGGACTTCTAATAATCTATTGAATTGTCCCTGGGAAGATCCCTCCGGTTCTGGTTGGATCATAGGACTTAAACCTAACCACCCTTTTGACACCAATAACGTCGTGAATTAAAGATGTTGTGGGTATTTGATCGTCACCATAAAAACCACTTTAAATTCTAACAGAGTGTTTGAAAAACATTTAACGCCTTGCTAGTTTTGTCATTTCAGAAATGCTCCCCCTTCACATGTGCATCGATAATCGAAAGTGTTTCGCACATGTAGGTAAGAGTTAAAGTGCTTGAGTCTATAGATCACATTTTAATCACATTTTCTCCCCCTATCTCTAATATATAAAATCTTTTGATATTAGAGATACCAAATTTGATTAAAATATATTTTGAAAAATAGTCTTGAAAATCTTCGGGAGAAAGATGTGTTAATCTTTTGCATGAAGTTAAAATGCTACCCCTCAAAAATTGATCCAATGGAATTGTCAGTACGAGGATTTGATCCACATTAAACTTTTGAGGATAGGAGTTGTTGAACACACAATTTTTGAAAGATTTTGAATATCATTGAGAAATTCTTGAAAAAAAAAGTGTGTTCAACGCTTTTTGAAAAAATCAATTCTTTTTGTCGAAAAGGTTTTCCTAAAGCATAAACTTGAGTTCATAGACTTTGAATGTCTTGACGAATCCACTCAAGTGTAAGAAGATTTCTTTTGCTAAGGGTAGAGCACGAAATCGTACACTCCCCCGTGAATATAGTTCCAGGTTGTAAGCTGAAAGTGATTACAAGCCATTGTGTTGAGCTCAAAACGTTGAATGTTTTGTGACAAGCTCAACCCAAGATAGATTGCTCTACCTGTTGTTAGAAATATTGTCCAAAATAGAAAATTTCCTTTAGAAAAAAAAATAGAAATGACATGTTTTGAAAGATATTTACAACTTTCATTCGAGCTTTATGTACACACCCGTGTCGTTATTGAGCGAAATTTCTAGGTACGTCTATATTATCGATACTGAAAGACATGTCGAGAAGAATATTTTTGGATTATCAAAGATTTTTTAATTTTTTATTTTGCTTTTTCATTAATATTTACAAGTAGATGTTTGATAGATGAATCAAGCAGGCTTCTTTGCCAGAACCTCCAGTTCTGCTGGAGTCAAACATCTCATACCAATTTTCCTAACTAGATACGCAAACCTCTCTTTCGAAAGAGCTTTTGTAAAGAAGTCAGCCAATTGGTAATCAGTTCCAACAAAGTATAATTCAACAATACCCTTTTCAACTTGTTCCTTAATGAAGTGATATCTGACATCAATGTGCTTCGTGCGGGAATGCTGTACCGGATTGCAGGAGATGGCTATAGTAGACTTTGAGTCACAGTACATAGGTACTTTATTAAAGTGGAATCCATAATCCGTGAGTTGTGTTCTCATCCAAAGAACTTGAGCATAACACGCAGATAGAGACACATACTCCGCTTCGGCTGATGACAGTGACGTGCAATCCTGCTTTTTGGAAGATCATCCCACAAGCTTATCTTGACGTAGAAATTGTGCACCACCAAAAATACTTTTACGTGTATCAAGACACCCTGCATGATCAGAATCTGAATAGGCCGCTAGAAAGAAACCGGTTTCCCTCGGATACCAGAGTCCCATGTGAATGGTATTCTTAAGGTACCAAGAGATCCGTTTAACCTCCTTGAGGTGCTTTTCAGTGGGTCGTGCTTGATATCGTGCACAATAACACGTAGCATGATGAATATCAAGTCTGCTTGCTGTCAAGTACATGAGGGACCCGATCATGGAACGATATCTCGTTTGATCTATGGGTAAACCCTCCAAGTCAGCATCTAGCAATATGGTTGATAACGGTGTCCCAACGGGGTCACATGATGTCATACCATGCTTTGTGATTATCTCTTGACAATACTTAGCTTGGTTAATGAAGGTACCACTTGGGGATTGGTGAACTTGAATTCCTAGAAATAATTTTAGTTCGCCCATCATAGACATTTCAAATCTGTTGTGCATGACTTTTTCAAACCATTTTGAAAGTTTTGGGTTTGTAGACCCAAAAATAATGTCATCAACATAAATCTACACAAGCAAAATGTCATCCCTTCATTTATAAGTGAACAAAGTTAAATCAATGGAACCTTTTGAGAAACCTTTGGAGACCAGAAATTTCGAGAGCTCGTCGTACCACGCCCTTGGAGCTTGCTTGAGTCCATATAGTGCTTTGTGGAGACGATACACCTTGTCAGGATAATGAGGATTGACGAATCCTTCTGGCTGCGTGACATAGACTTCTTCCTTCAAAGGGCCGTTAAGAAACATCGTCTTTACGTCCATTTGATAGACAGTGAATCCCTTATGTGCAGCATAAGCAAGAAAAATCCTGACCGCTTCCATTCGAGCTACTAGTGCAAATGATTCTTCAAAATCAATACCCTCTTTCTGTCCATACCCTTTAGCCGCTAGCCTAGATTTATTCTTGATGATCGTGTTCTCTTCATCCATCTTGTTTTTCCAGATCCATCGAAGATTTAATGGGATTACATCGTATGGTTTGTCAACAAGTTCCCAGACTTTAAGTCTTTCAAATTGTTGAAGTTCATCCGTCATAGATTCAATCCAAGCGTGATCAGCCATGGCTTCTTTGATGTTTTTCGGTTCAGCTGAACTCACGGCGAGTGCAAACATACAAACATCACCATCGGTGTTAAGCTGTCGTCTTGTACGAACGGGCTGTGAAGGGTTTCCAATTACATGAACCAAAGGATGATCTCGGGTCCAATGATGTGTTGAAGGATGTCGTTGATAGAACGTATGCATATTTGACGGATCAACATGGCGAGTAGAAGACTCTCCAGTTTCGTGTACTGGTATACCGAATGGTTGATAAATTCGTCTTCGTCGGATAATGCATCGTCTGCTTGATTTGTGTTCTCTGGAGCAATGACAGTAGTTGTGGATGTTGTAGGAGCGATTGTTGATGTGATATTCTGAGGAGGTAAATCTGCAGCAACCGGTGTTGAAGTAGATGAAGTTGTATCCTTTTGTAGACGATGATCGGTATCATCATTCTTATCATGAGTGACAGCGGAAGAATTCGATACAACCTGTTTCTCCCCCGTGAAATATTCATCATACATTGGTCCATATAACATTTCCAACTCTTCAATTGTCGTGTCAACTGTCATATCAGCTCTAGGAACTTTTTCTGGAACCAGCGTTGAACTTGACGGTTCATTGTTGTGGTCTTGAGTTCCGAGTTTCGTGCGGTTGTGAACGGAAGTCGTTTGTCGTTGTGGATCGGGACTTAAACTGTTTTGTTCAAGTGCCATTTCTTGTAATTCATCAAATCGAATGTGAATGGTCTCGACAATCAATTTTGTTCTCTTGTTGTATACTCTATATCCTTTAGACTGAGTTGCATATCCCACAAGAATACATGCATCACCTTTCTCTTTCAGCTTATCCAAATTTTCACCATCTCGAATAATGTAACAAGTACATCAAAAAATATGAAGGTGTTTGAGTGAAGGTTTTCTATCATGAATTATGTGATATGGTGTCTTTTCGTGTCTTGGGATAATTAAGGATCGGTTTTGTGTGTAGCATGCGGTTGACACGGCTTCGGCCAAAAAGTATAGTGGTAGTTTTGAAGCAGATAATAATGTTCGAGCAGACTCAACTAAAGTACGGTTTCGTCTTTCAACAACGCCGTTTTGTTCGGGTGTTCGAGCAATAGATGTTTTATGTTCAATTCATTCGGCTTCAAAATAGTTTCTCAGTTTTGAATTCAAAAATTCTGTACCTCTGTCAGTACGAACCACTTTGAATTGAGCTTGAATACCACGTTGTATCAGTTTAAGAAAGCTAATGAGAACTTCGGGTGTTTCATCCTTGGACCTCAAGAAGTGAGTCCATGTGTACCTTCAGTAATCATCGACGATTACCAGAATATATTTCTTTCCATTGATACTTTGAACACGCATGGGACCACACAGATCCATATGAAGAAGATCTAACCGTCCTTTAGAGCTTGGTGTAGTCTTTGTTTTGAAGCTACTTCGTTTAGCTTTACAAAGCTCACAAGAAGAACAAAGATGATCTTTGATGAATTTCAAACTTGGAAGGCCTCTCACAATATCTTTCTTGGAAAGCAAGTTGATGGTATCAAAATTAAGATGAGATAAACGTTGATGCCATAACCATGCCTGATTCGTTGAAGCTTTAGCCATGAAGCAAATTAGATTTGATGAAGTTGTCTCTTGAAGTGAAATTGTGTAAAGATCAGTACCCCGTGTACCGGTAAGTAAGTCATTCCCATCATAATCACGAACAAAACATGTCTTCTTTCTGAAAGCAACCTCGAAATCCGCATCACAGAATTGACCAACCGAGAAAAGATTGTGATTGAGCCCTTCGACATAGTATACCCTTTTGATTGTAATATTCCCCTGAACCAAATCTCCATATCCTAGGATTGGTGCAAATTGATCATTTCCAAATCGGACCGTACCCAGGAACTTCTCCACGAACATAATTAGAAGCTTGAGATTCCCCGTCATGTGCTTCGTGCATCCGGAGTCCAGTATGAAGAGAATTATTTGTATCACCTGTAGAAGAGTTAGAACACGATGGAGCATTTGCTAAATTGGATACCACAGTAGTTGTGATAGTAGAATCATTAGTGTCCTTATCAACATTTAAAGGCAAACTAACACTCGTTTTCACATTTTCTGTCCTAGATTTCGGCACCCATTTATATCCTGGAGGACATTGATTAGCAAACCACCATTTCCAGGACTTGCTAGCAGACTCATATAATTCCTTAATTTTGCTTCTAGGTTTCTTAGTGGTGGAGTCTGATGCATTTCTTTTCTTAGTGGGGGTTGCACCAGAATGGTTCACTTTGCGTTTGGGTTTACTAGCTCTAATAGGCATTGCAACTTGCTTCTTAGTTCTAGTATCTATGCCTTTGACTTTATTCATAGCACACATAGAATGATTAGCATTAGCACACTTTCCACATTTGACATAAACAAATTTCACATTCATAGCATTCAAATCATTCACAGCATTCAAATCGTCATTACATGCGATTACAGACTTTTTATTCTTAAAAACATTCAAATTCCTAGGGTGTTCTTCTACTTCCTTCATCTTCCCTTGATTCTTGTGTTTCCAGACCTTATCATTTACTTGAGTACGCTTAAGCTGAGGCCGACTAACATTAGTAGTAGAAACTATTCCTGTAGTAGAAGACACACAAATATTAGTGTTTCTAGAAGTCTGAGGCAATTGAGTAACTTTGTTTGTGGGCTTAGTGGGCATTCTATACATCCCTGGTTTAATCACATTATTGTGCTTAACGCTTGGTGCTACAGTATTCCTTATGGGTTGATTCTGTGGTAACCTTTCCTTTACATCCATCTTGGGGGCAAACACAGGTTTTGCAAACGAGGAATTTGATAAAGCAGATGGTTTTCCCAAGATAGAGGATCTATTCACTTTAGAGGCATTGGGTTGTCTATTCACTTTAATGCTAGGTTCCACGACTTTCCCACCCATTTTAGCAATGAGTTTCTGCAACTCTGCTATCGCTCTTTCCCTGTCTTGTAGCTGAGCTTTCAACCCTTAAATTTCCAAATTCTGTTCATTCATTTCTCGAAATGTTTTGGAAAGTTTTTCTTGCAAGTTATTATCATGTGGAAAACTACCAACGTCTTTTTGCAAAGCAAGTTCAAGAGAATGACAATGTTTTTGAAGGAAATCAGTTTTGTGTTGAAGTAACTCAAAAGCCTTTTTATCAACATTTTCTTTGCGTTTCGAAAGCTGAATTTCAAGATGCTCACATTCTTTGATCTTATCAAGATATTTTCATGCAACATCATGATATTCATCAATATCAGCACAAGATGTAAAATAAGCACACAAAACATCTTTAGAAACGCATTCTTGCAAGAGTAAATCATATTCATCTGAAAAATCAGACTTCTCCATTTGAAGATCATCAATGTGTTTCTAAAGAGATTCAACATATTTTAAATCATCATACATTTCAGTCCGAATGAACTCCTCAAGTTGAAGAACAGTTTCTTTAATCAACGCCATGTTTGGAATTAAGAGTTCTTTCATAAGCAAGGTAATATCTTGAGGAATCGGGCGTTGCCACTCAGCATTTTCACGTTTTGCCCAATCTCTTTCAACAATAGATTTAACATTATCTATGTGGTGTTTAAGAATACCTAATGTTTTCCTATTCTTGCTTTTAGATTCATCTAGAGGGAGGTAGTTTATGTATTTGTAAACATTCGATTTCTTAGGGGCAAATGCTTTCTTCAATTGAATTCGCTTTTGTTTTCATTCTAGAAACACTTCCTCACGAGTTTTATGAGTTTGTTTGTTGAAAAGACCATAAAGACTATTCTCATAAGCATAATTATATGGTTTTACAAACTCCTTATTGACAAGATGTCGACTATCTTCATCCCAAAGGGCAGTCTCTTCACTATCGGCACTTACAGGCATGCAATCAAGATCAGTCCTTTCAGTCTCATCAAGATAAAGACACGGGTTCGCAGCTTGAGCTTTGGCAAGGTACTCAGGACTTGCAAAGCTAGCTTGACCCTTAAAAATCGACGGAGGTGCTAGCATTCTTACGGATTGAATAGAATCATGCGTTTTATAAACAACTTTCTTCAAAAATTCGACTTGTTCTTCTAGTTTCGTTACTTTTTCGGTTTCTTTATCATATCTACTTTTGAATTCTTGTTTTAACGCATCTACCTCTTGTTTCTTATCCTCGAGAATTTTAGCAGAATCGGTAGTGGTCACAGAGAGCTTTTGTTCAAGTTCATCAACTTTGGTATTGGCAAGGTACGTTTTTTGACGTTCATCAATTAAGAAAACATTATATTGACGCTTCTCTTTGGCTAATAACTCAAGAGTTGTAATATATTTGTTTTCAAAATCGTCCTTTTGACTTTTTAACGCACTACCCTTGTACCCCTCAAGCTCTTTGGTTTTCTGAAGGGGCTCATCTCTATAGCTTTCAGTCATCTCAGTAGATTTGATAACAGCAGCTTTGCATTCGTCAAAATTTTAAGTGAGCGTAGCGTTTGCCTTCTTTAATTGCTTTTGACTCTTTTTATTTTCAGTGACATCTTTTTGTAAAGTGGCAATTAAATTGGCAAGCGTAATACGTTCCTCTTCATCATACTCATTTGCATGTTGATCATCCTCAGACTCATTATTGCACATGTCTGATGAATCGGGTGTGGTATTGCTATCAACCGTTTCTATCATACACGTGTCATTAATGGCATTGGGTAGATCACTATGCTCATGAATATCACCAAACACATTATATTCATCAGTAGTGTGTACCTTATCGATTGGCTCAGTGTCAAAGATAGGACTATTGTCATCTTCAGTGACTTTGAGAACTTCTTCAGCCTTTGCCATGTACGAGTAATGTGCATCAAGTTCTTGATCGGAATCTTCATCATCAGTGTCATCAAGCATTGCTCCTTCCTTAGCTGACAATTTAACCCCTACTTCCATCTTCTTGCATAGCAGCATCTTTTCCTTGTGATAGCTGGAGTCTCTAACCCTTTTCGGCTTCCTGCATTCCTTTGCCATATGCCTATAACCTTGGAAATTAAAACATTGAATCCCACTTTGCTGAACCACTTGACTTCCAATAGTTTCCCTATTCCCAATAGCAGCAGCAATCCTCGGAGTATCATACTTGGTAGTTTGTCGATCATACCTTGTAGAACCCTCAACATGCGTTGGATTATGTCGATCATACCTAGAAGGACTTTCACCACGTCGACGTGTGTCATACCTTGGAGGACTCTCAACGTATTGATTCTTTGTGTTAGATGATGTTCGAAGATTTTTGTTGGTGGGTTTTTAGATTTTCTTGTAAGTCTTCATTATGAAAGAAATTTGTTGTTTCATCTCACGATTCTTTTGAGCTTGGTCTTCATCACTATCTTCTTCAGATGATGACTCAGATGGTGGTGATGGTGCTCTTGTCACTTTGCCTCATGATCTTGTGGATTATGAAGACTTAGATGATGTGGAATATCATGGTGAGGATGATGTAGTGGAGTATGGCTTAGGAGCACGAGAGTGATGGTCTTGAACATGTTGAGTGGTAATCACTAAAGCAAGTAGATTAGCCGTCTTTGCAACACGTTCAGCTCGAATCTCATTTGCTTCATTCTGAAATTGCTTCAAGATATCAAAGAGTCGATGATATGAGACCTCGTCTAACTTTTCTTGTTGTTTCACTAAAGTGACGAATCGTGTCCACTCGGGTTGAAGTTGTTGAAGAAATTGAACATTGACTTGCATGGTGGAGACTTGCAGGTTATTCCTTGTCATGTCATTCATCATTTTATAAAACCTGGAGTAGTATGAATTAATTGATTCTCCATCCCTTGAAGTAAACTTGCCAAAATTCCAAAACAAGTTTGTTTTGACATCTTGTTTGTTGAGTGATTCTCCTTGTTGCAAGCGTTCAATAGCAGTCCACATTTCATGTGTTGTCGGGTATGCATCAACCGTGGAGTAAATATCATCTCCAATCCCACTTAAAACCATATAGATGGCTTCGTTCTCCGCATCATGCCAAGCACAATTTTCAGGTGTAAGATCAGTTCTTATTTCATCACGTTCACTTGCGGGTATTGGATCAGTAGTATCTGTGGCTGGTCTTGGAGGAATTGAGATCTTCTTGAATATATATGGTTTATGAGTAATACATTTCCTCAAGGCATCACCATTAGGTCTTGTATCAAGGTATCATATGAAACGTGATTGACATTGAGCATACCGACCAGACACAAGCATTGATGGTCTCTCTTTGTTACCCGCCACCATTATGTTGTTGTTCGTCACACGATATTCGGCAGTAGAATCCATCTCAATATTCTCTGAAATGATGAAGTGAATATGGATCTTAAGTAGATTTGTTCTGATTGTTGTTGTGGATAAAATTCCGAAAAGTGCAATTTTTCTTCAGTCCGACAATAAACTCCCCAGTCCGACAAAACGGTAGACCAAAAAATTTTGTAATCGCCAAATTTTGAAAGCGAGCTAAAAATGTCCTAAAACGAGTATGGAAAAAATTTGAATTTACTTGACGGAAAAAATTTAACTCTTTTTTTTCTTTTTTTTTAATCTTCGTGTAAACGATATTTCGAAACTAGTCTAGATGGTGGCTAAGTCTAAAAAATACTCGAACAAAATTTAGAAAAACATAGCATCGGAATGTCCATCGGAATGTGCCATCGGAATGTTGTCGGAATGCAGTATCGGAATGTCGTCGGAATATGACCTTCGGAATACAATCGGAAAGACCTATCGGAATACAGCCAATCGGAATACAATCGGAAAGACCTGTTGGAATGATGTCGGAAAGAACCTTGTCGGAATGTGATCAGAAAGTGATGTCGGAATACAGATCGGAATGGTTGTCGGAATCCTTAACCCTTTTCCGATGCAACTGATCGGAATCACAATCGAAATCTTTAAACCCTTTTCCGATTACACCAATCGGAATAATAGTACTGTTTCGAGATTTTGAGGTAAAAAGATGAAGTTTTCGACAAGAAATCCGCGATTTTAACCAACCAAAAGCAATCAATTCCCTACCACAACTACATAGGAGATGTAAATCAAGAAGTAGAGCACGGAAAGCACAAGAAAAACTTGAATCCGAGATGATAATAGGAGGAAATCACACGAACCAAGTATTATATCAACAACGAATCACAAATCTACCCCATGGCGATTGATACCAATTGTTGTCCTATATATTTAGATGATATAATACGAATTTAAGAAAGAAAATAGATGAAGAAGATGAATTCTAGAGAGAGAAAGTAGTGGGAGAAAGTAGAGAGAATAGATGATTAACTTGGTGAATATTAGATTAGAAGTAAGAATAAAATTAACAACCAACCCTCCTAACATGCTAGGAGGGTAGTATATATATTCCACCCACATGCGGGCTTTAATGGGCTATATATTAGGTCGGGCTTGTCTTTTAGACTTTAATTAGTTTAAATCCAAGCCCGTAAACCACGACTAATTAACTACCTATTACAACGTTGTAACTAATGTTACAATAATAACCTATGACCGAGAATTCTTGTTTGACTCAATATTTTTGAGGCTAACAGTTTTTGGTTTGAAAGTTTCCTTGGGTGAAATGTTATCAGTCTCTAAGGGGATAAGATCTTCATCAATAACCAACTCCATGGGTGAAAATATAGGACTAGAAGGCTTAAAAGTAGGTATATCAATGAGAGAATAAATCTTAGGGGTGATATGATCATGAAAATCCATAGGTGTATCCTCAAAAACCGGTGAATAATTATCAATCAAGGGTTCTTCTTCTATAGACTCATTATTAGGTTCTTCACACTCCTCAAAAATTGGGTTATCAAAACACGTACACATCTAATCCTTCTTTCTCAAAAAAAGAGGGTTTAAATGCATCACAAAATCATTTGGAGGAGTATGTGAAGGAGTTATAGAAGAAGTGGATTCATCATCAGAAGTAAAGGACTCATCACTATCACAAGGATCATCAAAGGGTTCATCACGAGAATCATCAATGGTGGTGTCAAGATCATAAGGTGGGAGAGGAGAAGAGCTTAATATATCCGTGAGTGTGAACACCTGAGGTGGAGTAAAACTCATTATAGTCTCAGGGCCTTGTCTCTCCTTTATTGGCGGAGAGATGGAAGGGTCCATAGTAGGAACATCACTAATTGTGTCATCCTCAACATATACTCTCAAAGAATGCTCATTATCATAAGGTAAAGCATCTTCAGGTCTAATGTTTTGCAAGATTTGTGTTCACATGCTTGAGATGTTCCTATCAGTTGCCTCTTTCATTTGCTCAAGTGCTTGCATTATAAGTTGAAAAACATCTTGACTATAGCTTTGATAAATTCCTTGATTTTGAAAGTCTTTTTGATTATAACCTTGAAAATTCCCTTCATTTTGAAAATCTTCCTGATTTGAAAAACCTTGATTTTGAAAGTCTTCTTGATTATGACCTTGAAAATTTCCTTCATTTGAAAATCGTCTTGATTTAAAAATCCTTGATTTTGAAAGGTGTCTTGATTATAGCATTGAAAATTTTCATCATTTTGAAAGCCTCCATAATTAGAAAATCCTTGGTTTTGATATGGCCCATTAATGTTTTGATCTTGAAATGATGGTGGAGGTTGTGATGAAAATCCGGAATATCCCATATAGTCATTACAAGTGTAGTCCATTTGAAAGTTAGGTTGAAGATTAGGGTTCTCGGTTTCATTATAAGCATAACCCTCCCCATAATGGCCATTATTTTGAGCACATAAATAAGTATCATGTGGACCACCACAAATCGAACAAGGCGAATAATTAGCGTTGGCAGTTTGTTGTTGCAAAATCTCCCACATAGAACGAGTATCCATGTGTAGCAAGGTGACCGGATGTATATACAAGTGAACAAAGTTTTAACACTTCCTCGGGGAAGGAAGTAATACACCAAATGGTATGTTTACACGCGTGCGAGTACACGTGTAAATAAACTCGAGGAATGAGAGAGAAGCTCTCAGTCGACTTTAAAATAGAATAAAATATCCCCCTCGAGGTTCAATAGTAAAAACACAAGTAAATATATTAGCTACGTAGTACTACTTGGGCGGCAAAACCCTCGATTAGCCTTTCTTCTCAAAATAATCACAAGTGAACGGAGGAAACGAGGTGGCGCGTAGCTCTTAAGTACCTTTTTCCTTAGACTTGCATTTTATAGCAAGTCGCCTTTCTATTCACCGTATAGTTCGTATTTTTTCAGGGTCGTGCTTATCGAATGTATTTATCTATTTTTGCCTTTTATTTTCTTTGATCGATACACGTATTTGGCACCGGAACGCCACCAAATACGGTGTATTACCAAGACAATACTTATGGAAGTAGGTGTGTTAAGATTTGTATCTACGTATACTTATTTACATATAATAATATAGAGAAAATATTTATGTATTTATTTGATTTTTTAAGAAAACATAATATGTACCTAAAACGATTGAAAACAATATATACAATATATTTTTGGTGTAATATTTTAGGAAAAAGATTACTTTTTTATTTTTATATTTTTTTGGTTCAATTCTTAGGAAATAAATGATTTTTTTGATTTTTTGTGAATTTTTTATATTTTTATATTTTTGATTTTTGATTTTTTTATGTTTTTTATTTAACAAAAAGGAACGTTCACAAGTTAACGGATCCTAAAATACAATATGTAACTCTCAATCAACCGTCAATCTCCATGCAAAGAACCGGGAGCGGCGCCATTTAATAAGTGACTTTTTAAGGTTCGTTTTTCTCTCGGTGTCTTTACGAATTGATTAATCGATATAAATTAAGCAACGTAATTGTTCTTGGTTGTAAAAGTAAGATTTTGGTAATTTATGTCTAATTGTCACAAAGCAGTTAAAAAGTAAAAATATTATCAACTACATATACGTATTACACTAAAAAAACATTATACGTACAAACACGTAAGCACAATGTACAAGCAAATTAAGCACAAACAAGTATTAAATGCCCAAAATGTAAGTCTAGAAAATACAAGTACTAATTACGAAAACTTATAAACTTCAAGGAATAAAGATGTAAAATCATAAAACTAAATGCCAAAAATAACAAACTAACAAAACTTGTAACAAGATATAACAACCCTAACAAAATATGAGGACTAAACAGCAAACCCTAGCAAACTTTAACTAATTACCAAAAATTTAACAAGTTTAACAACTCCAGGGATCAAAGTGCAATTATTAAGAAATTTTAATACTAATAACGGTTTACAAGAAAAATAAGCTAGATAAGCTGATTTACTGGACCAAATTAGCTGAAACCAATTTCAAAATACTCAGAATTGAAAATAAGCTAGACATGTAAAAGGAAATAAGCTGTAATGGTGTAAAACAAATTTTGGCTTTTTCAAATAAGCATTTTTGTTGAAATAAGCACTTTAGAATAAGCACTTTGAATGAAAGTAATAGAAAACATTTAAAAGCTCAAAATATTAAGAACTGTCCAAGAAATTTCAAAATCCATCAACAGAATAAGCCAAAATCTAAAAATAAGCCAAAACTAGCTTATTTTGACTTTCGTTGACTATTGTTGACCAAAAGTTGACCAAGTCTAAATCTGTTTTAATCACTTTTTTTAACTGTTTTGTAAAAGAAAATGGCCAAGTTTGTGAAGTAAATCAATGGGAAATGAAAACCAGTCTTGTCAAATAAGCTCTTTTATCACAAAGACTTTCAGTTAAGCAAAGGTTATTCTACAGTGAACTAGAGGCTTAATTCTTGATAGGTTCTTAAACCTCATATGATAAGCTATCCAGGGAGCTAAATTTCAAGTCCTATCTCTCAGAAATGAGCAAGTAATGAAGGTCTAAAGTTGGCTGTTTTGAAGAAGACTAGTCTGACCCAAACAATTTAAAGGTCATTTGCTTGTTTGACTTATGAATTGACTAAGAAACTTGGCACAAGTGTTTTATATCTGTTACCACTTGAATGCAAACAAGAAATACACCAATTCATTAACAGAATTTCCAATCAAAGGTTTAACACCTCCAAATTTACACGCAGCGGAATATATCTTTGGGTGCTAAACAATGGTATAAAAACACACAATTTATAAAGAACGACTCGAAAAGAGAAGTTTCAAATTTATTGTTCCTAAAACATTCATCAGAGTAGCGTAGTCCCAAGTAATCGTTACCAAAAGATAAATTAAAACAACATATTAGTTTGTTTTAAAAATGGAACGATAAATAAATCAAAGAGTTAGAACAACAAAAGCAGTGCACAACTTCATTCCCGTGACCTCCAAGCTTCCACTTCTTGATTACCTGAAATACATGTGAGTAAAACAATCAGCAAAAATGCCGCGTGAATCTATAGGTTTATGTAATCAATTTGAACACAAGCAAAGATTATAAGTTTGTGGCATGCTTAACAAGCATCAAATAATAATTTGCATCAACAATAATAATTGTATATAGTATAAATTGCAATAAGCTCATGGAACCGAGCCCTTAGACACTCCGTTAGGTCTAATAAGACAAGATATTTATTAATTGTCGTTACCTTCAGATTATTGGTACATTGCCGTATACCTGACTTCTCAATAAAATATGTTCAAACAGTGCGGAGGTCGGGCCTAAGCTTCTGTGACAAGTCCACACAAACTGAACCGGGGCGGCTTCCCCCATAGATCTATTAATTGTACTAGCGGTTAACCCATCATAGGTTAATTAACGGTCCATAATTTAGGCTTTAACAATGGCAATCACTTAATGCAATTTAAAGGCAACCACGGGTCCATTCAAAGAGGGACAAGCATACCATAAAAATCTTGTGTTTTAAGTTTATAAAACATGTATTCCCCCTCGCGGGTTTTAAAAATATTTGAACGAGCTCAAACGAGGCTATAGACTCATCTTAAGTAGTAGAATTAGTTGAAGACGATCGCCGACGATAGTAGATGCCCGATAAACACGACAACTGTAACCTAGCAAATAAGGTGCGTACATTAATAATAGACTCGAGAAATAAATGATACATAATAAAATCAAACTCAAGTATAAAATCACGACAACTCGAGAGAAAACGATACAAGTGATTCTATTATACTCTCTTATACGTTGACTTTATTATTCTATGCCTTTAATAAAAATCTGCCGGAACATACCGAATGTCCAAGCCGTTTTCCCATACTTAAACATATCAAATTATTATGATACTACTCAGAGAACTTACTTACTATATGTAGAAAGTCCTCCCAAGAGCCCATTAAAAGATTTTACTTCTAAAGTTCCCTGCCCGACTCATCTTTGAATCACAAAATCTGGACAGTTTAGCGACCTTGACTTACGAAACCATTTTGACCATTTTAAACATAATCCCATAATATGAACCTATTTTCAGACTTAAGACCCTCGAAAATGGCCCCAAACCTACTGCCTAAAATTGGCCATTTAAAAACCATACAAAATCAAGTTTTTGATCAAAACCAACAACTTTTATCATCATTCTAACATCCTAATATCATCACAATCTAATCCTAACACTTGTATCATCATCTAAATCAAAAACCCAAAATCAAAAATATATTTTCTTTACAAAAATAACATGATATACACATGATTATCACTAGATAATCACATGCAACATCATCTAACAACTTTACTCACCAAGATTCTTGATCAAAATTTCAAAGTTCATGCATGTTGATGAAAATGGTACCAAAAGAATCCTCTTTCAATTCTAAGGATGGGACTATATTTGTTTTTTATTAGATCAAGTTGGATTTTAAAAGAAAAATGGATTTAGGGGGTGTTTAGGCCACAGTTTAGAAAAAAAAAAGAGGGAGTATGATTTTCTATGTTAGTGGGAACTATGAGAAAAGTAGGTGGAAAATAAGCTTTTATATGATGGGTGGAGGGCTAGTTTTGCCAATATGTGATAGTTTTGGTCTAAAATAGAATAAAATAGTTTAAAAGGGTATAAAATGTAAATTGTAATTTTTGAAATATTTACGAGACTCGGGTTTCGTAAAAATACTTTTTAAAAGTTTAAAAGCACACGAAAAATAATAATATAACGACTCGATACGTAATTAAAACGATATCGTCGAAAGTATTAAATATCGAAATGATCGATAATAAAATATAAAATTTTAGGCATCCGTCGGTATCGCGATCACTAGTAATTCTTGTTGCTCATCAAAATATTAAAATATAATATCCAATATCGGTTTCAACTTAAACCGTTAAACATAATAATATTTAACGTCATAATTACTTCAAAAATATTTGAAAAGTATAATTAAATTATGACCTTATTTTTACGGGTTTTACAAAAGGTTAAACAAAACAGTACTTAAAGCTTCAAATTAGAAATAAGGCAAGGCTTAACAGATTTAGGCTAAGAGATTAAAGCTATGACTATTCAAACAACTCAAAAAAGTCAAATTAGACAAGTAGCAGACAGATTCAAGCAAGATTACACTAGGGAACTAGAATTGAGCATGCAAGACTTATTTAGAGGAATTTAAAACAAAAAATGAGCACTTTTTAGCCTTGAAGCCTCCATTGTTGGAGAAACAAGTGCTGAACTTGATTTTTACACTTATCAACCACCTTATTCATCATCTACAATCACCCAGATCATCATAAAACTCCATATATCATCATCAACTCCAATGACTGTTATTTGACTTGGACTATTGGCTAAAAACAGGATGAATGAAATTGCAACAATCTTGCTCATACAAATAAGCTTCCAAATTACTTAACACATTCTGTTATTTAAGATTGCATAACAGAATCCATGGATACTTGGTAAGAACAGTAGGATAGTAAGGGAAATTGAGAAATAAGAGTGAAGTAAGATCTTGAATTTTTATTAATGGAAGAAAGGTTGTTGAACTGTTACAACTAACTAATAACAAACATTAGAGTGCTTGTCAGACACTCTAAAGATTTCAAACTATGAAAGGAAAATTGAGAGAGTGTTTAAGCAAAGTGTGTGGAATTACACACTTTTCTAAATTAAAACAAATGAGAACTGTCCAGGTATTTATAGACAAAGAATGAAATGTAGTTGAAGTCCATGACGTGTCTGCTCCACTAGAAAACTTCCACGTGTCCAAAATCTGGCAATTGTTCTTGAAGTGTTCTTGGCCGAATTTAGGGGAAATTTATTCACTTGATTTCATCATAATTGGATAGCTGGGCTGTGATCATCTCATCCTTGCGATCATTTTTCAAGTATAAATCTTCTTGTGAAATTGCCTCTAGATCAATCCACGTTCTGGGGAAGAGAGGAACACGTGGCATGTTTACATTGGTTGCCACACGTGCACACGGATCATAATCTTAAAGCTGAATGTGATTGGCTAATAAAATTGAGTGGACTGCAGTGTTGGGATTCAGTTCTCTCTTCATTAATGAGGCATTCGTGACAATCCGAGTGACTCTTTCCTTGAAATCTGATTGGCTCACAAACTATCACACGGATCAAGCTGGATTTAAGTTTCTAACTTGGCAGTTTTAACCCTCCAACTTTTGGCAGATTCTGTTTTGAGCATATGAACTTTGTAGACTTGACATCTTTAGCCTTCTGACTTGTAATTTAACATCTTTGGCCCTTTGACTTTGGTTGACTTGGCACTTTAAGTCCTTGATCTTGTTGAATATTCTTGTAAAACCCTTAAACTTTGAAGAATTGTCATGATTGGTCCTTATTTTGTCTTTTTCTTCATAATCATGCCTTGGAATCTGTGTTTGCACCAAATCGTATCATTTTGTCTACACAATAACAAACAACAAAGAATACCATATAAATCTGTTTTATCACATTAAAACTTGGTATTTGCCTTATGCTTTAGGATTTTATATCTTATAATTGATATGAGATTTCACTCATATCAGCTGGTTTTCTTGGTTGTGAGGGTTTAAAACCTCTATTTAAGTATTTAGGGGTTATTGTTGGAGGTTGTATGTCGAAAGTTAATGTGTGGGTTGATTCTATTGGTAAGATTAAGGCGAGGTCGTCCAAATGGAAATTTATTACTCTTTCTATTGGAGGTCGTCCCACACTCCTAAAGTCGGTCTTGGGATCCACCTCTATTTACAGCATGTCGATGTATAAGGTTTCAAAATATGTGTTAAATACAATGGAATTTTTACGTCGAAATTTATTTAATGGTGTCCAAGGACAAGATAGGAAGATTCCTTGGATTAATTGGTCTAAGGTTATTGCTTTTAAAAAAATGAAGTCTTGGGAGTGAACAATTTCTATGCGTTGAATAGGGCGCTTCTCTTTAAGTGGGTGTTGAGATTTATATCGCACGAGGGCTCACATTAGTTTCGTCTCATCAAAGCTATGCATGGAAGCAGTATGCAGATTCCTTCTTCATGTCATTCTTCGCCTGGGAGTGTGATTCTTAAGGAGGTTAGTGTTTTAATGTCTCAAGGTGTTGATATTCTTGGTCATTGCAAAATGCGTGTTGGGTCTCGTAGTAGCACTCGTTTTTAGAGTGATGTTTGGTTAGGAGAGTCTCGAATGAGTTTGTTGCTTCCTCGGTATTTGCATTGGAGACTTTCAAAGAGTGTACGGTAGCCGAGAAATTCCAAGGATCTCTTTCTATTACGTTTAGGCGTGCTATTCGTGGTGGTGCAGAAACTCAACAACTTGAGCAGCTTCAATCGTTAGTTGAGACTATTATGCTTTTTGATGTCGACAATTGTTGGATATGAGATTTAAATGGAGAAGGGACGTTTTGCGTTAAAGATGCTCAAAACTTCATAGATGAGGTTTTCCTTCCTAAAGATCTAGTCGCTACCAGATGGTTAAAGCTAGTTCTTATCAAATATAACATTTTTACGTGGAAGCTTCACTGTGATCTTCTCCCTACTAGGAATAATCTGGTTCGAAGAGGTGTTCATGTTTCCCATACATGCTATCCAGTTTGTGAGACGGAGATTAAAGATTTGTCTCACCTGTTTTTCCTTTGTGATGTTGCTTGAGATGTTAGTCGCCTTATTTGTCAGTGGTGGAGTATTTAGTTGGTTCTTATGCGGAATGGCTTGGAATTGGTTTAATTCAATTCGATTGGGTCCCAGACTTAAAAGTCTCCTAGAAGGTGTCTTTCTTGATGCTTGGTGGAGTATATGAGGTTTCCGTAATTAGCTTCTTTTTACGACAAGCCTTGAAGGCATGTCTTTTTTGACGATATAGTTACTCGTTCTTTTATTTGGATTCAAGCTAGATGTAAAAGTAATTTTAGTTGGGAAAGTTGGTTTAAACATCCTTATTTGTTTTCTTTGTAACTTTTCTAACTCCTTGCTAGTTTTTCTTATATAAAAGTTGTCGTTCAAAACAAAATATTTAACTATTAGATCACTTTCTCGGGCTTTTTTTCTTTATCTGCCAATCTTAATTTTGTATGTAGTGAGGTTTGAATCATAAAGTTTTTATAAAGATACCACTTGTGTAACCGTTGGATCACTGTCGTTGTGGTGGTTTCTAGTGACGATGGTTTTTGGTAGCGGTTATTTCTGATTTGATTACTACAGTAGTTTTTTTAAAAGTTCATGTGATATTCTAACACATAAAGTAACAAAATCACAAGTTCTTTTTGACTGTTAGCTTGCCAAAAGTAGATACTCCACTCGGTATTGACTAAAATTGAAATAGTAGACATATAGATTTATAGAAAGCGCGCACTTGATAAACGTGTTAGAAACTCGTGACAGTTGCTAACCACTAGTGTCACCATGTTGGGGTTATTATAAGATCGTATTTATACATAAGTAAAAAAACCAAAAAAACAATCTTTCCAGGATGAAAAAAAGAAGTGAAAACAACATCCAATTTACATAAAGATATTTAAACATCACTTATCAAAGTGTACGATGCAAGAATAGATAGGATGTGACATAGAATTTTATAAGGTCATACTCATTAAACAAAATACAAAAGAATAAAAATAACATACACACAACTGGACTTATAGATACCTCTTAAAATGCTAGTCCATATCAATGTCTCTATTTTAATCGAAACAATAACTATAATAGATACAAACGTTGTAATTAGATGACAATTGGATTTGTGGTGACACGCAAGAAAAGGTTGATAGATTTTTGTTAAAGCAAATTTGTGTTTGGAATTCTTTTTTTCATGACTTACAGACGTGTAAGATATGTTTACACTCATTATTCTGAAGTTTCATTGATTAGTTTTAAGATCACTTGAAATACAAAATGCATTGCGCTGTTTAGTTGTGTAGCACTCGCAAATAAAAAATTTCAGTGATCAAGTCATGGACTCATGGATAACTTTGACAAAACAAGTTATTTGTTCAATTTCAACTCTTAGAAGTTACTCTAATTTTAGGTCTTTTTTAAGAGTAAAATGGATCAATATGGACTATCGTTGTAGTATAGGGTTTAGCTAATGGATCAGTTGTTGAGTAATATTGGATCATGGGCCTTGACTACACGTATCGGAAACAACAAAAAGAACCTCTCCATGAAAGTGAATCAAAATAGAAAAATGTAAAGGAAGTGATACCATAAAATCATATGTGTCATGTGTCATGTATATGATATACAAAGGTTGTGTAAATAGCCTAAAACTAGTAAATAAACTCAATTCTTGTAAATCTGCAAAAAGATTAAAAAAACGTCACGCTACGCGCTATAGCGCGTTATATCACGCTTTATTCCGCTTTTTAGAATGTTACGCCTAGAGACGACGCCTTAATCTGTTTCGTAACGTAAAGGCCACGCTTCAAGCTATAACCCGCTATAACACACTTTTTAGAACCATGAATATAACATCAAATATATTGCATTCTCTAATGTACATAGTTACACATATGTGATAGGGTGTCAGCTTTTTTGACTTGACATAAAATTTGATCTGAAACTAACACGAAAATTAGCAGATTTAGGTTGAGTAAATAGATTTGAGATTGGATTTGGGTCGACCCATCTGACCTGTTTATTAAACGGTCATATACAGGTTGAGAAAATTTTAAATAAATCGACCCGTTAAATCATTTAAAAATTTTAGCTAAATTAAAAATTATTACTTTTAGTTGTTCAAGTTCAATGGGTTAAATTATTGACCCAAAAACTCGTTTAACCCATGTAATGTACTGAATTTTGTGTATTGGCGGCTTAAATAGGTCAACTTAAAAACCGTTTAATCTATTCACCCATATAACTTATTTAACCCGTCAATTCAAGTGTATATATGGATTAAAGGGTCAGATTCAAGTTATGGATAAGCGCAGGGGGAATCCAGGGCTACGGCGAGGCGCCATGGCCACCGCGCAGCAAATAACCACTGCGTATGGCTCCGTGGGTCTGTGTCATGGCCCCTGCGCCATACCCACCAGCTCTCGCGGTAGAGTTTTTAATTTTTTTTTTAAATATAACGGTAATATATCCGTTGGGGGAGCATTTTTTTTTAAAAAAAAACCCTAAATTCCCTTTTTACCCTTTTAAAAACCTATAAATACCCCCTTATATTACCAAACTTCACACACACTTTCATATATATTTCTAACTCTCATTTCTCCCAAAAAAATGGATCCAAATAATGCTAACGATTTCGACGGAATCGATACATACGATCATTATGATGCTTTCTTTCAACCCGAAAATGATCGATTTATGCGCGATCATGAATCGTATCAACATTATTTAAGTTTGTGTGAGCAATTCCAAGGAGCTAGTGGTTCGCGTGATGGTCCAAAGAGGAGGAGGACATACATTTATCGTGAACGCGAATTAGCGGAAGAAAGGCTACTCGATGATTAGTTTGGGGACGACGAATACGAACCTAAATATCCAGAAGAACGTTTTCGTCGCAGGTATCGTATGTGCTCTACACTTTTTGATAGAATACTTAACGGTATTTTAGATTATGAAGCTGAGCCTATGCCTGAGTACTTTAATTATTTTAAGCAAACCATTGATTCGATCGGTCGTAAGAGTATTGGTACTGTTTTAAAGATCACATCCGTCATACGCCAAATGGCGTACGACACTACACTTGATGCATTTGATGAATATTTACAAATTGCTGAACGTACTTCACGGGAATGTTTAGATCATTTTTGTAAGTGCATTTGGGTGTTATATAAAAAAGAGTATTTAAGATGTCCAACTGCAAATGATATTGAAAATACATATGCGTTGCACGAACAAAAACATGGACTCCCGGGAATGCTCTGGAGTATCGATTGTATGCATTGGGAGTGGAAAAACTGCCCAAAGGCGTTACAAGGGCAGTTTAAAAGGACTGGTCATAAATACCCAACTGTTATTTTAGAAGCTATTGCGGATCAGAAATTGTGGATTTGGCATGCATATTTTGGGGTTCATGGTGCGAATAATGATTTAAATGTTTTATATGGTTCACCTTTGTTTGATGCTGAGCTCGCTGATATGGCTCTAGAGTGTCCGTTTGATGTAAACGGGCACACTTATAGGAAAGGTTACTATTTGGCCGATGATATTTATCCGGCATGGTCGACGTTTGTTAAAACATTTGCTGTTGCACGAGATGAAAAAACAATGAAGTTTAAGCGAGTCCAAGAAGCTGCAAAAAAGGATATCGAACGGGCATTCGGTGTTCTACAAGGCCGTTGGGGTATCCTACGACAACCTGCTCGTGCAATGCAAATCAACACCCTCAAAAGAATCATGTATTGTTGTATAATATTACATAACATGAATTTGGAAGCCGATGGATCTGAGGTAAACATGAGTGACATGTACGTGGATCCAGCACCAACCATTGTTAGAGACTGGCATGAGAGATGTGAGATATATTTGAGGAAGACAAAGGAACTTCGAGATAGGAAAATACACAATGATCTCCGAGAAGACCTTGTCGAGCACCTATGGGATGAAGAAGATTAGTTTGTGTTTTTTTATGTCATGTTTAATTTTATGTAATGTTTAAGTTCATGTAACCGTTTTTTAATTTTAATGAATTTTATTTTAATAAATTTTAATTACAAAAAAAAAAAAAAAAAATTCTCACGGCACCAGTTTTCCCACAGCTCAGGGATACCAGTGAAATCTGGTACCGTGGAAAAATCTGGTACCATGGGGAAAATGCTGACGTGACAACACTTTTTGAGTCATAACACCAAGCCATGGCTCACGGATTCCCTGTGCTCTAAACATGTTAGGATATACATAAATGAGCCGATCATTTAAACAGGTCAGGTTTCGAGTCAAAGTTTTATAACCCGTCAACATATTAACTCAAACTCGTCAAATTGAACCCGACCTGTATCGCCACCCATAAATTTTGTATATCAAGTTCCAAAATGTAACTAGCACAACAATATTTTGGTTAAGTTTCAACCAATTACAGAGGTGTGCATTATTCGGTTGGTAAAAAGAATGATACAAGTGGCTAGTAAGCAACTCTTTATGTGTAGACCATAGACGTCTCAGGAAAAGAATAAATGGTGAAAAAAATAGTGTAGAGTTGTTGTGTTTCGGCAAAAACATGGTAACATTATGGTTGAAAAAGAGTTATAATAGAATTCGACACATTCGGATGATTTGGCTAATGTAAAATTATGTGCACCTTGAATATATTGTGTTGCTCGTTTCAATGATATATGCACTTATATTTTATGGCTATGATAAATGATGGTTACATTGATATTTGGAGATGATTTGGTAGTATATTGTAGAAGAGGTGTATGAATGTGCATTCAAAAAAGAAGAAGGGAAGCAATCTCAACCATTCATTTTTTTCATCAAAAAATAAAAACTCATCTTTCACATTTCTCTTTAAAATATCATATCTTTCAAACGATAAATCGTTAAATTATGAAAAATACACCGTTGCGACGAAAAAATTCTTATCTTTCAGTAGATAGGCACTTTGATATATTTTTGACGATTTTTTATTATTGCGATTTTCGATTATAAAAATCACATGTGATTCGGAAAAATTACTTGTGATTCTTTTATAAAAAAATAAAAATTTTTTACAGAATAAATAAATAACTTTTATTATTATTTATTAGTGTAACTATTTACATAGTCGAATGTAAACACGTAACAAGTTACGCCACTAGCTTTTTCATATTAGTTTCGATGATTTTTTGTTGAAATTTTCGCCAAAAAAATTACACATAATTTGTAAAATAACTAGTAATTTGTAAAATCAATTGTGATTTGTATTTCTAAAATGCATGTGTGATTCCATATATCGCATGTGATTTCATAAATTTACATGTGATATTAAAGTAACAAATCACGTGTGATTTCAGAAATCCTTAAATTGTAAATGATTTTACATATTCACGTGTGCTTTATAAAGTAATAAATCACATCTGATTCGTGAGTGCGAAAACTATAAAATCGTCGAAAATATATAGAAGTACGTATCATTAAAAAGAAAAGTTATCACAAATCACATGTGATTTGGTAAAAATCATAACACAAATCACAAGTGTTTGAAAAAATTACTTACGGTTTTGCGAAAATTATGATTTTAGATTTAGTATAGGTAACTTGTTATTCGGATCAATCACATGTAATTATCATTAAATCACATGTAATTTAAGCAGAACTACATGTGATTAAAATAAACTCATAACTAATTCAAAAGAAAATTTGCTTTATATATTTGACATGAATCACATGTAAAAACACATAGAGATTCAAGTAAAATTACATGTGATCAAAACTAAATCACATGTAATTCAGAAGCCAGTTTACTTTCTATATTTTATATGAATGACAACAAAACATTTTTATATATTGACAGAATCACATGTGATTCAAACAAAATCACATGTGATTCATCTAAAGCGGAATTGTTAGAAGAAGTTAAGGTTTCGAAATGTTTGAATCACATGTAATGCAAGAAAAATCACATGTAATTATCATCGAATTACATGTGATTCAATGCAAGCAAAATCACATGTAATTATCATCGAATTACATGTAATTCAAGCAGACAATTTAATATATTAACAAGATTACATATGATTAAAAAAATCACATGTGATTCATATAAAGTGGGTTTGTTAGAAGAAGTTAAGGTTTCAGAATGCTTGAATCACATGTAATACAAGCAAAATCATATGTAATTATCACAGAATCGCATGCAATTCAAGCAGAATTACATGTGATTCAAACAAAATCACATGTAATTTAGAAGCCAATTTGTTCTATAT
The DNA here is from genome assembly GCA_025667525.1 of Glebionis coronaria. Taxonomy (NCBI): domain Eukaryota; kingdom Viridiplantae; phylum Streptophyta; class Magnoliopsida; order Asterales; family Asteraceae; genus Glebionis; species Glebionis coronaria. Next base: position 610,613,242 of record CM046875.1, on the reverse strand, counting down.
ATTTTACATAAATGAAAACAGATAATACATAATTAAAAAAATCACATGTGATTCATCTAAAGTGGGTTTGTTAAAAAAAGTTAAGGTTTCGAAATGTTTGAATCACATGTAATGCAATCAAAATCATATGTAATTATCACCGAATCACATGCAATTCAAGCAGAATTACATGTGATTCAAACAATATCACATATAATTTAAAAGTCAATTTGTTTTACATATTTTACATAAATGAAAACAGATAATACATGATTAAAAAAATCACATGTGATTCATCTAATGTGGGTTTGTTAGAAAAGTTATGGTTTCAGAATGCTTGAATCACATGTAATTATCAGCGAATCACATGTAATTTAGAAGTCAATTTGTTTTACATATATTTTTCTTGGGTAAAGGGGACTCCACCCCGGTAAAATGAACATATTTTATATAAATGGCAATAAACATTTTAATATATTGACAAAATTACATGTAAATATTTTAGTGTAATTCACATAAATCACATGTGATTTTAAAGTAATAACGAAAATATTTTTGTCATTTAATAGACGGTTATTTTCATATACTTTTAACGATTTTATAATGTTGAAATTCTCGTCAAAAAAAATAAACGTGATTTTCACAAATCGCATGTGACATTACAAATTCAAATGTGATTTTTAAAATAATAAATCAAACATGAGTTTTCGAGAATCACATGTAATTTTTCGAGAATCACATGTGATTTTTTTACGAAAATTTTTAAAAAAAGTTCGCCGAAAGTATATAGAAGTGCATATCTATAGAAAGATAATTTAATTCCCGTCGTGACGGTATAATTAACGATTAACGGTTTGAGAGATATTTAATTTTTAAGAAATAGGATGAAAGATGTTTTTTAATTAAATGTAAAAGATTAATATACACAATTGGATGTGATTTAAATGGATGGTGGAGATTGCTTCCTTTTTTCTTTTTTGGATGCATGTTCCTTAGGGAACTTTTGTCTATTGTAGAAATATTTGGTTGTGTACTTTGTATTGATATGATATATGATCAACAAGCATGTAATCTATAAGCTATAGCACAATTGCACAAACGAAATTTAGTGCAATTGTGGAAACGGGTCATACTTGTAAATGGGTTTGGAGATACGAAACGTACACCCATTAAGTTCCTAACCTCTCTAGACTCAATATAGTGGTTGTGTTGATGGTTGTATCATCAGCAGAAGGGAAGTGTTCATCAACAGGAGGAAAAGTTCATCAGTAGGAAGTTGCTCCTACAGCTCCTGCTGATGAACCACATGCTGATAAACACTTGACTTAGCTAAAAGTCTTTATAACCTCTTTGACCGATTTATAAGGGGCTTAATATTGACTTGATGACTAAGTTTTTGGTCATGTAACCACTATGCTTTCATGTGGGCAGTTATGAGATTAATTGGCCGATTAATGCTCATAACACCTTTGACCTTGAGTTACATTCTTAAGAATTATATCCTTATAAATAGGGATAACACTTGCATGAGGAGAGACACAGAAATAAGAAACACTTACACGCACAAGGTTCTTGATTTGTACCTAAAACAAGAACTAACACTTGGTTTTATCCCAAGAAGGTATTCGTGTTAACCCATGCATAGGGTTGAATAATCTTCTTTGGAAAGTGATTACACGACTTCAAGTGATATTTGGTAACCAATTCATTGATGCGCAGTTAGGCTATTGATTATCTTTTTCCTATTGGAACGAGTAAACCCCAACAATCAAAGAAGATTGATTTGTGATAATCAATGGCGGCTGCAATGAAGCATATGGTGGCTAACTTCTCCAAACTGGACATGTTTGAAGGGGTTGATTTTAGGAGATGGCAAAAGAAGATGCACTTTTTCTTTCTACCATGAGTGTGGTGTACGTGCTGACAACTCCTATTCTTGATGGTGGTGATGATGCTACCTTGGAGGATATGAGGAAAATGAGCAAATGGGAGAATGATGACTAGGTGTGTCGCGACATAATTCTCAATGGTATGTCTAATTCTTTGTTTGATATTTACCAAAATTTTGAATCTGGTAAAGAACTATGGGATTCCTTGGAAGCCAAATATATGGCTGAGGATGCATCAAGTAAGAAGTTCCTTGTGAGTGATTTCATAAATTACAAAATGACTGATTCAAGTCCAGTCATGGAACAATACAACGAACTTCTTGGAATACTTGGTAGATTTACACAACATAAAATGAACATGGATGAGACCATGCAAGTCTCTTGTGTCATTGACAAACTACCTTTTTCTTGGAAAGACTTCAAGCACAGCTTGAAACATAAGAAGAAGGAGTTAACTCTTGTTGAGTTGGGAAGTCATTTGCGCATTGAGGAATCCCTCGGGGAGCATGACAGTGGCAAGCCAAAGAGCAACAATGTTGTTGGTTCATTAGTTGTCAATATGGTGGAGCATAATAACTCCTCCAGGTACTATGACAACAAGGGAAAACGTAAGCATCAGGATAACACCAAAGCTAATCCTAACAAGAAGTCATCAGTGGCTTGTTGGAAGTGTGAGAAACCTGGACACTTGAAAAGGGATTGCAAAGGTGTTGGCACTAGAAACAAAGCTAGTGGATCAGGCACAAATGGTTCAATGATTGGGTCTAACAACACAGAAAGGTCAGAATATGTTTAATGAATCTCTCTAGATTTATTATGTTACATATGTATCTGAAGCTTATTTTGTACAGGATGATGATGTGGCGTGGTGGGTTGACTCTGGAGCAACAGTTCATGTGTGCAAAAATAGATGCTGGTTCAAGACTTATGAGTCACTGAATGATGGGTCTATTCTTCACATGGGAAATGAGTCAACAGCCCTAATGCATAGACATGGTTGTGTAGATCTTAAGTTTACTTTTGGAAATATTGTTTCTTTGTTTAATGTTTTGCATGTTCCTCATATTAGGAAGAACTTGGTTTCTAATTGTGTTTTGAATAATTGTGGTTACAAACAAGTGATTGAATTTAATAAATTTGCTTTATCTAAACATGGTGTGTTTATTGGTTTTGGCTATTTGTGTAATCAAATATTCAGGCTTAATATAGATTCTAAGATAACTAATAGTTCTAACATAGTTAGTACTGCTAATTTAAATATCGATCCAGTCCTTATGTCTACCACTAAACTAAATGATTCATCACTAATAGCATCCTAGACTAGGCCATGTCCACTATAAGAGAATGCAAGATATGTCTAAGGATGGGTTAATTCCAGCCTTTGACATGGACATTGATAAATGTCAAACTTACCCGCTGAACAAAATTACTAAGAAACCATTTCAAGATGTAAAACATGAAACTACAGTTTTGGTGTTAGTCCATAGTGACCTATGTGATTTGTATGCTACTCCCTCATTAGGGAATAAGAAATAATTGGTAACATTTATAGATAATGCTTCTAGGTTTTGTTATGTTTATTTGTTACATTCAAAGGATGAAGCATTAGATAAATTTAAAGTATTTAAAACTGAAGTTTAATTACAACAAGGAGCCCAAATCAAAAGACTTAGTACTGATAGGGGAGGTGAGTACATGGATACTTTGTACTTTCATTCTGTTGGAATAATCCATGAAACACCTGCCCCCTATACCCTACAACAAAATGGTATATCAGAAAGGAAGAATAGAGTACTGAAGGAAATGGTTAACTCCATGATGTCCTATTTAGGGCTAAGTCAAGAGTTTTGGGGTGAAGCTATGTTAACAGCTTGCTATTTATTAAATAAGGTTCCCAAAAAAAGAAACAAGATTACTCCTTATGAACTCTGGACTAAGAGGAAACCAAACTTGAATTATCTCAAGGTTTGGGGTTGTAGGGCTGTTGTAAGACTCCCTGATCCAAAGGTGAAAACCTTTGGTGAAAGAGGCATTGAATGAATCTTTGTTAGATATGTTAAGGATTCCAAGGCTTATAGGTTCTATGTTATTGAACCTAATGATTCAGTTTCAATAAACTCAATCATTGAATCAAGGGATGCTAACTTTGATGAGACTAGATTCTCTTAAGTCCCTAGACCAAGCCTTAGGACTCCTACTAGAGCTGAGGACATTGGTGCTTTAGTGGAACCTAAAAGGGTCATTGATGAGGTTGTGGTTCAGCAACATGAGCCTGAGCTTAGAAGGAGCACAAGGCATAGGACTCCAAGGAATTTTGGGCATGATTTTCAACTATACTTAGTTGAAGGGACAATGAATGAGGTCTCTGATCAATACTCCTATTGCTTTAATGTTGAGGATGATCCCAAAACATTTGATGAAGCAATGAAGTCCCAAGATGTTGCTTTTTGGAAAGAAGCAATAAACGATGAGATGGATTCCATCATGGGCAACAACACTTCGGTGTTGGTTGATCTACCTCTAGGTTGCAATCCACTTGGATGCAAATGGATTTTCAAAAGAAAGATGAAGGTTGATGGAACTATTGAAAAGTTCAAGGCAAGGTTAGTCGTTCAAGGATTTAGGCAAAAGTCGGGATAGACTACTTTTATACTTATGCTCCAGTAGAACGTATCAGTGCTATAAGAATGTTGATTGCCTTGGCATCAATTCACAATCTGATTATTCATCATATGGATGTAAAGACAACATTCTTGAATGATGATTTGGATGAGGAGGTTTATATGAACCAACCTCAAGGTTTCATCATGCCTGGTCATGAAGCTAAGGTGTGTAAACTGATTAAGTCCTTATATGGACTAAAGCAGGCACCTAAGCAATGAAATCAAAAGTTTGATGAAGTGGTTTTGTCTAATGGTTATTTACTTAACCAAGCTGACAAATGTGTACATAGCAAATTTGATGAATCTGGTAAAGGAGTTATCATTTGCCTATATGTTGATGACATGTTAATCTTTGGTACTGACCAAGTTCAGGTTGACCTGACAAAGGAATTTTTGTCATCAATATTCTCTATTAAAGACATGGGGAATGCTGATGTTATCCTTGGCATAAGGATTAAACATGAAAGTGATGGTATTGTAATTTCTCAGTCTTATTATATTGAGAAGATCTTGAAGAAATTCAATCACTTTGATTGTACTCCAGTGAGTACACCTATGGATACAAGTGAGAAACTAATGCCTAACAATGGTCATGTTGTCTCCTAGCTTGAGTATTCTAGGGTGATTGGTTGCTTGATGTATGTCGTGACTAGTACTAGGCCTGATATAGCATTTGTAGTGGGTAAACTGAGTAGGTAGACTATTAATCCTAGTACTCAGCATTGACAAGCTATTCAGAGGGTACTAAAGTATTTGAAAGGAAATATGGATTATAGTCTTTCTTATACTGGATATCCTTCAGTGTTGGAAGGGTACACTGATGCAAGTTGGATCAGCAATACTAAGGATTATTCATCCACAAGTGGTTGGGTATTCCTTCTTGGCGGTGGTGCAATTTCTTGGGCATCCAAGAAACAAAATTGCATTACTAGTTCAACAATGGAATCTAGCTCTAGCAGTTGCTGGTAAGAAAGTTGAATGGTTGAGAAACTTGCTTCTTGAGATTCCATTATGGGTCAAACCTATAGCACCCATATCTATTCGTTGTGATAGTGCAGCTACATTGGCTAAGGCTTATAGCCAAATGTACAATGGTAAGTCAAAATTAGGTGTCAGACATAACATGATTCGTGAGCTCATCATGAATGGTGTGATTTCTATAGAGTTTGTGAAGTCTCAACAAAACTTAGCTGAACACTTGACAAAGGGATTGGCTAAATAGTTGGTTATAAAGTCTGCTAAAGGGACGGGTTTAAAGTCCAAACTAGTCACTGAATGCTAGGACACCCAACTATCTACTAAGGAAACTTAGGAGTTGAGTTCAATGTGGAAAGCTGAATATTCAGGGGACTGAAGTACATGTTTTACATATCTTCCCAAGGATGTGCTTGTACTTGCTGAAAGGAGGTTGAAGTTATAAACTTCTCGATGGTTAATTTTTTTTTTAAAAGTGCTTAAGCAGGAGCATGAACTAAAGAGGAACCACCTATATAAATGTTGAGGTTTCGCCGCCTCAAGGAGCATGGACTTTGGCTCTTACATCATGTATGAATTGGATATGGACACATGGCTTGTATGGTGTCAGGAGCGTTTTAAGTGTTTCAAAACTTGTGTGTATTTTATTTTCAGGTATTCAAAGTAGTTGAAGGGTTCAATCCTTAAAACACCCCGATTCTCGAATATTTGAAATGATGTACTAAGATGGAAATTCAATCCTCGAGACATTTTCATTTGTGCATCGGTTTTGTTAAAGTTGATTTTCATGCAAAAAGGAATTGCATTAAATTAGGGATGATTGTTGGAAATTTACTGCAATTGTGGGAACGGGTCATACTTGTAAATGGGTTTGGAGGTACAGAGTGTACACTGACCTCCTTGGACTCAATATAGTGGTTGTGTTGGTGGTTGTATCATCAGCAGGAGGAGCAGGAGGAAAGTGTTCATCATCATGAGGAAAAGTTCATCAGTAGGAAGTTGCTCCTGCAGCTCCTGTTGATGAACCACATGCTGATAAACACTTGACTTAGCTAAAAAAATTTGTAACCTTTTTGACCGATTTATGAGAGGTTTAATATTGACTTGGTGACCAGGTTAATGGTCATGTAAGCACTATGCTTTCATGTAGGCAGTTATGAGATTTATTGACCGATTAATGCTCATAACACCTTTGACCTTGAGTTACATTCTTAGGAATGGTATCCCTATAAATAGGGATAACACTTGCATGAGGAGAGACACAGAAATAAGAAACACTTACACGCATAAGGTTCTTGATTTGTGCCTAAAACAAGAACTTACACTTGGTGTTATCCCAAGGAGGTATTCGTGTTAACCCAGGCATAGGGTCGGATAATCTTCTTTGGAAAATGATTACACGAATTCAAGTGATATCCTGTAATCAATTCATTAGTACGTCATTAAGCTATTGATTATATTTACCCTGTTGAAATGAATAAATCCCGAACACTCTATGTGTACTAGGGATTTATTTTCACACAACAAATATCTCTAGTGTAGGACTATTTTACCGTCACACAATATAATTTTTCTTTTGGTTTCATAACAATAACAACGATACGGTAGGAAGACTGTTCCAAATAAACTTTCGGCTAAAGCAAGATACTTTTGTGTACAATATGTAACATTGCGCTAGAGGTGTCACATAGAGGAGGGCAAATCTTTTTTTCTGTTTTCAAAACAAGATCGGCTTTTAAACCGGTTTTGTTTGAGTCAACCGATCAACAAACCGGTTTATAAACTTTCGGCTAAAGCAAGATACTTTTGTGTACAATATGTAACATTGCGCTAGAGGTGTCACATAGAGGAGGGCAAATCTTTTTTTCTGTTTTCAAAACAAGATCGGCTTTTAAACCGGTTTTGTTTGAGTCAACCGATCAACAAACCGGTTTGATTTAAACCGGATCAGTTTAAAATCGTTTTTAGTTAGCTTTTAACCGGATCGTCCGGTTTTAAAAGAATCGGATCAGTTTTAACCGGATTTTCACCAGTCTTAGCCATTTTATAAAACCTGTTACAAACCAGCAGATCGATTTGAGAAAAACTGTTTTTTCTTAACCGGTTTCAAATTCTTTTCAGATCAGTTCATAAGCCGGTTTTTTTTCCCACCTCTAGTGTCATAGAAAAGGAATTTTATGTGCTAATCTAGCATTAAGTTTTGACATGTCTGAAATGTAATGGATAATAATGAACAAATTGTTTGCCAAAAGACAGCAATAAAGATTTAAATCAGAAGATAACTTTCAAACTAACCACTTGATGGTTAAGATCAAGAGGTCACAAGACCATAGAATGACATAAAGTTTAAGACTATTAACCAAATTATTCAAATCTACTACGCAAATTTCTGAACTGTCAACGACCACGACGACACTTGCTTAATGTAGCTAAACGCCATTGTTGCCATTTTGAAGTGGCATAGGTGTCAGTCCGTTAGTACGATATCGAGCTTGTGGGCCAGCAGGCTGCTGTTGTGTTATACAATGAATGTTACCTCCTCCAAGAACAATTTCCCTTGCCCCTTCGATCTTTACCACCTAAGTCAAACAACATACACAAGGTTCAGTTTGCTTTTACATAAAACGTAAGGTATGTACATAAAATGCAACAATAACAGAGCTGAAAGTAAAGCTTACTTCACGATCAGGGAAGGCTTTAGACAGGACGCGCACTGCTTCCTCATCCCATTTTGGGTCTCCAAACTGAGGTGCGATAATCCCTCCATTAACAATGTAAAAGTTAACGTAAGAAGCAGCAAGCCTTGTGCCAGGAAGCCTTGGTTTAGCCTCACCAACCTGTGGTCAAAATTTTAGTTAAGACTTCCCTAGCTGGGTCAAATATTACATCTTCCTTAGAAAACTATGAATGAGTGCTACCTGAACAAATCCAGCAGCCTCTTCTTCTGTCATATAGAGAGGCCCCGGTACATGGAGTTTGATAACTTCAAATGTTCTACCATTAGCATCGGTAGAGTTTGAGAGAACAGTTAGAGCTTCTACAGCTCGTTCATATTGAGGGTCTGATTCATCATCGGTCCATGACAATAAGACTACACCAGGCTTCACGAAACAGCACATATTGTCAATATGCCCATTAGTATCATCATCACCTGTATACATAGATTATGGAAATATGATAAGTATATATATATAGCTATCTTAGCTAAGAACACAGGTTTGGTACCATATAGTCCACGTGGCAACCAAACAATCTTCTTGACTCCGAGATATGATTTTAGCTCTTCTTCTATTTGTTCTTTTGTGAGATGTGGATTGCGGTTTTTGTTCAACAAACACTCTTCAGTGGTAAGGCAAGTCCCTGAGAGATAAAATAGAGTTTAGAAGATATAGATTTCAAAAATACTTCGTTCATAAAACCGAAAGGATTATACTTAGGGGGTTAACAATACACAAGATGTTACCTTCACCATCTACATGAATGCTTCCACCTTCGAGAATTATAGATTGTGGGAAGCGTGGGACCCTCTCCATTGAAAGAATCTAACAGTAAATGAAAATTAGAGAAATTGTAAGCATCAAAGTTGCTAATATATGTACGTATGCATGTGTATGATCATTGTGAGTGCTAACCTTTCGTGCAACAAGAAGATCATCACTCCAGTCTATGTAGCAACCATCATCGACACCTAAAATACCCAAGCGTATCAAAAATGAAAAAAAAAGACAAGAAAATCCAAGTATATAATAGAAAATTTTAGTAACATACTAAGAAAGAAAAACTGTTCGAGCTAGACTTACCGCCCCAACTGTTGAAGTTCCAATCAATACCAGCGACATTATGTTCTACTTTCCCTGACTCCAATTTTCCGTCACGCACAACAAACTGTATAGGGTATACAAATTATAAAACAAGAGTGATGAATCCGTTTGTAAAAGATGGAGTGAAATGAAAAAGAAACTTTACGGTTGGACCACTGTCACGAAACCAGGAATCATTCATACTCATCTCAGCAACCCTCACATTATGAGGCAATAGCTTGCGTGCATTAGCCCACTGCGAAAGTAAAATAAAACAAACATTAATGTATGTACTGTTAGCCTGTTCTACTCTAAACTGAAAAGAGTTTAAATGACTCGAAATAACATGATAGGAATCAGCATTAGAAAATCTCGATGATAAAGATGATTAGAGAGAGAAAGAAAGAGCCCCACAGCCTATGCTTTATATTTCCTATTCAAAGTTGTTACTTGTGTGCCCACTAACATTTAGACATCAAATACCCTTACTTATTATACAGTTCAAATAGTATCATCTAATACAGTTTGACTCAGTGACTAGCATCTATTTCCATATTGGATCTTCAAGTCTTGTTTATATGTCCGAGATATGTGCTATCGAAATGATGAAGGCAGGGTTAAAAAAAAAAAAACAGAACAAGTCACACATTGTTTGTTAAACTCATAAACAAATGTTCTAGTGGTTGACTAAAAACTTCCAGTCATGTATGCTTGATTTCCACCTGAATGCCTAATCAGCCTAATGGTCAAAAGGGGTGCAAAATTACATATAAGTGGTTAACTTCATTTTGTAGCATGTCAATCCTTGCAAGGACCCCAGCTTCATTCAAAGAATTGCAACATTCTAAGGCTCAAGGAAGTAGGCGTGAGCCTCGCTCGGTGAGAGGCCACCTCACGCGCTAGGCACCAAAACCACAACCCCAACTCACACGTGTGTTTTGGAAAAGGCAAAAAAAACAGGGTCGAATGGTGACTGAAGATGAATTACGCGACACCTACATCAACTTAGAGTTGTAGATACTTTTATATGAAAATGAATTATCTCTTCCCTTTTATGTCCTCAGCTTTCATCCAATGTCACTAACTGGTTTAGAGCATGCTTCTATTGGATTTAACCCTTTGCCTAAAGTTCAATTCGGAATCTTGACTGAATTGATAATATTTTGAGTTCTTGAAAAAAGCATGTTAGAACACCTACTTAGAATGAATCACGTACTAAAACGAGGTATGCCACAATGAATGATCATCCTGTGTTCCAAACAGTCCTAAATGATCCTGGTAATCTATCCTAACATTCTAATCCATGATAATTCAAGTTCCATTCAACACGAACAGCAACGAAAACCAAATGTACTAAAACTAGTTAATCCTAGGATCCATCATCTAAACACTCGTTTAAAGAAAAAAAACAGCCAATTAGCAAATATGGTTGGAAAAATGAGATATATAGATGAACCTGAGAAGCAGTGGCACAAACAGTAACAGGCTCAAACTGAGAAATAGCTTGAGCAACTTTGGCGAAAATAGCCTGGCCATGGACCCCGTTATTTCTCCAATTATCAGGACGCTCCTATAAGTCAATATCCAAACAAAATCTTTAGAACCCAATATCAAGCAACATTTTTTATATAAAATGAAAAGATTTTATGAAAAGTGAGTGAGCGAGTGACTGACCGGCCAACCAAGCCATGTTTGGGAATGGGTTTCCCATTCAGCAGGCATGCGATAACCATGGCTAACCGGTGTTCCTTCTGTTATATCCATCTCCGGCGACCTGACCTGACCTGCCTACTTTTTTTTATATATATTCACCAGTGGGCTGCTCATTGGGAAATTAATATTCGGCACTTATCAAAGAAACGCTATAGGTGTCATTTTAGACCAATCACACAAAGAAAAAGATGCCCCCCTTTTTCTTGGGACTACTAGTACTGTTAATATAATACAAATAGACAAAATGCATTTTTTCTCTTCAATTAAGATAAAAAAAATTCACTTTAAAAAAAATATCAACTAAATTATTTACTACCTCCGTCCCAAAATTATTGTCCACAGATAAAAAACACACAATTTTAGAAAAACATCACTTTTTCAGCTTTCTCTCTTACTTTTTGAAGAAGGACAGTTTTATCCTTAACCAACTAATTTTATAATTCTTTATTTTTTGTAATAATAATCTCAAGTGAGGGTAATATGATAAACTCTAACAAAATTCTCTATCTAATTTTGAAAGTTTTAAAAGTAGACAATAATTTTGGAAAAACCCAAAATGGAATAATGGACAATAATATTAAGACGAATGTAGTACTTTTTTTAACACTTGTTCAAATAATTAATCTATTTTATTTGAGTTTTAATTATTAACAGACTCACATATAAAAACTAAATAACAAATACACCTCAATTTATCTCTTTTCTCTCACCCTACTACTTCATCACCCCCACTAATACATTACCACCGCCACTACCATATTTGTAACCTATCACTGTTAAATCATCATGTCTTGGTGACATTTTTTGCAAATTATTAATCTTACACGTTAAGTTATTTGAGAAAATTTAATTTGCATTTTTATTTTTTTCACATGTTAAAGGATATACCATAATTATTTTTTTTGGTTTGATTTAATAATAGAGATAAAAAAAACACGGCGAAATTATTTTTTAGAACTAATGACAAAGCAAAAAATATCACTAGTGATAAACATTATTTTGTCATATTTACAATTTTAGTTTTTTCATTGGTTTTTACAGGTTTTTGGACATTTTGACAAAAAAAGGTTATTTAGTGTTTTTATGAGATTTAATCTTAGTTAATTAATTGTTATAGTTAATTTCTTAGCATGTACGTAAAAAGAATGAAGCAAAATAATTCAACTTTAAGTTATTATACTACATGTCGACTTTAATGTGACTTTTTTCAGATTATACTTATTTTTATGGGTAAACTACAAATCTTGTCCTTTTCTATCGCAAAAATGCGAGGAAAAAAACCCGAGAGCAAAGCTGATGCAAAAATGCCCACAAACTTTTCATTTTCATGCGAAAAAAAACCTTGAAACGTTAAAACTTAACTTTTCATCGTTAAGTCCCGTTAACTCCCTCACGTGCCCCACACGTGAAGGCATTTTCATCATTTATAGTCGTCCCAATCACGCCAGCCCATCCTCCACCTTTCACTTCGTGCGAAACAAGTCTCTATAAGCATTTTCCCGCCCACCACTTCTACGTTCACCTTTCCGTTATGCAAAAGTTATCCCAAAATTCGTTTTTCGGCAATAAAAACGATGAGCGTCCAAATTCTGACAATTTATTTCAGGGACTTAATTTGCACGACCTTTCAAATACTATATATGGGTAAGATCGGAACCTCTCCTTCATCCACATTTAAATTTAATCTAACCCTAATTCTCCAATAAACCATGTCGATTATTTACTTTATCTCCATGAAAGATGGTTGGAAGAACTCTAATCATAAATGAGTTGAAAGAAGTATGTGGTGATTCAGAGATTAACGCATGTATGGCCTTCTATATAGGTCAAATGGTTGCTGCTGAACAATCATTTGTGGATGTGTTGCGCAGTCAGTATGAGCAGCTTATGAATAGCCTCGGAAACATTGGAATGTTGATTGACAAATTGGAAACTAAGGTTGATAAAGAAGAATGTAGTTAGGTTGATTGTTTGAAAAAAATACATGATAGCGACACTAAGAAGTTGACTGATTTGACCAAGATGATTGACAAAGCTAGGGATGTTATTAGCTAGAAGCAAGCTTATGTTGGTCTCACGGATGATGGTACTGATTAGGGTGTGAAGGTTATGCTTGTTTTGTTGTTGTTTTTGTTTACCCCTGTAATTCCCCTGTTTTGATCGGGGTGTGTTTTTTGTTTAGTAATGAAAGTCTATGTTGCCTCCTTGTTCTTGGTTACTTATGTTAGAATTATTACAAATCATATCCAAACCCTATAGGCTCCTGCAAAGTTTGACATAGATTTGCAATGACCATTAAATCCATGAAAACCATACCCTAAATGTATAATTAGTTCATACAATTGTACACAATGGGGCATTTGTTAGGCTTCCAATATTGTCAACAGGTTTAATTACTTCATACAATTGCACACTAGAAAGTCAAACTGCATATTATAATTGGTATTTGATTCATAAATTTTCTATGCTAGGCTTCCTTCCCATAAACTATTACATAACAAAAATTAGATTAAACCCATAATAGCAAGTTGACATAATCTTATACTACTTAACCATATCAAACGAGTAAACATGAAACCATTCATTTATCATTATATTTCTTTTCCTTATTAGTCATCATTGTCATGACTCTTCTTCTCTTGAAGTCTTCCAACAGCTCTTGTGCAACAACAACATCATCACCATCATTTGTCTCTTCCATTACATGTTCAAGAGCCTTTACCTCAACAGCCTCTGCTACCACTTCTTCAACAACCACCTCATTTGAATTAACAAATTATTGAGCCACTACCTCTTTTGGAAACACAACTTCTTCAATAACCACCTCATTTGGAAGCACACCACCATTATTATCAACCTCATTTGGAAACACAACACATTATAGAAACACAATACCTTTTGGAAACACAAGATCTTCTTCATCCATTTGTTGCTTATAAAAAGCAAAAATGTCTTCTACATCTTTATATTGAGTTACTTGTTCAAGCTCATCTAGTGCTTGATCAATGTCAACAAACATGTCACTTATCTCTCCAGGCTCATCAACAAGATGATATGGACTATCATGCCAATCAATATCCATGCATTCATCCAAATCTTCATCACTGTCCCATGTAGAAAATCCTTTGACTTTCTACTAATGATATCACTATTATCAGTATCAAATTGGTGAACATCCATCCCCATATCAAAATCATCAAAATCAAAACCGACTTCATTATAAGAGACAACGTTTGAAACTTCTTGTTCATCCTGGTTTGCATCATCAAACCCAAAATTGTTGTCAAGCTCTTCCAATATTTTTTTAACTAAAACTCATCACTCGCCCTTCTAGTCCTATCTTCAAACATTTTTTTGCGTAGACCATGGTGGTGGGAACTCAATGTCATGATCACAGACACGCAAATTATTAGCAACTACAGTTCCGTCCCTCCAAACAAAGCTTGTCTGACAAAATGTAATCATTTTCTCACAGTTGTCATTGTCGAGATCTAACTCTTTCACAACGTCACCACGTACAACATAACCAACATTTTCTTCTACCACCACATCCTTACTCTTACGTGTATTTTGCTCCATCATGTGTTGATGTGCCAACGAAACACTTGTTTTAATATACACCTCTATTCTCCTAAACCTAAGAACATACTCTAAAAATCTGATAACGTCTTCTCCAGACGATAGTGGTAGCAAACCTTCGTCCAATGACTAGCCATGTATCTTAAATTACGGGAACAAAATCATACCTTCTATGTAGCCTAAATCCTTAAACATTTCTTCGAGTGTGTACATACCAAACTTGTCACAGTGAACTAGGTCAAACCAATTTATAGCATAGTGAGGTAAATTCACCATTGTAATGAATTTGTATAGTAAACAAGTTTTGATTCGATTTTGTGCAGCACAAATTAAAAAAAACATCAACAATCATTCACTTGACAATGGAAACTAAAAATATGGAAATATCGAAACTAAGCTTACCATATAAAAGACCTAAAGGAGACCGAAGCTTACCATAAAGGATACCCAAATTAGGGATGGTAGTACTACGAGAGAGATTTTGCCAAAACTTATCCATTTTATTATTATTGTTCTTCTTGTGAGATACATATTGAGAGAAAAAAAATGAAATAATGTAACATAAATAAGGGATAGTTTAAATTGCAAATTTAGACCTCAAACTAATTTTTTACCTTGAAAGAAACAGTGGAAGTGGCTGATGGAAAAATGGTTTCAGGGACATCTTGCGTATGAAGGGAACGGTAGAGGTAGGTTATCATGAAGGGGACAAAATTTCACTCATGTGCATGGCACGTGTAGAAGATAACGAGGATTAACGCTGAAATGTTAAGTTTTAACGTCTCAAGGGTTTTTTCGCATGAAAAAAAGGAGTTTGTGGGTGTTTTTGCACAAGTTTTGGTCCTAGGGGTTTTTTTCGCATTTTTGCGATATTCAAGGAACAAAATTTACAGTTTACCCTGTTTTTAGAATGAGAAAGGATATATCTACCAAAAATTTAAAAAAGATTTTTTCACAAAAAGATATGACATGCATTCATAGAATGATTAAGATGAGACGAACTATATAGATGAACATGTAATATCTATAGTAACGATTTAAGAAGATGAAATAAGTCACCGTTACACTTTAAAATTGTTTTGCTAGTAGTCCGTCTTGTTTTTATTCGTCCCAACTAGGGTAAGATAATCAATTCTAGCTACGTACCAAAACAATGGTTACCAAATATCACTTGGAATCTTGTAATCACTTTCCAAAGTAAACTATTTGATCCTTATGCATAGGTATCATGAATATCTACTTGAGGTAAAACCAAAGGTGTGTTTGTGATTTTGGCACAAATATCTAACCCTTTCGCATATTTGTTTTTGTGTCTATCATGCAATGTTATGATCACCTTTTTATAGGTGAAGTACTCAACTGTAGTCAATGGTATTAAGGGAAATTAACAGCCCAATAATTTTCTCTTAATATGATCCATAATACTAGGAAAGTGGTTACATGACCAATTAAAAGTGGTCATCAATGCAGTATAACTGCCACTTGAATTGGTCAAAACCTATTACAAGAGTACAAGTTCAGCTCCAGCTATGCCTATCCTTCAGTCCCTCTAAAGCAACAGCTAACCCCTAAAGGGTATTCCCACTGAAGCCTTCAGTACTGAAGAAGACCCACTGATGAGTAAACCCGCTGAGGATAAGTCCTCAAATGTATCATTCCCCAATGAATACCTTCAGTATAGAGTTACACTCACTGAAGAGTTAACCCACTAAAGATTATCAATGATGCTAAACAACATTTAACTACGATCTAAGTCAGGGCGTTTAGGGACCTATAGGTGTACGCTCCGTACCTCCTGACGCACTATCAGGTATGAACTTAACCCAAAATTGAACTATATTTCCAACAATCCTTCCCGATATAGTATAATACCTTTGCATGAAAATTAACATTAACAAAACTAGTGCATAAATGAAAATATCATGAGGATTGAATTTCAATTTTAGTACATTACACATTCGAATATTCGAAAATCAGGATGTTCTAAGAATTGAACCCTTTAACAACTTTGAATACCTAAAGATAAAATACACACAAATTTCAAACACTTAAACGCTCCTAACACCACTTGCCATGTGTCAATATCCAATTCATAAATGTTGTAAGAGCCAAAGTCCATGCTTCTTTAGAGCGAAACCTCAACATTTACATAGGTGGTTTCTCTTTAGTTCATGCTCTAGTTTTAGCACGTTTTCAATAAATTAACCATTAATAAGTTTAAAACTTCATCCTCCTTTTTAGTAGGTACAAGCACATCATTGGGATGATATGTAAAATATGTGATTCGGTCCTTTAAATGTTCAGCTTCACACATTGAACTCAACTACCAAGTTTCCCCAGGAGGGAGTTGGGTGTCTTAGCATTCAATGAATCGATTGAACTTTAAACCCATCCCTTTAGGAGACTTTATAACCAAGTCTCTAGCCAATCCCTTCGTCAAGTGATCAACTAACTTTTGTTGAGACCTCACAAACCCTATAGAAATCACTCCATTCATGATCAACTCACAAATCATGCTATGCCTGACACCTGAGTGCCTAGACTTACCATTGTACATTTGGCTATAAGCCTAGCCAATGCAGTTGCACTATCACAACGAATAGATTTGGGTGTCGTAGGTTTGACCTACAATGGAATCTCAAGAAGCAAGTTACTAAACTAATCAGCTTCTTTACCAACACCTGCTAGAGCCACAAACTCATATTCTATTGTTGAATGAGTAATGGAAGTTTGCTTCTCGGATGCCCAAGAAATTACACCACCACCAAACATGAATACACAGCCACTAGTGGATGCATTATCCTTAGTATTGCTGATCCAACTTGCATCAAAGTAACCTTCCAACACTGAAGGATATCAGTATAAGAAAGACTATAATTCATAGTTCTTTTCAGATACTTCAGTACCCTCTGAATAGCTTGCCAGTGTTGAGTACTAGGATTACTAGTGTACCTAATCAGTTTACCCACTACAAAGGCTATGTCATTCCTTTTACTGGTCATGGCATACATCAAGCATCCAATCACCCTATAATACTCAAGCTGGGAGACAACTTGACCATTATTAGGCATTAGTTTTTCACTTGATTCCATAGGTGTACTCACTGGAGTACAATCAAAGTGATTAAATTTATTCAGGACATTCTTAATATAAGGAGTTTGAGAAATTTCAATATCATCACTTTCATGTGTAATCCTTATGCCAAGGATAACATCAGTTTCCCCCATGTCTTTCATGGAGAGCTTTGATGACAACAAAATCCTTTGCCAGGTCAACCTAAAATTGGTTAGTGCCAAAGATTAGCATGTCGTCCACATATAGGAAAATGATGACTCCTTTACAAGATTCGGCAAATTTTCTATATACACATTTGTCATCTAGGTTAAGTAAATAACCATTAGACAAAACCACTTCATTAAAATTTTAATGCCATTGCTTAGGTGTCTACTTCAGTCCATATAAAGATTTAATTACTTTACACACCTTATATTCAATACCAGGCATGATGAAACCCTTAGGTTGGGTCATATAAACCTCCTCATCCAAATCACCATTCAATAATGTTTTATTCACATCCATCTGATGAATAATTGGATTGTGAATTGATCCCAAAGCAATCAACATTCTTATGGTACTAATACGTGCAACCATAGCATAAGTATAAAATTAGTCTATCCCTGACTTTTGCCTAAAGCCCTGAATTACTAACCTTGCCCTGAACTTTTCAATAGTTCCATTTACCTGCATTTTCCTTTTGAAAATCCATTTGCAAGTAAGTGATTGCATCCTGGAGGTAGATCAACCAACACCCAAGTGTTGTTGCCCATGATGGAATCTATCTCATCATTTATTGCTTCTTTCCAGAAAGCAACATCATGGGAATTCATTGCTTCAACGTTTTAGGATCATCCTCAACATTAAAGCAATAGGAGTATTGGTCTGAGACCTCATCCCTCGTACCTTAATCCAAGTATAACTGAAATTCAAGTCCAAAGTTCTTTGGAGTCCTAACCCTTTTGCTCTTTCTAAGCTCAGCCTCGGGTTGCTGGACCACAACCTCGTCTGTGACCTTTTCAGGTTCGATTGAAACATAAATGTCTTTAGCTCAATTAGGAGTCCCAAGGCTTGATCTAGGGACTGATGAGAACCTAATCTCATTAAAGTTAGCATCCCTTGACAAAGTTTATTGAAACTGAATCATTGGGTTTAGTAACATAGAACCTATAAGCCTTGGAATGCTCAACATATCCAAAAAAGATGCATTTGATGCCTCTTTCCCTCTAGGTTTTCACCTTTGGATCAGTGAGTCCTACAACTGTCCAACAACCCCAAACCTTGGGGTACTTCAAGTCTGGTTTCCTTTTAGTCTAGAGTTCATAAGGGGTATTCCTGTTCCTTTTGTTGGGAACCCTATTTAATAAATAGCAAGATGTTAACATAGCTTCACCCCATAACCCTTGATTCAGTCCTAAGTAGGATAACATGGAACTAACCATCTCTTTCAGTACTCACGTCACCTATTAGTCCTAAATCTTTTGATTTGCACTCCTTGTTGTCATTCTTTAGTTTTTGAATACTTTAAATTTATCTAATGCATCATCTTTGGTATGTAACAGATAAACATAACAAAACCTTGAAGCATCATCAATAAATGTTACCAAGTATTCATTATTCCCTAATGAAGGAGTAGATGCAAATCACATATGTGGCTATAGATTAGCTCCAAAACTTTACTTTCACTTTTTGCATCCTGAAAAGGTTTCTGAGTTATTTTGTTTAGTATGCAAGTCTGGCACTATTTTGTGTCCATGTCGAAACAAAGGATTAACCCATCTTTATACATATCTTGCATTCTTTTATAGTGGACATAGCCAAGCCTAGCATGCCATAATAATGAATCATTAAGTTTAGTGGTAGACATGAGGACTAAACCAATATGTATACTAGCAGTCTAACTAAGTTAGTATTGTTTGTTGTTTTAGAAACAATATTAAGCCTGAACATTTGATTGCTCGGATGACAAAAACCAATAAACACACCATGTTTAGATAAAACAAATTTATTGAATTCAATCACTTGTTTATAACCACAATTATTCAGAACGCTACTTGCAACCAAATTCTTCCTAATATCAAGAATATGCAAAATATTAAACAAAGAAACTATCTTTCTAGAACTAAATCTAGGATCTACACAACCACGTCCATGCACCAGGGCTGTTGACTCATTTCCCATGTGAAGACTAGACCCATCATCCAGTGACTCGTAAGTCTTAAACCAACATCTATCTTTGCACACATGAACAGTATCTCCAGATTCAACCCACCACGCAACATCATCATCCTACACAAAATAAGCCTCAGATATATATGTACATAATAAACCTAAAGAAATTTATTAAACACCTTTCAAGTGTCCAAGTTTCCCACAGTTCCAGCAAGTCACGAGGACTTCTTGTTAAGATTAGTTTTGGTGTTGTCTTGATGCTTACGTTTTCCCTTATTATCATTGTATCTAGAGGAGTTTTTATGCTCCACCATATTGACAACAGATGAACCAGCAACATTTTTTCTCTTTGGCTTATCACCATCAGGCACCCTGAGTGATTTTTTAATATGTAGATGACTGCCCAACTCAACAAGAGTTAAATCCTCCTTCTTATGTTTCAAGGCATGGTTGAAATCTTTCCAAGAAGGAGGGACTTTATCAATGACACAAGAGACTTGGATGGTCTCATCCATGTTTATATTATGTTGTGTAAATCTACCAAGTATACCAAGAAGTTCATTGTATTGTTCTATGACTAGTCTTGAATAAGTACTTTTGTAATTTGTGAAATCACTCACAAGGAACTTCTTACTTGATGCATCATCGGCCATATATTTGGCTTCCAAGGAATCACATAGTTCTGTTCCAGATTCAACATTTTGGTAAATATCAAACAAGGAATCAAACATACCATTGAGAATGATGCCACGACGCATTAATTTCCTCTTAATTTGCTTTATAATACCAGGAAAGTGGTTACCTGACCAATTAAATATGGTCATCAATGCAGTATAACTACCACTTGAATTAGTCAAAACCTTTTACAAGAGTACAAGTTTAGCTCCAGCTATGTCTATCCTTCAGTCCCTCTGAAGCAATAGTTAACCCTTGAAGGGGATTCCCTATGAAGACTTTAGTACTGAAGAAGACCCACTGATGAGTCAACCCGCTGAGGATAAGTCCTTAGATGTATCACTCCCTGATAATACCTTCAGTCCAAAGTTACACTCCCTGAAGTGTTAACTCACTGAAGATCATCAGTGATGCTAAACAACATCTGCCCACAATCTGAGTCAGGGCGTTCAGGGACCTATGGGTATATACTCCGTATCTCCTGACCAATTATCCGGTATGAACTGAACCCACAATTAAACTATATTTCCAACAGTCCCCCTTATATAATGTAACAAATTAACCATGTATCTTCAATGAGATATTTTGGGATACATGTTTTCTGAAAATAAACAACCTTTGTACAATTTGTACTAAACTACAACGCAAATATTTAGTCATCAATTCGTCATGGTAAGTGTTACCCAAACAGATGTTAACGAAGAAACAACTTTGATCATTTTTTGGGACTCGATATAGGTAGCATTTAAGTACCAACACATATTTAAACCACCAAGTAATTTTTACAATCTAATTAGAGGTGCCATTCAAACTGAAGAAATTCTACACACATGAATATGCATATGTGCATAAAACAAAGATGCAGCAAGTTCAAACACTTTTGTAGAAACTTGATCGTATTTAGATTTCAACTTATTTTGTTCATCTTCTCCAATCTCGCCTTTGTTGGTTTGCTTAACATCAATACACAACATGTTGGTCTCTTTGTCGCACCCACATTTTCAACATCATGCAACCAACATGTCATCACATACTCGTATTCATATTATTAACAAGATGTAAATCACATACTTTACCAAATCATCTATTCTCTTTCACTCAAGACAAGTCACTTTACAAATTAGTAATGGAGTTCTAGCAAAAGCTTAGAAAATAAAGTCACGACATTAGACGATAGTACATTGAAACTTACTTAGTTTGATGAAACATTAACATATGGGATGGCACCCTCTTTGCACAATATTAGAACATGAGTTATCACATCAATTGGAGTAATGTCCCAACAATTACACACACTTTGCATTCGCCCAAAAAATTCAACACTTAGAAAAAAGGAATCATTCTTAGCACAGGAAACATATTCCAAGTTCACATAACGATTGCATGTCTTAATCTGTTAGATTATTGGACCTAATCAGATTCTTATACTAACTTGTAAGGACTGATTGTGTTTTTTTATTTTCATATTTAGTCCTTTGGGTCTACTATGTAAGGACAAGAGACCAACTTAAACATATTCCCAAAGATTACTCCTAGGATTTTGGGCAGAGGACTTGGTTACAAAAGTAGCAAGGGCAGATGGCAACAGATCCTTTGCCTTGACCATATACTCTCTCTTTTATAAAATCTTGTAACTCTAATTTATTCTCAGTTTTGGCTTGTAAATAAATTATCATGTAGATAATAGATCTACACCTGTGTAGTAGTGATAAATTGGTATTTTTAAAATTATGTTCTTTATTCACTTTGTTTTATATTAACACAATCGTTTTAGAGCTCTTGAATCATGTTTTTCTACATGGTATCATAGCAGGTTACATAAAATAAAATTTTTTTTAGGGTTTGATAAGAATTGGTGTTTTTTTATTTTGTATATATTTCTTGGTAGATCTGCTATTAAGAAAGCCAGATCTATTATTTTTCAATCTTTAAATTTTTGGAGAAAAATTAGGGTTTCAACTTTTTGTTGGTTCTTTGACCGAGGTGGGTTATTGTGTTGGATTTTTCGATTGGCTGATAGATCGTTGGCTATTGGTGATTTGCCCTAAATTTTTGGAAAAAAAACTAGAGTTTGTTCGTGGGAGGTTCCGTTGCTTCCTAGACTAAGTGAATCTAGGAGTAACAGTTTGATTCTGCTTTATCGCGTGCTCTATAACGCCTCTCACTCTCTCTTCTTTTATTTAGCTTATATTAATGGATCCTTAATTTATGCCTTGCCTTTGACCTACCACCTTGAGTGGTATGAAAGCATGAGAACTTTTAATTTAGTTATTTTCTGC
This sequence comes from Glebionis coronaria, assembly GCA_025667525.1. Lineage (NCBI taxonomy): Eukaryota > Viridiplantae > Streptophyta > Magnoliopsida > Asterales > Asteraceae > Glebionis > Glebionis coronaria. The sequence goes on along the minus strand of CM046875.1, from coordinate 610,590,464 downwards.
TCTTTGATTTTTTCCCTTATCATGTCTGATCATGGTGAGTCTGATACTGATAGTGTGGTTGATCTAGTCACAGTCATCATTAAGCTTGCTGTTAGCAACCCTTTACATTTACACCCTAATGACTCTATTGTTTTAACTGTTGTGTCTGTTAAATTAAAAGGCATTGATAATTATCAAGTTTGGGCTAATGCTATGTTGTTAGCATTGGAAGGAAAAAATAAAACTTGCTTTATTGATGGAACTTGTATAAGGTGTATTACTGATGAATTCTTAACTCTATTTTTGATGAATTGTTTATTAGGCAAACTGAAATTGAGTATTTTGAAGTTCGTTTTCTCTCGATTCTTGACAAATTGAAAGTCCTAAAAATCTCAAGTCTTTAATTGTTCTTGGTTGTCAAGGTTATTTGGAAGTCTATGTCTATTTCAATCAACACGTAAAAAATGGAAAATATAAAGCTACGTATCCGTAAAACACTTTGAAATTACCAAATACTATTCATAAAGTAAAAATTTTAAATGCATAAAAGTAAATGTGTTAAAAATGTAGGCTAAATGAAAGTACAAGGGCTAAAATGTAAGTTTCAGAAACTAAAAGGACCAAAAGTGTAAAATTTAACCAACTTGTAACTACTTTTAACAAATTTAACAAACTACCTAATTGATTTTAGAAAAAATTAAAATTACAAGGACGAATATCTTGCAAACCCTAAAAACAAGAGAATTAAGCACTCACTGAAAACAGTTAGCAAGTAAAAGGACCATAGTGCAATTATTATGCAAAGTTTAACAAAAACGGGCTAACACTTATGATTAAGCTCGTTTGAGCTTATAAATGGACCAAATAAGCTCTAGTTTGTTTCAAAATGCTTAAAATGGAATTTTAGCTAGACATGCACAAGGAAACAACTTAAAAGCTCAAAAATTACAAGATAGATTATTCTAATAAGCCAAGAATAAGCAAACTAGCAAACCAAACTTCCACAACTTGATTTTTATGAACAAGCTGATTAATAAGCTGACAAAGAGTATGGAATGTCTTTCCAAATTGAAAATGGTTAACTAAATAATCCATAATCTGAAATTAAGCTCAAAAGTGCTTATTTAACCAAACGTTGACCAAAAATATCAAAAAGATGAAAAACACCAAATCCACTCAGGACATGTTTTTAACAATATTTGTGAAGAAAATTTGGCAAATTTGTGAAGTGGAAATGGAGATTCAAGAAAACAGATTAGCTTTTATCACAGAAACATGCATTTGGTATTAGGCTTATTAAAAAGCTGATTCCTAACTGAAAACTAGATACTGTATAGTTTCCTTTTACAAACTTGATCTTTGGATGTTATGCTACAACTAGAAACAGGTTTCAAGAAAAATGATCAAGAAATGAATCAATGCTAGGTGATTGAATTATGCTAGTTAACTAATGAAACTGATTTCAATATTTGACCCATACTTTTTTAAGACCATTTGCCTTTTTGACTAATGTTTTGACTTCAAAATGAACCAAAAGTGATTACACAATTATACTAGATGTAAATGAGTTATCAATCAGTAAACAAACTCTAGCTTCCAAAAACCATTACTTCCAAACACCATTTTAGAAAGCTATTATAAAATTTTTCAAATGAATTTTGAGTAAAAGTGTGAATCAAGCTATGACTGCTATCAAGACTTATTTAGTTAATGAAATACGAGTAGAATGAACTGAATTCAAACTTGCAAACACATTTAATAACAAAATGCACTCAATGACTTTTACTGATGAAAATGAAAGTTGAAATCAAGTAAAATAAGATTAAGGCTGTAATAACACTCAAAAGCTATCACACTAACTCAATTACACTAGCATCAAACTAAAAACATGATCATTTCAGCAAGTAATGTTTACACTAGGAATTTAGCATGCATAACAATTCAGGGGAACCAAAAACAAAATTTCAAGACCTTTTAGCTTGAAGCCTTAGAGGAGTGTTGAACTCTCTATAACTACTTCCTTCAAACCCAATCTACTAAAATCAACACTATATTCACCTCCAAAAGCTATTTATGAATCAAATCAACTCAATCTTCTTCTATCTACTTTAACAGGTACTGGAATGAACTGGCTAAGCTGAATCAAACTGGATAAGCTTCCAAAACGTCTCAAACAAACTTCATTGATCAATTATGATCAATGAAATCACAAGGTATTAACAGAAATGCAGGAATGAATGAAGTAAGATAAGAGAAGAGTATGAACTGAATATTTTAGAGTTTTATTTATTTGGAGGGAAAAGAGGTTACAAAGGCTAACTGAATAACTACCTCTCAAGTGTGTTTCAAACACTTGAGAGAAGTTAACTAAATGAAAGATTATCTAGAAATGGGAGAGAAAATTACAAGTGTATGTTTTTCACACTTTAACTACATACTAAAAATGAAGGTCCTAGCTGCTATTTATAAAGTCTAGATGATGAAATGTTGAAGTGGTTGACGTGTCTTGACCAATGGGGAAGTGCCAAGTGTCAAGGACTAGTTGATTGCAGATTCTTCATCAAGAACACAAAAGGGGTTTTTGATTCTGTTGACTCTCAGTCTAATTAAGTTGTGTAGTTGAATTCGTCTTCTCATTTGGAGTCTCTTTCATGTAGAAAGTTTGTCATGAAATGCAGTGTAGCTCAAATTCGATACTGGGTTCGTTGATGGTTGAAGATGACACGTGTCGTCTTTTTATTGGATCTTAGCCTCACACACGGATCATTATCCGTTTTTGGATAAATAGATTATTGGCTGGCTGCTTTTGATTGGTGGAGAGGAATTAAATGCGCCCACTATCCAGATTGTTTATTTAAATGAAAAGTATTCGTTAGTGGCCAGCTGTCAGCTTGTTTGGCAATCCAAAACCCATTTTCCTTGCATTCTGATTGGATGAGAGAGTATACATACGGATTGATCCAAAGTTTTGTGTAAAGTTGACATTTCTAGTCCCTCTTTTTGGTAGAATATTCAATTGAGCCCCTTTCTTCATTCTTTTGGCAATTTAGGTCCTTTGACTTGTATTCTTGACTATTTAAGTCCATTGACTTGGTTGACTTGAAGGTTGACCAAGTTTGATTTAATCTTGACTTTTTCCAAAGTTTGCATTTAAGTCCCTTAACTTTTGAATATTATCAAAATAGGTCCTTCATCTTCAAATGGCTTGTCATCTTTGATCCTTCTCTTGTCTTTTCATCATAAATGAGCTTGATTTCCACTTGTTTGCTTGAAATTGTATCCTTGTTACCTATTAAAGCACAAACACAAAACATACCACATAATACTGCTTTATAGCACAAAAGTTAGGTATTTTCTATGTGTTTTAAGGTGATTTGTTGATTAATTGATATGAGATTTTGCTCATATCAAATCTCCTACACTTGAACATTTTTTAAAACACAATTTTGCATTTTTCTCATAATTAACCCACCTTGGCCAATATGAAATGCATTTACACTACTTTACTCTATATGATGCATGATTTTGATTTTGTACAATGCAATGCAAAGAAGAATAATTCTATCTATATATATATATATATATATTCATAAATGGTTTTGATGGAAAAACTCATGAAGAAGTCAATGGCTTAAATTAGGGCTTTGGTACCATGGACACTTATCATCCTCAAGTTTCACTTCCCCCATACCAAGCTTAAAAATGGGATCATTGTATTCACAAGTAAAAAGTGCATCAACTTATCCATGATAATTAAATGTAGAACCGGTTATTATTTGAGCAAATTGCTTGAATGAAAATTTGTCATTATTTGAAGCGTGAAATATAAGAGATTTAAAATCCAAAAATAAGGAAGCATGATTTTAATCCTAAGTAATCCTCTCATCCATTACTTGAAAAACCGCTCACAATTAATATAAGTCCGTCTCAAGAATAATAAGTCATTCGCCTTATGTGTAAAATCCTCATGTCATGCATTACTAAGTAGCTACACACTCGCTATGAAAAGAAAAATAAAACTCACGTAATAATTTACATCCGCCGCCTTTTTGGGACTTTGGATCTTCAATCCCGCAACCCGTCAAGGTAATATTGGATTGGAGCAACTATTAGATCCCTGCAACCCGTCAAGGTAATATTGGAATCTAATAGTTACTATAATTAACACTTCACTGCCCCTCTTGGGAGTCTTGTGTAATTATTTTTTTTTCTCTTTTTTCTAGCCACTCATTTTTTTTCAAGCCGCTCTTATTTTTCTTTATTCTTACAAAGAAAGTTGAAAAGAATAAAAGGAAAAACACCCGCTATGTATTAAGCATGACATAAGTCTAGTACACATAAAACATTCTAACTTAGAATCTTAAGACGTACTTATACCAACCATGAATGATTAGTCAAAAATGCATAAGAGACTACAAACCGATTAAAACCGTTCTTGATTATTTATTAACATATATACATGCGAAGAAAATAGAGGCAAAGAAAAAGAAGGGTTTAGCCACAAGTAACTGTCATGAAGTTTATCTAGCCCTTTTATACTTGTTTCAACTCTATCATCTCCCATGCTCCACAAATTTAAAATCTCAAATAATGAGATTAGTGGATGCTTAGCCTAATAGACCAATGAAGGACTACATGGTTAAGGATACTAGCTAGAGTAAGCTTAGATAAGCAAACTCGGGTTGAGTCAAAATATCCATGGCGGGCCTAATATGTCAAAGAAGTCTAAATTTGTTAAACCATGTCCTTATTATATTTTTTCCTCTTTATATATTTTTGATGAAAAGCAAAAGAAAAATATATACAATGCAAATGTATTATGCAAGTGAAAAATGATTTATGCAAAAATTATGAATGCATATTTTTGGTGGCCAAAGTAGATCAACAATTTGAAAAATATTTGAAAAATTATATTCCAATTTATCATGAAGTTAAGGCAATGGTCTAGGTAAGGTCACTTCGATAGAAGTCTCTCCTACACTTAAGATAAACATTGTCCTCAATGTTTATGAGTATTGGAGTAAACTCCCCTACACTTAGGACATTGATAACTTTGTTTAACTTAAGCTAAGGAAGAGACAACTAAAGGGTATTCATTTTAAGCACAAGGTTGAATATCACAATAGAAAAAACTAATCGAAGTGAACCGGATACAAGGGCCTCCTCCATAAGCTCCAATGTATGAAATGAGAGATAGCAACCCTTGAAACAAACACCAAAAGACGAAGAAAGGCCACCCCTCCACTTCAACTCTACTATAACATCCTTTAATTAAACCTAACCTATTTAGATCTACTCTATGTTTTCTAACCTAGTTATTCAATGCTTGAGTTTTTTTAACCCTAAGTCTCTAGCTTAACTCGCCCCCCGAATTAAGTTGTCCTTGGGGAAACCATCATGGAGAATAAAGGATATCACTTTGAAGCACGTCTCACATGATACACTCAAACTTAGCACATTTCCATTTACTATAAAATTTACAATATCCGCCTCGATAAATGGAATGGTCCAACGTGTCTCAAGTTTTTCCAACATACGAAATCTCTCATATATGAAGCACACCATGATCAAATACATAGTTTCCATCTCTACATTCGAACAACTCCAAAATAGGTAGCATCACCAAAGTAAGCTCATATGAGAAGTCCATATCAATCGAAATCACACTCTTAAGTTGAGTAGATGAAAACCAAGGTGTCTCAAATTTACGTATCCCAGGATCAAAAACCTTTCCCTTCATGGGAAAGTAAGAAGATGAACTCGTATCAACCATATAAGATTCCCCCTTAGATATCAAAGCATCATGAGACAATGAAGGTGTAGGTATCAAAACATTCATAACAATTATGTGCATGTTGGGCTCCTCATCATCATCAAAAGGTGGGTAATCTTCCATAGAAGGCATAGAAAAAAGAGAATCAAGAGTAATAGTGTCTTGTGAAGTAGGTGTAGGCTCTATGGTCCCAAAAAGCATGTTCTCAATAAGACGAATATCATCTTCCCAATTAGAATCACTATCATCGACCTCTAAATCAGTATTATCAAGATAAGCCTCTATGGTGGCATCAATATCCATATGAGAATCCATATAAAAGGTTTTGGGTTCTAAAGGTGCCTTAGGTGAAAAAGGATCAATCTCTAAGAGTATAGGATCTTCATCAATAACCAACTTCAAGGGTGGGAGGGTGGGAATAAAAGGCTCAAAGAAGGTGTATTAATGAGAGAATCACTCAAAGGGATGATATGATCATAAAAATCAATAGGTACAACCTCAAAAACCGGTGAAGAAATATCAATGAAAGGTTCTTCTTCTATGGAATCATCATCATGATTTGTGTTCAATGCTTCAATCGAGGAGATAAGATTATAAACGTTTGATAAAACCTCACGAATATGAACATCTTCCACTTCTTCTATAGAAGCAACATCTTCATCCAAATTAGGAATGCCATCTAGACATGAAAAGTCATCGGATAATATATCATAAGATGCCTCACTAGAATCACAATCATCATCCTCTATTTGTGGGAAGTCTTGCAAAAACTCTTCCTCAATCTTATTATCCCTTTCTTTAAACAATTCATCAAGATCAAAATCACCAAAATCACTAGTAGTAGCATGAAGGTCAACGTGTGATGAAATTTCAATGTGATCGTGACGAGAAGAGGTATCAATACAAAGCTCGTCACATGGTTCATTGGAAACACCCTCAAACTCTCTTTGGATTGAGGTAAGGTTCTCAACACTAGAAGAGGTTAATTCATCCAAATAGGTGTTTGTATTAGTGCTAAGAGGCTCGTCCCCCATGGTTAAAGAGTCGGTGGGTTCCATGCGAGGTAAAGGTGATGAAGGTGTGTATGGCTCAAGTATAGTCGGTGGAGAGATGGAAGGGTCTACAATAGGAACATCACTAAGTGTATCATCCTCAACATCTACTCTCAAATAGGGCTCATTATCAGGTAAAGCATCGTCAGGTTTTATGAGTTGCAAGACGTGTGTTTGCAAGCCTAAGATGTTCGGATCAGTTGCCCCTTTCATTTGCTCAAGTGCTTGCATTATAAATTTAAAAGCGTCTTCACTCGAGAAATGATAAATGCCTTGATTTTGAAAGGTTGTTTGATTATGACTTTGAAAGTTTTCTTCATTTTGAAAATCGTCTTGATTTAAAAATTCTTAATTTTGAAAATTGTCATGAAACCCTTGATAATAATCGCTCACGTATAGACGACAATTATTGTCACCATGCGGTCCTCCACAATTCGCAGAAGGCCCATACATAGCTCGATAATGCTCGTCTTGTAATATCTCAAAAATAGAACGATTAAACATGTGTGGCAAAATGGTCAAATGTATATACAAGTGAAATGGCGTTTAAAAGCTTCCTCGGAGAAGGAAGTAATACACCAAAGGTGGTATGGTTACACGCGTGCGAGTACACGTGTAAGTAAAATCAAGGAGTGAGAGATGAGCTCTCGTTCGACTTTTGAAGGAGAAGAGATTATCTCCCTCGAGATACAATAAGTAATATCCACAAGAAAATATAATATATGTAAATACTAATTGGGTGGCACACCACTCACCACTATCACTCTTGAAAGACCCACAAGGAAGCGGAGAAACGAGTCGGCGCGTAGCACTTAAGAGCCTGCTTCTTTAGAATGTGAAATACACTCGCCTTATACCCCCCCACACAGTGGTCTCTTTCTCAAGATCAAGTAGATTGCAGTATTTATCTATTGTGCCTTAATTAAGTTTGATCGATACACGTGTTAAGGACCGGAACGCTCCCTAACACGGTGTATTGCAAAAGCAAAACTTATGGAAGTATGTGGATTAAGTGTTCGTATACTATACATATCTATATATAATAATATATCAAAAATATTTTTGTATTTATTTGATTTTTTAAGAAAAATACTATATGTACGTAAAATCGATGAAAACCGATATAATATATATTTTTGGTGTAATCTTTTAGGAAAAAGATTACTTTTTGGATTTTTTATTTTTTTGGTTCAATTCTTTAGGAAAAGAACTGATTTTGTGGTTTTTTAGTTTTTATATTTTTATCTTTTTGATTTTTTATGTTTTTGATTTATAATACGTAAAAATAACGTTCACAAAGTGAACGGATCCCAAGATCCAATACGTCTCACTCGAAACCGTTAATCTTCACGAAAAGAACCGGTAGCGGCGCCATTTAATAATTGAGTATTTTGAAGTTCGTTTTCTCTCGATTCTTGACAAATTGAAAGTCCTAAAAATCTCAAGTCTTTAATTGTTCCTGGTTGTCAAGGTTATTTGGAAGTCTATGTCTATTTCAATCAACACGTAAAAACTGGAAAATATTAAGCTACGTATCCGTAAAACACTTTGCAATTACCAAATACTATTCACAAAGTAAAACTTTAAAATGCATAAAAGTAAATGTGTTAAAAATGTAGGCTAAATGAAAGTACAAGGGCTAAAATGTAAGTTTCATAAACTAAAAGGACCATAAATGTAAAATTTAACCAACTTGTAACTACTTTTAACAAATTTAACAAACTCCCTAACTGATTTTAGCAAAAACTAAAATTACAAGGACTAATATCTTGCAAACCCTAAAAACAAGAGAATTAAGCACTCAATGAAAACAGTTAGAAAGTAAAAGAACCATAGTGCAATTATTATGCAAAGTTTAACAGAAACGGGCTAACACTTATGATTAAACTCGTTTAAGCTTATTAATGGACCAAATAAGCTCTAGTTTGTTTCAAAATGCTTAAAATGGAATTTTAGCTAGACATGCACAAGGAAACAACTTAAAAGCTCAAAAATTACAAGATAGCTTATTCTAATAAGTCAAGAATAAGCAAACTAGCAAACATGACTTCCACAACCTGATTTTTATGAACAAACTGATTAATAAGCTGACAAAGAGTATAAACTGTATTTCCAAATTGAAAATGGTTAACTGAGTAATCCAGAATCTGAAATTAAGCTCAAAAGTGCTTATTTGACCAAACGTTGACCAAAAATATCAAAAAGCTGAAAATCACCAAATCCACTCAGGACATGTTTGTAACAAGATTAGTGAAGAAAAATTGGCAAATTTGTGAAGTGGAAATGGAGATTCAAGAAAATAGATTAGCTTTTATCACAGAAACATGCATTTGGTCTTAGACTTATTAAAAAGCTGATTCCTAACAGAAAACTAGATATGGTATAGTTCCTTTTTACAAACTTGATCTTTGGATGTTATGCTACAAATAGAAACAGGTTTCAAGAAAAATGATCAAGAAATGAATCAATGCTAGGTGATTGAATTATGCTAGTTAACTGATGAAACTGATTTCAATATTTGACCCATACTTTTTTAAGACCATTTGCCTTTTTGACTAATGTTTTGACTTAAAAATAAACCAAGAGTGATTACACAAGAATACTAGATGTAAATGAGTACAAATCAATCAGTAAACAAACTCTAGCTTCCAAAAACCATTAATTCCAAACACCATTTTAGAAAGCTGTTATAAACTTTTTCAAATGAATTTTGAGTAAAAGTGTGAATCAAGCTATGACTGTTATCAAGATTTATTTAGTTAATGAAATGAGATTAGAATGAACTGGATTCAAACTTGTAAACACACTTAATAACAAAATGCACTCAATGAGTTTTTACTGATGAAAATGAAAGCTGAAATCAAGTAAAATCAGATTAAAGCTGCAATAACACTCAAAAGCTATCACACTAACTCAATTACACTAGCATCAAACAAAACACATGATCACTTCAGCAAGTAATGTTTACACTAGGAATTTAGCATGCATAACAATTAAGGGGAACCAAAAAACAGAATTTCAAGACCCTTTAGCTTGAAGCCTCCTCTGATGGAGTAGAGGAGTGTTGAACTCTCTATAACTACTTCCTTCAAACCCAATCTACTAGAATCAACACCATATTCACCTCCAAAGCCTATTTCTGAATCAAATCAACTCAATCTACTTCTATCTACTTCAACAGGTACTGGAATGAACTGGCTAAGCTGAATCAAACTGGATAAGCTTCCAAAATGTCTCTAACAAACTTCATTGATCAATTATGATCAATGAAATCACAAGGTATTAACAGAAATGCAGGAATGAATGAAGTAAAATAAGAGAAGAGTATGAACTGAATATTTTGGAGTTTTATTTATTTGGAGGGAAAAGAGGTTACAAAGGCTAATTGAATAACTACCTCTCAAGTGTGTGTCAAACACTTGAGAGAAGTTAACTAAATGAAAGATTATCTAGGAATGGGAGAGAAAATTACAAGTGTGTGTTTTTCACACTTTAACTACATACTAAAAATGAAGGTCCTAGCTGCTATTTATAGAGTCTAGATGATGAAATGTTGAAGTGGTGTCTTGACCAATGGGGAAGTGCCAAGTGTCAAGGACTAGTTGATTGTAGATTCTTCATCAAGAACACAAAAGAGGTTTTTGATTCTGTTGACTCTCAGTCTAATTAAGTTGTGTAGTTGAATTCGTCTTCTCATTTGGAGTCTCTTTCTTGTAGAAAGTTTGTCATGAAATGCAGTGTTGCTCGAATTCGATACTGGGTTCGTTGATGGTTGAAGATGACATGTGTCGTTGATAGGTGTGAAAACACCCATCCTTTTACCACTTAATTATAATAATAACCAAGCCAAAACGTGTATTTTATGCCGTAAATGTCGGAATTATGCGTGGTTTGCGTTTTTGTTGTGATTTAGGATCAAAATGTGAAAAGGGAAGAAAACACGGGCTTTCACGGGCTTTTATTGAAGAAAAAGACAAAAGACGAAGTCAAAAGATCAAGAGTGCAAAAAGAACGGAAGTCCAAGGCCTATTCTGAAGATTTATCGAAGAAAAAGTCTAAAGACGAAAGTTTAATAAAGCCAAAGAACTTAAGTCTAAATTAATGAAGAAATTACAAGAGAAGAAGTCGAAGAATTAAGAAGACGAGAAAGAAAGAAAGAAGGAAGCAACACATGCTTAACCTTCCCTAATCACTATAAATACCCTCCTAATCTCACATTAGGAGGTGTTGGCTAAATTGACAAATTACTCTTCCACCTTTAATTACTTGCACTTTTCTTCATGTCATGTACTTAATTGCACCTTTAATTTCTTGTCTTGCACCTTAAATTTGTAAGCTTTTAATTCTTGTCTTTACTTTAATTGTTGAATCTTAATTTTAATCAAGTTTTTTATTAATCTCTCATTCTACCTTTCTTGTTCTTGATTTAATCTTTATGTTTATGTGCTCATTGTTATGCTTATTTGATTAATGGTTATGCTTTTATGTTATTGATTGTGTTTGCTTATTGATTTATAGCTTATTGTGTTTTTCTTAAATTTAATTAAGTGCTTATTAGTTAATTTTTATAAAAAGTTGATTTTTAATATTTTTATTATTTAGTGTTTCTAAAAGTTTTTAAATTTTGGCTTATTAGCTTTTTCTTAAATTTATTTTGGTTAAGTTTTAGTTAAGTGCTTATTTGTTTTTAGCTTAATATTAGTTTGTAGGTTATTTGCTCCTTTTGGTTATCCGGGTTTGGTAAAACCCTCTTATTCCGAACACGACTCAGATCCATCATTCCAGATAAGTGCTCGACTGGTATTCCGAATAATCCCTTCATCAGCTTATTCCGGATAGTGGCAAGATCTTAATCCGGATATACCTCAAAACGGTATTCCGGATAAGCAGTTATTCGAGATAAGGAGGGTTGATTATTTTGGATATAGGCTTCTTCGAGGAATTCCGGATAAGAGCTCGAGGATTATTCCGGATAAGGCTTATTTGGTTATTCCGGATAAGTATCGGAAGGGGATTCCGGATAAGCTTCTTGACAGGAGTTTTTCAGATAAGATCTCGAAGGGGATTCCGGATAAGCTTCACTTGGCTTATTCCGGATAAGCTGCCAGGAACCATATTCCGAATAGTGGATAGAACATCATTCCGGATAAGCGACAGGTTGGTTATTCCAGATAAGAGTGACAGTTTTATTCCGGATAAGCAGCAGGTTTGATTATTCAGGGTAAGGGTAAGATTGGATTCCGAATAGTGACAATATTTTGGATCCCGGCTCAGGTTCTGTTTACTTCCTTTTTATTTTCAAGCATTTATTTTTCTCGTTAGTTTTCTTTAAGTCATTTTAATTGCTTCTCTTTATTTTAAATTTCAAGTTTACATTTTTATTACATTGTCAAGTTAATCTCTCGTCACGCTTTATTTTTATGTCATTTAATTTACTTTTAAAAAGTTTTAATATTGCACCATTTAAGTTTTAATTAGTTTTAGATTAATTACCCATCATTTACGTTAAAGTCTTGCACATTTAATTTTACTACAACGACAACCTATTGTTCCCCACCAAAAGACAGCTGAGTCGCACTGTTAACTATTTTTAATTCGAAGAGACTGGATGAACAAATTTTCATACGGGTGAAAAACCTTGTATCAAATGGCGCCGCTGCCGGCTCTTTTCGTAAATATTAACGGTTTTCTGTGAGAGACGCGTTGAATTTTGGGATTCGTTCACTCGTGAACGTTACTTTTCTTGCTCAAAAATTTTCAAAAATCCATAAAAATTAAAAATTGTTAAAAATCCATAAAAATTAAAAATTTTCAAAAATCCAAAAAGATTTTATTTTTATAGTGTATATATATTGTCTATTTCTTTGGTACCTTTTTATTTTGCTTTTGCAGGTGTATGCGTACTAGATCTTCAACTTATCCAGAGTCCGAGACTCGTGAAGATTTAGATATGGTTGGTGTGCACAATAACAATAACCCACCGCACCTCAACAATAATAACAACAACAATGTTCTTCCACCACCCGATCTTCGGACAATGGAGGAGCTTTGTTAACCCACGATGAATGGACGAGGAGGACCGATTGCGCCGATGCAAATCACGACTCTGGAGTTTTTGTTTAAGCATCACATGATCCAGCAAGTGCAGAACACTTGTCCATTTCGCGGATTACCGGATGATGATGCCAACAAACACCTCGACAAGTTCATTACCGTTACTCAAAGCATGAAGTTGCCCGGGGTTACTATGGATTTTCTTCGCCTTCACCTATTTCCGCACACCTTATCCCACCATGCCGAAAAATGGTTTGATCGTCTTCCGAAGAATTCAATTCATACTTGGGATGAGATGACTCAACGCTTTTTGTCGCGCTACTTTCCACCATCCATGGTCACGAGCCTTCGAAATCAAATTAGTGGATTTACTCAAGAACCCGCTGAATCACTTTTTGATGCTTGGGAACGATATAATGTTTTGATCGATCGATGTCCAAACCACAACATGCTCCCCGTTACCTTAATTGATACTTTCTACAACGGTTTAACTTTTCGAGATCGTGATACAATTAATGCAGCCGTCGGTGGCACATTTATGAAAAGAAGACTTGAGGAGTCTAGAGAGCTTATCGAGAACATGACTACTCATCACAAAAATTGGGATTCATCCGCATCCTCAAGATCAAACCCGAGAGTCAATGTTTCTTCTACTTCTGCAAACCCTGATATCACCGAATTGACCCGCGCAATGGTCGAAATGAGCAAAAACATGCAACTTTTGGCTACAAATCAACAACAAGTTAAAGCTGTTGCAACTTCTTGTGAGACTTGCGACGGTCCTCATTCATACACTGATTGTCCTTTTACTCGTGACAATCCGAAAAACGTGTATGCGGCTTATGGTAATTATTCAACGGACAATTACCAAGCCCGACCTCAAGGTGATCGTAACTTGCTAAGTTATCGTTCGAACAACTTTCTTTCACCCGGTTTGTCTCCTAAAAACCATAACCCCAACAACAACTACAATAGAAGCAACCAAATCCCACCTCGAACTTCTAATCCTTATCACCCACCCGCTCCACAAGCACCACCCATTAATCAAGATGTTGAAACCTTAATGAGAACCCAAGGAGAGCAAATTAAGAATCTGCAAAGCCAAATTATCAACTTAAAAGGAGATATCACTAAGCAAGGTAATGATATTAGATCCGAGCTTCGACATGATATACAAACCTCCTTTAGCACTCAAACAAATGATTTGAAGAATATGCTGGCTAGTTTCTTACCCATTCCTCGACCCTCTACTTCGGGCTCTCTACCTTCAAATACCGTCACCAACCCAAGAGCGAATGTGAGTGCTATTACTACACGCAGTGGAGCAACCTTAGTAGGACCATCTATCCCTCCCCCAGTTACTCCATCTACACCTCTTCCACCACCATTTATCCATCCTACTCCCACGCCTAGTATTAGTTCTCCATTACTGTCTCCACCTCTTACTGAAGTACCCAAGAAGAACCCTTCACCAACCCCACCTTCCACCTATAAACCTAATATCCCTTATCCTTCTCGCTTAGACAAGGCTAATTTTCAAACCAAGGATGACATTCGAGTGTCGAACTGTTTGAAGATGATCTCTCAAATGAACTTCAACATTAGCCTTGTTGAAGCACTTGTCCACATGCCGAAATTCGTCAAAGCATTCAAGGAATTGCTTAATAAGAAGGAAAAACTGGCTGAGCTTGTCAACACACGCTTAAATGAAAAATGTTATGCGGTCATTTTTAAAGAACTTCCGGAAAAACTTGGAGATACCGGTCGTTTCGTGTTGCCTTGCATTTTTAACAAAACCGAAGAATTTACTGCCTTAACTGATCTCGGGGTAAGTATAAATTTGATGCCTTTAAGTGTTTGAAAAACACTATCATTGCCCGACCTTACTCCAACAAAGATGACTCTTGAGCTAGCAAATCGCACCCTCGCTTACCCCGTTGGTATTGCCGAAGATGTGTTTATTAAAGTTGGCACCTTCACTTTTCCGGTCGATTTCCTTGTTGATTATGAAATGGACCCTCGTATTCCGTTAATACTTGGTCGGCCAACTTTTAAGAACCGGAAAAGATTTAGTTGATGTTGCCGAAGGTGAGTTAATCTTAAGAGTCGGGAATGAGGAAAAAGTTTTTACAATGGGGAAGATCACAACAAAATCAAAGGGAAGAGAATCAGCGAATATGATTAATGTGCTTGATGATTTTGTCGTCTACAACAATCTTCTATTCGATTCTTGCTATGATAATCCACTATTCCAAGATTATGTGGATGATTCTCTTCCCAACTTAAATCCTCCGCCAATTTATGATTCTCCATCGATCTTTGATGCTTATGATGACGATTCTAGTTCCAATGGAAATGATTATGATGATTTTACTTCTGAGTATCCAGACATGCCCACTTATAATGATTTTGATGAGGCCGATACTCTCTCGAGTGATTCTTCTCATGATGACCTTACTCCTACTTTTGATGAAGATCCTCCACCAACAATGCTTGATCCTACTTTGGATGACTACTCATTTGAGGAAGCTTTTGCTACTTTTCTTAATACCTACATCCCAAATGAGAGTGATGCTCCTCCTTTGGACTTTGATGATTATGGTCTTTATCCTCCTTCGGATATTAAGAAACCCGTTCCAAAGGAGAAGAAGCCGGAAGACACCGATATCCGCAGTACTTATGTCTTGACACCTCTCTATCCTCCCTCTGAGGATGAGATTGTGATATTTATGAGCGCATCATTTTCAAATTCTACTGAGCCCGAGTCTTATTTTCCCCTAAAGGAAAAGGTGTTTGATCCCGATATTGCAATTTTTAAGCCATCTCAGTATCCATCTGATGAAATAAAAGGAAAGATTTTTGGACACAATGGAGATATGCTTGCACCTTAGCACACTTGCTACCACCGTGCTCCATCTTTGCTTAAGGGAACCTTGCCTACTCTTCTTTGGCTTTCCTTGTTCGCCTTAAGCTTGTGCTACTTGATGGATGAAAACCATGTATTTAATCCCGGTGGATGTTTTTCAAGCTTCTTCCTATGCTAGTCAAGGTCGAGTCAGGCTCACGACTCGGTTAACAAAAACAAGCGCTTCTCAGGAGGCAAACCGTAGTATCTATCCTTTTTCTTTGTTTTTATAATAAGTGTAGGGGGAGACCCTAGTATGTGTATGTTGTTTTCTTTCTTATCATGTGCAGGGATTCGCGCTTTCAAAGATCCATTCTTGACGACTTTTGACGACCCGTGATTCCGTGTACACGTCTTCCCGGTTTTATCCTAAACTCTTTTGATTCTCTATTTTATATTCTTTAATATTAAAATAGGAATCACTTTAGTTGTCTCTTCCTTAGCAAGATTTAAACAAAGTGCACAATGTCCTAAGTGTAGGGGAGGTTACTTCCACATGCTTAAACATTGAGGACAATGTTTATATTAAGTGTAGGGGGATTTCTATCGAAGTTAAGTGGGCTTTTCCTTGTATTTGTCCTCATTTTAACCGGAAAATTAATTTTTCGACATTTTTCAAAATTTTTGATCTATTTTGGCCTAGTAGTTTTCCTTTTGTTATAGTTATTTTATTTCTTTGTTAGAATAAATTTTAATAAAGTGGTTTTAATTTTCAAACGTTGTAAATCTTTTGACTCAACCCGAGTTTACTTATCTAAGTTTACTCTAGCTAGTATCCTTAACGTGTTTAAGTCAAGTTTTGCTAGGCTTTTATATAGGGAGCTTTAAAACGCGAAAGTCTTAACTCTCACGGGTTAAGAACAAGAACTTTTCGCAAGTTCCTATAATTGATCCTAGAGAGTCGTTTATCAAGGGAACTTTAAAATGCGAATTCTAAACTTGAAAAAGTCTAAGAGTTTGCAAGATCCTATAGATGACTCGAAAACTCGAAACTTTGATTTAATAGGCTAAGCATCCACGAGTCTCATTCTTTGAGATTTTAAATTATGGAGAACGAGAGATGATAGAGTCAATTATAAGTTTGGTGTTCTTTCATGAATTTATGTGAGTTAATTATAAGCTTTTTCTCCCATCGCTTGCTAATAAATATATTTGCAATAAATAAGATAGTGCGATTTGAAAAGTTACTTAGCTTCTAGCCCAAGATCGTTTAAAAGTTGCTCGGTATTAATTAGAGTTCATAGCCAAGGCATAACTTATTGAAGCGGGATGCGAAGATTGGCGAGTCCGAAAAGGTCCTAACAAGACATGAGGGCTACATTTTGTTGCTAAAGATCCAAAGTGATGTGAAGAATCATTTATCAAAAATCAATATGAAGGATCAAGACATACGACGAAAAGCAAATACTCCCGTAAAGATCATGGAGAAGTCTATCCGAAAAGGCCCTAACAAGGTATGAGGATAAATAGATCCAAGTCCTAAAAAGAGGCGGATCGTTGTATATCAAAATTCCAAATAAAGATTGGAGAAAAATGAAGAAGCCATGGTCCAAATATGAAGAATCTCTCAAAAAGTTCAAGTGAAGAAATTCCTATTATGAAGAGAAGACCATTATTTCATGAACGTCTCCCAAGATTTGAGGTATGAAGTCACTGCCAAATATCGGTCCGAGAAAGGTCTCAAATCGCGAAGCGAGTTATGCTAAGATATGAACTTTATGAGGTCCCGAGAAGCAGTTTTAAAAGATTTTGTCCTTTAGCTAACTATTGCTTAAATCGTCCCACTTTATTTTCGGCCTAATAAACTATCGAAATAAGTCAACGATGCATCTTCGTGATCATTCAAGACAACAATAAAATATAAGAGATACACCTAGGAATAAGGGAGTCTAAGTGAATAATTGGCCCACATGAGTTTGTGGTAGTTCGCTAACTTGTAATAACAATGATCTCGTTTTTAAGCTTGGTATGGGGAACGTGAAACTTGAGGATGATAATCATTCATGACATTCCAAAACCCTAAGGTAAGTTTTTGATCTTTCTTACTTGTTTTCTTCTTTTGAATATTTCGTAATTTTCTCTCTCTTTAATAAGGGCCAAGATGGATTAATTATGATGGAGAATGTAAAACGTGCTTTGTAATTAATGCATTGCATGAGGACATTGCAATGGTCAAGTGTAGGGGATTTGATAGGTGTGAAAACACACATCCTTTTACCACTTAATTATAATAATAACCAAGCCAAAACGTGTATTTTATGTCATAAATGTCGGAATTATGCGTGGTTTGTGTTTTTGTTGTGATTTAGGATCAAAATGTGAAAAGGGAAGAAAACACAGGCTTTCACGGGCTTTTATTGAAGAAAAAGACAAAAGACGAAGTCAAAAGATCAAGAGTGCAAAAAGAACGGATGTCCAAGGCCTATTCTGAAGATTTATCGAAGAAAAAGTCTAAAGACGAAAGTTTAATAAAGCCAAAGAACTCAAGTCTAAATTAATGAATAAATTACAAGACGAGTTTAATTAATCCTGAGACAAAGTCGAAGAATTCGAAAAATTAAGAAGATGAGAGAGAAAGAAAGAAGGAAGCAACACATGCTTAACCTTCCCTAATCACTATAAATACCCTCCTAATCTCACATTAGGAGGTGTTGGCTAAATTTACAAATTAGTCTTCCACCTTTAATTACTTGCACTTTTCTTAATGTCATGTACTTAATTGCACCTTTAATTTCTTGTCTTGCACCTTAAATTTGTAAGCTTTTAATTCTTGTCTTTAATTTAATTGTTGAATCTTAATTTTAATCAAGTTTTTTATTAATCTCTCATTCTACCTTTCTTGTTCTTGATTTAATCTTTATGTTTATGTGCTCATTGTTATGCTTATTTGATTAATGGTTATGCTTTTATGTTATTGATTGTGTTTGCTTATTGATTTATAGCTTATTGTGTTTTTCTTAAATTTAATTAAGTGCTTATTAGTTAATTTTTATTAAAAGTTGATTTTTAATATTTTTATTATTTAGTGTTTCTAAAAGTTTTTAAATTTTGGCTTATTAGCTTTTTCTTAAATTTATTTTGGTTAAGTTTTAGTTAAGTGCTTATTTGTTTTTAGCTTAATATTAGTTTGTAGCTTATTTGCTCCTTTTGGTTATCCGGGTTTGGTAAAACCCTCTTATTCCGAACACGAATCAGATCCATCATTCCGGATAAGTGCTCGACTGGTATTCCGAATAAGCCCTTCATCAGCTTATTCCGGATAGTGGCAAGATCTTAATCCGGATATACCTCAAAACGGTATTCCGGATAAGCAGTTATTCCTGGATAAGCAGTTATTCCGGATAAGGAGGGTTGATTATTCCGGATATAGGCTTCTTAGAGGAATTCCGGATAAGAGTTTGAGGATTATTCCGGATAAGGCTTATTTGGTTATTCCGGATAAGTATCGGAAGGGGATTCCGGATAAGCTTCTTGACAGGAGTTTTCTGGATATGATCTCGAAGGGGATTCCGGATAAGTTTCACTTGGCTTATTCCGGATAAGCTTCACTTGGCTTATTCCGGATAAGCTGCTGATATGAGTGATTTTACTCATATCATTTAGATCAATAATCACGCAATAAATGCATATAATCAATGAAAATGCCTTGTATATGTGTTGTTTTGTTGTTTCATGTGTGTAGGTACCAAGATCACGAAAACCGGTGAAATCGACACGAATTTGAAGAAAAAGATCATCAAAGCCAATTTCGAGCTCGTTGCTAGTGGATTTAATCTTTTTGAAGATACTGGGCTTTGTGGGTCCCACATTTGGGTAAATGGGCCCAAAAGCCCATTTGAGGAAATGTACTTTTCACTTTCGGATTACAAGCCCAACCAGGCCCAATTAGAATAAAGAGACGGATGGGGTTGGTTAGTTTGGGCCTTAAAGCCCAAAAATGTAATTGAGTTATTAAATGTAAACGAATGGTGATGGGTCAAATACCAAATCAGCCCTTTAGGGTTATATCACAAAGGAAAGAAAAAATTGTATTTATGCATTTTTCAGTCAAATGAGTTCAACCACATTCCACTATCACACGTTACTCACACACAATTAAATAATATCTTCGATACACTCTATGCTCACCTCTCACCATCTTTATCCCAAACCTGTAAAAAACCTAAACACTGCTCCAAACCCTAATAATTAAATCAACAAATAAATTGGGGGTTTTGGTTTGCACGTGTGATTCACACAAATTGATAATAATTCCCCAAGGAAATCGAAAGAGAAGATGGAAGGCATCTACATACGTGGCATCTTATGGTTGGCTGTGATAGCACATCATTCCTATTCCTCCAATCATTTGTGGCCAAATCAGCACACAACTAGCACAACTAGCACACACGAATGCCACGTTGGCGATCTGTGTGCTAGTTGTCTCATCTCAACCGTAGGATCAAGACAGAGAAAGGGAATGAATAAATCAATGGCCAAGAGTAAAGATTCTCCTCAACAAATTCGCCCAAGTGGGTTTGGGGTTAGACTATGAAAACCCCCAATTATTCTGTAATCATCATCCCATTTTTTACTCTTAAAGTTATTATGTTAAATTAGTTCTAGGATAATCTTGTATTTTTCTTTAATCTAGCATTGTAATCTTTTATGATTATTAATAAAAGTTGATTTATTCTTTAGCAAATTCGTGTCTACTTTACTGTTTTAATTAAACATTACAATTTTATTCTTCTACTGTTTTGATATAATAATGTTCAGTATATTTAATTGAGCTTAAATAGTAGCTTTAGTTAAATATTATAAGAATAAAATTTGGGGAATAAACTTTCCTACTGAAAGTTTAAATGAAAAAAATGGTTTGAATGTGGAATTGTATTCGGTGATGTTGATGGTGTTCGAAGATGGTGATTAATGGTGGTTTATGGTGTGGATTCAGTTTGAAAAGTAGGATCAACGCCTCACTTCGTCTCAAAGGCTTTCTCCACCAGGTTTGTTTCTTTTTTTTATTTTTGTTTAATGTTTATTGAATTCCTGTTAATGTTTATGTAATCTGCTTGTTAAATTTGGATTTGAGTAGTATTTTGATTTGGTATTAAGTTGTTTGGTACCTGCATTAAGTTTAATTGTAGTTTGTATTTGGTTTTGCTTAGTTAGTTATTTGTTTTTGCCTAAGTTGCTTTTGTAAGAGTTTTAACTGATAAAAGCTTATTGGGATGAGTTTACTGATGGATTAGTGCAAGTTTCAAATAAACTGATTTGATCAAAGGTTTTTCTTATCTAATATTTGGTTCAGATCTTGTCAAATCTGTGAATGCTTTTATCAGATTTACAATCTAAAATTCTTTTGAAATAATCTGTCATAAATCTGTTTTGATGTGGTAGTTGTTTGGAGCTGCTAGGGTTATTGTTATAATTGCTAGACTGATTTTCTGATGAGTTTTTATACTGCGATTGAGGTCTTTGTTCAGTTTTGTAATACGTTGAAATATGTCACAAACTTCTTGGGTTGCTGGAATTTATTTTAGATGCTTGCTGAAATCTATCTGCTTATAGGAGATTTATATTACTATATTGATTACTGGTTTTGCTTTTGATTTTGCTGATAATATAGGACTTGTTGTTATTGTTTCTTGATCTGTCGATTTAAGTGTTTTTTTTATCTGATTGTTATTTGATTCACTGAATATCATTGCTATCAAACTCAATCTGGTTTGATTAGTCTCAAGGACTGATTCCTATCAGTTTCCTAAAATAAGCTTTGCATAATAGTTACTCCTGTGACTTAGGAGTCTTATTTTCGCAGTCTAAAAAGAATAATAGTCACAAAAATATGTCTCTAGAGGGTCTCGAACTCGCGACCTCGCGGTTCATAGTCTAGTGTGTTTACCACTGAGCTAACATGCTCTTTTGAGTTTATTTTTAGTCACTTAATTAATATAGTAGATCTGTTGCTGGTAGATTTTGATTTAAGTTGTGCTTTGATTTAATTTCCATTTTTAATAAATTTTAAATAATGTTTTTATTAAAGTAATTTTGAGTTTTTAAAAATAATAAATAGTTTCAAAATAAAATGAAAATGTTTTTATTAATTTTAGGAATCTAATTAGTTTTAAATAAAATTAGATTTAATTAAATTTGTAGTAGCAATATAGTTTTTAATAGATTTAAAAATAGTGTAAAAGTTATTTTAATTAAATAGGATTAATTTTTAATAGATTTTTAGGTAGTTTAATTTTTATAATAGCTTTTAATTTTTAGTAATTAATTTTAGATTAAATTAATTTGGGGTTTACGATTCATGCACTTTAGGATATAATTAAGTTTTAAATTGGTAGATTTAATTTTTAGTTTAAAAACCGAAAACCAATCCGAATCAATTGTCCAAATCGATACTAAACGTCTCAAATTCATAAGATCTTCGTGTACAACGAACTTGGTTCACCAACGTGTTTAATTGAATCCGTCTTTGGTAATTTTAGACTATTACTTTCTCCTAAAGGTAATTTTCTAATTTACCCTATAACGATCACATCAAAAAATTTGGCGCCGCTGCCGGAGATCTTGTGTACGATTCGTTTTTGTTGAGATTTGTTGATCGTTGATTTGAAGACTCTTTCCGTCCTTGGAAAGTTTTGTTATTTTTCTATTATATAGTATGTATCGTTTTTCTTGTTTTTTGTGATTATTATATTGTATTACGTAGAACAATAATTTTACCTACTTTTCAAATAAGACCTTAGTTGGGATTTCATCACCTAGCTATTGTATTCGAATCCAAAACAAAAATAAAAGGCAAAATAGATAAATACTAATAAGAAGTTTGAACTCGATTTATACAAACTATAAGGTGGGTATAAGGCGACGTGCTATAAAAGGCCGTCTAAGGAAAAAGGTTTTTAAGTGCTTTGTGTCACCTCGTTTCCCCGCTTGCTTGTGCGTATATTGAGAGGGACGACCTATTATTGGTTTGCCGACTCAAGTAGTAATAAATCTTATTTTTGTAGTTTACTTATTGAACCTCGAGACGTTTAGGTTTTTACCTATCGTTTCAAAGTCGACCGAGGGTAATTTACTTCCATAGTAGTTATCCGTATTCCTTGTTTTTTATCGTATCATTTTTTATTGAGCAATACCAAATAAAATACCAAAAATAATCTTCTTCTTGTCTAATTTCTTTTCTTCAATCCTCTAAATTCTCGTCTTTGTAGTGTATGCAATTACGTTCTTCTCGACTTGTGATTAATTTTAATAGGCTTGAAAATATTCCTCGTAGAAATAGAAATCGTCAACAACGAATAGTGGAACCCGAGCTTCCACTTATTGTTGTAGAGATGGCCGATAACCGAACAATGGAGGAATTGCTCCGTGCACCCACCGAAGGGTATGGGGAAGCAATCGTTGTTCCGGCTATTTGGCGGATCATTATGAGATTAAGACGGGTCTTTTATCGCTCATTCGTGCCGACCAATTTCGTGGCAATGAGACCGATAACCCGCACTCTCACATTCGGAATTTTCTTCGAATTACCTCGACTCTCAAGTTTAGAGATGTGTCGAATGACGCGATTAAGCTCATGCTTTTTCCGTACTCACTCGAGGGTAATGCTAAGATTTGGTATGAGAAAGAACCACCGGGTTCGATCTTAACATGGGATGATTTAGTGTCTAAGTTCATGAATTATTTCTTTCCACCGTCTAAGACAACACACTTTAAGAACGAGATCACTAGATTTGAACAAAAAGTGCATGAATCGTTTGGGGTTGCTTGGGAAAGATTCAAAGATTTGTTGAGACAATGTCCACACCACGGTTTCTCGGAATTGCATCAAATTAATACTTTTTATAATGGTCTTAATATGATTGAACAAGATTCTTTAAATGCCGCCGCGGGTGGTAATCTTTTAAGAAAAACTCCGAGAGACGCGTGGGGTATAATTGAGAATAAGTCTAGAGCACAATATTCACGAAACACACCGGGTGTTTCCAATGTGAATTCATTTAATCCCGAGATTGCTAGATTGGACTCAAAGATTGACACGATTTTGCATGAGCTTAGGAAGAATTCTCATGGATCGATTAATATGGTTGAGAATGTTTGTGTATCGTGTGGTGGAGCACATCCTAATTATGCTTGTTTAACCACGGGGTTTGATCAAGCTAGTGCTTTTGCCGCGACGGGAACTTATGGCTCCAACGGTCAAGTTCCTCGTCAAAATCATGTTGCTCCACCGGTTCAAAATAGGTACAACAATGGAAACAATGGGAGTATTTTTAACTGTGGTAACCAAGGGAATTATAAATGGGTTTAATGCTAATCAAAACAATCAAGGTTTTCAAAGCAATAATCAAAATGATTTGTCAAGCTACATTAAAACGAATGAGGCAAATTTGAAAGCTTTTCAAAATAACATTCAAGGACAAATGGCAACTTTGAAAAATGAGTTTACGATTAAAGGTCAAACAATAAGATTGAGCTTAATCAACAAAGACTTAAACAAAACCAAAACCGTTTTGAGCAAAGATTAGAGCAAAGTCAAAATCGTATGCAACAAAGTTTAGAACAAGGTCAAAATAAATTGCTTTCGATGTTTGAATCTTTTATGACCAAACCTTCCTCGTCTTCGGGTGGCTTACCTAGCAACACCATTCCAAACCCGAAGGGTGAGATGAAAGCTATAACCACACGTAGTGGGAAAGCTTTAGACGGACCTTTGCTTCCACATGTGAGTACCTCTCCGGTGAGGGAAGTGGAGCAAGAACCCGAGGTGGTTAAAGAAAAGGAAATTCCTATTCCACCAAAGGTAGACCAATTGCCTATTCCAGAACCCGAGCTTCCGAAGACTAAACCCACACTACCCTACCCTTCGAGACTTAACCAAGAGAAGCTCCGCGAAAAGTCCAATGCTCAAATGACTACTTTTTTAGAGATGTTTAAGAATCTTTATATTAACGTTAGTTTCACGGATGCATTGCTTTACATGCCTAAGTTTGCTTCGACTATTAAGAAATTGATGAATGATAAAGGGAAATTGGTTGAAGTGTCTACATCTTTAGATGCTAATTGTTCCGCGGTTCTTACACAAAAGCTTCCCAAAAAGCTTGGAGACCCAGGCAAGTTTTTTATACCATGTGATTTCCCTAATATGGAAGAATGCTTAGCATTAGCCGATCTTGGTGCTAGCATTAAATTGATGCCTCTTTCCGTGTGGAAAAGTTTATCACTTCCCGATCTTACACCTACTAAGATGACTCTCGAGCTAGCGGATCGATCGACCGCCTTTCCAAAAGGTATAGCCGAGGACGTGCTTGTCAAAGTAGGGAAACTCGTCTTTCCAATGGACTTTGTAGTTTGCGATTATCCTGAAGATTCTCGTGTACCACTTATTTTGGGAAGACCGTTTTTGATGACGGCTAGTGCTTTAGTTGACATGAAAGCGGGGAAATTGACTTTAAGAGTTGATGATGAAAATATCACGTTTGATATTGGTCATATCTCTAAATATTCTTCCAAGTATTACGAGGAATCAATTAATCAAATCGATGTGATTGATGTTGCTTGTGAAGAATATTCTCAAGAAGTGCTTGGATTCTCGGCTTCTTCTAAAAGTGGCAATCCCACTTCATCGAATCCTATTATCTCTTTGGCTAAACCTCCACTCACTCCATTTGAGGGAGGTGACTTCATTCTTGAAGAGCTTGAGAATAATGGTTATTCAAAAATTGATAAGGAAATTGATGATTACCTTAGCACACCATTTGATCCTAGTGAGTTTGAAAGTGAGAATTTTGATCCCGAGGGAGATATTGCTTTAATTGAAATTTTTTTGAATATGGATCCTTTTGAATCACCACCTATGGAATTAAAAGTTGTGAGTGAAAATGAAACTAAAGTGAAAACATCTATTGAGGAAGCACCCGAATTAGAACTTAAGAAACTTCCCACTCATTTGGAGTATGCTTTTCTTGAGGGAACAGATAAGTTACCAGTGATTATTGCTAAGGGATTAAAGGAAAATGAAAAGGATGAACTTATTAAAGTGCTTAAGAAACATAAACGGGCCATTGCATGGAAAATCTCTGACATTAAGGGTATAGATCCAAAATTTTGTTCTCATAAAATTCTAATGGAGGATGATTATAAACCCGCTATCCAAAATCAAAGAAGGGTCAATCCAAAGATTCATGAGGTGATCAAAAAGGAAGTCACTAAACTTCTAGACGCCGGAATGATCTACCCTATCTCGGATAGTCCATGGGTTAGCCATGTGCATTGTGTTCCAAAGAAAGGAGGAATGACGGTTGTTACTAATGAGGATAATGAATTGATTCCTACTAGACTTCTGACCGGTTGGCGTGTTTGTATTGACTATAGGAAGCTTAATGATGCCACTAGGAAGGATCATTTTCCACTACCTTTTATGGATCAAATGTTAGAGAGACTAGCGGGGAATGAATTCTATTGCTTTTTGGATGGATTTTCCGGCTATTTCCAAATCCCCATTGACCCTCGTGATCAAGAAAAGACCACATTCACTTGTCCTTATGGAACATTTGCTTATCGTCGCATGCATTTTGGACTATGCAATGCTCTGGGGACGTTCCAAAGGTGTATGATGGCCATTTCCATGATATGATCGAGAAAACCATGGAAGTCTTCATGGATGACTTTTCGGTTTTTGGGGAATCTTTCACTTCATGTCTCTCTAACCTTGAAAGAATGTTGCAACGTTGTGAGGAAACGAATCTTGTGCTTAATTATGAAAAATGTCACTTCATGTGCAAAGAGGGAATTGTGTTAGGACATAAGATCTCTAAGGCCGGTATTGAGGTTGATAGGGCTAAAACCGATGTGATTGCCAAATTACCTCCACCCACCACCGTTAAGGGAGTTAGGAGTTTTCTCGGCCATGCCGGCTTCTATAGACGTTTTATACAAGACTTCTCTAAGATAGCTCAGCCTATGACCCATCTTTTGGAAAACAAGACTCCTTTCATCTTTTCGGATGAGTGTATTCAAGCCTTTGAGATTCTTAAAAGGAAATTAATCGAATCTCCAATCTTGGTTGCCCCGGATTGGGACCTACCTTTCGAAATTATGTGTGATGCTAGTGATTATGCGGTAGGAGCGGTTTTGGGGCAACGTAAATCAAAACATTTCTTGCCTATACACTATGCTAGTAAGACTATGACGGATGCTCAAACAAAGTACACTATAACGGAAAAAGAGTTACTTGCCGTTGTGTATGCTTTTGAAAAGTTTAGACCATATCTCGTCTTGTCTCAAACCATAGTGTATACGGACCACTCTGCTATCAAATATCTTCTTAATAAACAAGATGCTAAGCCGAGGTTGCTCCGGTGGATTGTTCTCCTTCAAGAATTTAATGTCAAAATTCTAGACAAAAAAGGAGCCGAGAATCTCGCGGCCGATCATTTATCTCGACTTGAGAATCCTCACCAAAGCGATCGAGAGAACAAGGAAATCAATGAAACATTTCCTCTCGAGACGCTTGGTATGATTGCTTTTCGTGGTGATGATAGTACCCCATGGTTTGCGGATATCGCAAATTACCATGCGGGGAAGTTTGTGATCAAGGGTATGCCGTCCCAACAAAAACGAAAGTTTTTCAAGGATATCTCCTATTACTTTTGGGACGACCCCTATTTGTTTCGTGTGCGCGGATCAAGTGATTCGTAGGTGCGTGTTTGGCAAAGAAGCTCAAGATATCCTTAAATCTTTTCATGAAGGACCCACCGGGGGACATCATGGTGCCAACGCCACCGCGAAGAAAGTCTTTGATGCAGGTTTCTTTTGGCCTTCCATATATCGTGATGCCCAAGACTTGATCAATACTTGTGATGCTTGTCAACGTCAAGCAAAGAACTCATAAAGGGATGAAATGCCTCAAAACATTATCCAAGTTTGTGAAATCTTTGACATGTGGGGGATCGATTTTATGGGGCCATTTCTATCTTCGAAAGGAAATAAATACATTCTCGTAGCCGGGGACTATTTGTCTAAATGGGTCGAAGCTAAGGCTTTGCCCACGAATGATGCTCGAGTTGTGGTGAACTTTTTGAAACAACTCTTTGCTAGGTTTGGAACTCCGCGGGCTATTATAAGTGATCGTGGGACCCATTTTTGTAATGAACAATTTGAAAAAGTTCTAAAGAAATATGGTGTCACTCATCGACTTTCGACGGCTTATCACCCTCAAACGAGTGGTCAAGTGGAGGTTTCAAACCGAGCTCTTAAAAGGATTTTGGAGCGTTCTATTGGAGAAAATCGCACTTCATGGTCGGATAAATTGGACGATGCATTGTGGGCTTTCCTTACGGCTTACAAGACACCAATTTGTTGTACACCATTTAGGTTGGACCACGGAAAAGCATGCCACTTGCCAATTGAACTCGAACATAAGGCGTATTGGGCTCTTAAGCATTGTAACTTTGATTTGAGGACCGCGGGTGATCATCGTAAAGTTCAATTGAATGAACTAAGTGAATTAAGTGATCAAGCTTATGAAAGTTCTTTGATCTATA
This sequence comes from Glebionis coronaria, assembly GCA_025667525.1. Taxonomy (NCBI): domain Eukaryota; kingdom Viridiplantae; phylum Streptophyta; class Magnoliopsida; order Asterales; family Asteraceae; genus Glebionis; species Glebionis coronaria. The sequence goes on along the minus strand of CM046875.1, from coordinate 610,562,159 downwards.
AAGAGAAGACTAAGAGGATTCATGACTCTAAGATCAAAAACAACATTTTCAATGTTGGTGATCAAGTCCTCTTATTCAACTCTAGACTTAAGATTTTCTCGGGCAAGCTTAAATCCTGTTGGTCCAGACCATTCACCATTGCACAAGTTTTCCCTTATGGCACCGTTGAGCTAGCTCAAAAAGACGGGCCTAACTTTAAGGTGAATGGTCATCGTGTGAAACATTACTTTGGAGGGGACATATCTACGGAGGTTGTCCCGGATCTTCAAACTTTCCCTAAGGACCAATGATTGTGATAAATTACACCTTTTAGGGAAAAGGCGTAAAAGTGGTAAGTATCGAGTGATGGTTTAGGAAAATCAACACTAATGACCCTTAAGGTATGAAAGTTCGTTTCCCAAGGAGGTATAAGTGTGTGAGAAATTTGTTAAATGTTTGTGATTAATGATTGGTTTAGAAGGGGATGAGAAAAGAAGATGACGAAAACGTAAAAATAACAATAAACACTACTAGAAAGTTAAAACGTAGAATCTTAAAAACCACAAAAATAAAAATTAATTCTAAAAATTACCAAAAATTCACCAGAAATCAAAATAAGTAAACTAAGAGTTTACCAATGATCAAAACTTTTTCAAACCTTTTAAATAATTAAATATTCAATTTTTAAATGCTAATTAAAGCCCTAAAAATCAAATAAATTATCAAAAAGCCCAAATTAAGATTTTTCAATTGGTAAACCTCAAAAATGACCTAAAAAGATTAAAAACTATTTTTAGAAAATTTTAAACTAATAAAAACTATTTAAAATGATTTAAAAACTATTAAAACTTAAAATAATTATAAAAATTAATCTAAAAGAGATAAAATTATTCTAAAAGTTGCTAAATTCCTATTTTAATGTATTAAACCTAAGAAAAATGTAAAAAGTTGGAAAATGTGAAATTTTAAAAATAATAATAAAATAATAATAAAATAATATTAAAAATCCAAAAATTATAAAAAATTCTAAAAACTTGTAAACTAGTTTATTTTAACCTAAATAATCTGAAAATCAAAGTGAAATTACCAAAATACCCCTATTGGGCCCTCAAATGGGCCAAAACCAAAAACAGTCAACCAAATTGGGCTTTTGGGCCCAAAAAGTCAAACTTGGCCCAATTGACTTGAAAAAGCCCTATCTGACTTAAAATTCAATTCTAAGAACAAAACTCTAAGGCCCAAAAGCTGAATATGAGCTTATCACAGCTTATTTAACACTCAACTTATTCTTATTGGGCTTTTCAGCCCATTAAGCCATAAGCTAATGCCATAAGCTCTAATTTGACACACAACCTTCTTTTGGGATGCTTATGAGATCTGTAAAAAGAATTTTTGAAAAAGCTCACTCAATAAGCCAGAAATAAGCAAAGTAAAAATTCACTAAAAGACAAAATAGTCGTTTTAGAGATTTAGGGCACCTCAAGACTTGATTCAACTTGCAAAAGATTTCAAATGGACTCAATAAGCAAAATAAATCAACAAAAATCCAATAAGCACAACCAATAAGCCAGAATAAGCACAAATGAACTTATGAAAAAGTCAATGGAGTTGGTTTTCTAGTCAAACCCTAAAGTCAACCCACCTAATGCTCCAGTATGAACAAATGGGTCAAAATATGAGCACCTATTACAAAAACAAAGTTGTTGCTGGTTGGAATAAGCTATTATAGCTTAATGATAAGCTGAACCCAATTTTACACTATCAGTGGCAACTAGCAGGGGAAAGGAGTTCCCACTGCTTTGACTATTTGACCAAGCTTATTTGAGAGTTCTGGTTTGATTCAATTGGAAACAAAGGCACCCTTGTGATCAGTGAATCACAAGGAGTCAATAGCAACAAGAAAATCACAAATTGGTTCACGATAAGCCACAATAAGCCAAACAGTCACCAGATATGCACCAGATATGGAAATAAGCAGTTAAGCACTTAATAAGCAGAATTAGACTGAATAAGCCAACCAAACTTAAGCAGATGCATACACAAGCTATATAAACTATGAATAAACGCAAAGCAACAAGAATCAAACACTGAATCAAAGTAATCAACAAGATCAAAGCACAAAATGTTTCTGATGAACAATGAACAATATGTAGACAAGTTTTGCTGAACTACTTGACACTTGATCCAATTTCAAGCCTCAAATCCTTCTTTCCTGGTGTGATTAACTCAGATTTAGCACTTGTTAGCCCTAGCCTAAGCTTAGATCTAGGTGTCCTCAAAATCCTAGCCAATTTTACCAAGTTTTAAAGATTTTATAGCCAATTAATGAATCTATGTGATCAAACCCACAAAACCTGCAAACAGATGAACAAATACACCTAAGTAACAGATACCAACACTTGCTTACACAAAACAAGCACTTAACAAACCACAATCCTAACTTATGCAGTAAACCCAAACACCCTTTTAAAACTTGTTTTCACAATTTTTCAAAGGCTTATGCAGATTTTACCCACAAATCAGATCAATAACACCTCAATAACATCAAACCAACACAAATCAACAATAATCAACCACAATATCACAGATTCAAGCATAAACATGCAATAATCACCAAATTCAGAAAAATAAAAGAGAAAATGAAAAGGGAGAAGGATGCAAACCTCCAAGACCTACATCCAGGCCCTGGATTGTTTGAGCTTAGGTACTAGCAGAACAAGTACCAGCTTCCAAGCTGCTAAGAAGAACAAACCACAAGGTGAGATCAAAATAATGCCAACTTTCTGATTTTTGATGCACAAGCTTTATCACTTAAAACCTTGCCTCAAAAACCTTCAAACAAGATAATGGAACTCAGATTTTAGCTTATCAAACACCAAACTTTTATAAATAACAGAATAGAACTCAAAATTTTAAGAAATTCAAACTTTATTTCATAAAAAGGAATTACAAAGATTTAAAAGGAAAAATCTGGAACAAAGCTCTCTCACAGGTTGAGGAGTCTTTATATAGGCAAATGCCAAGGCTAGCACTATTCACAAACCCTAGAAGTGAAATTCCCTAAATGCCCTAAGTCCTTCTAGACGTTTTGATGGAATGAGTTGTTCAAATTCATCTTGGACGTTCATTTCAGCTTTGATATGAAGCAAAGAGTCTAGGCTGTTGATTTGGCCACGTCATTTTACTTGAAGGCCAAGTTGTGTTTTCATTGGTTAAGGAGGTTGAGTGTGGGGTCCAGGGAGTAGTGGGAGTGAGGGTTTTATGTGTGGGATGGGATTCTGCATGTGTGAATCACACGTGGGTATGGGTAATTTGGATTTACCCTTTGGTTTAAGTGAGATGGTAACTGGGTTCTTGGGGTGAATAGTAAAGATTTTGATCCGAAATTGGGGGAGTGGAAAGTGTTTGGCGCAATATTCAGGTTTGAATGTTTAAACTTGGCAGTTTTGGCCCTTTTTCTTCCTTTCTTTTGTCATTTGTGTTTAAAAGTCTATCACCGCCCAATTCCTTTGTATCAACTTTCACAACTTGTCATTTTTTGCACAAAACTTTCCAAAAGGTGTATCAAGGGTTATTTTTAGAACTTTTGCATATTTGAAGGGCTGATTTTTGACAATGTTGATCTTCAAAGGTCTTCAATGTATCTTTGGCTTGATGAGGGACCATATTTGACAATTTGAAATTGTTGAGGGACCAATCTTGCCATTTCTTCAAAGTTGAAGGACTTTTTGTGTAATTTTGACAAACTTAAGGGACCAAACTTGTAATTATTAATATACAAGGGTTTTAAGTGTCATTTCTTCAATAAATTAGGATCAATCTTGTTTGTCTTCAAGTCTTCAAGGGTATTTGTTGAGATTTCCATGATTAGGGCCCGGTTCTTTGTACGGCTTCGTTTCTCGTGTCCGTTTTTCCTTGTAACTTGTGATCTTTTGTCTTTTCACGATATCCATACCTAAAATACACAAGTAAACAAACACAAGCATATATATGGTATATTATGACATTTTTATGCATTTAAAGCCCGAAAAGAACGATGAGATCATGTATAAATGCCATCTCATCACTCCCCCATACTAAGTCATTGTCGTGCCCTCACGCAATGCTAGAATAAAGTATCTAAGCATCACCAAAGTTCAATTTTATTAACCTTTATTGAAGAGTAAAAGACTTTCCATATACTACGAAGATGTGTAAAGACATAATATATGATTTTCATCACAAAAAGTGACTTTTAGGATCAAAGAATAGAAACAAGTAAATGTCTCTTAGAGTAAACTTCGTCATCCTTGATTGTCATACATTCCATGCTAAGTGCAAAAACGAGATCATTGTTGGTACAAGTCACAATGCTAACACTACTCATACGTCCAAATTGTGTAATACTTTTTCTCCCTGCAATCCTAGTTATTATAAAAGGAAATGGGTTACTAGCATTTTTTATCTATTTGTCATGGATCACAAGTGATTCATATTGACTTATTTGAGTAATTATTAGTCCGAAAGCAAAGTAGCACGATTTGATCAATATTTAGCCGAAGGACAAAATCTTTTAAAACGGCTTCTCGTGTATCTCCTTAAGTTCATATCTTGGCATAACTTGTTTCATGATTTGAGACCTTTCTCGGACCGATATTTGGCATGTACTTCATACTTCAAATCTTGGGAAGACGTTCTTGAAATTATGGTCTTCTCTTCATATATTTGGAATTCCTTCACTTGACGTTTTTGAGAGATTCTTCATATTGGACCACGACTTCATCATTTTTCTTCAATCTTTACTTTGGATTTTGATATACAACGATCCGCCTCCTTTTCGGACTTGGATATATTTATCCTCATACCTTGTTAGGGTCTTTTTGGATAGACTTTCTCCATGATCTTTAGGGGAGTAATTGCTTTTCGTCGTGTGTCTCGATCCTTCATATTGATTTAGGAATAATGATACTTCACATCATCTTGGGATCTTTAGCAAAAATAGAGCTCCTCATGCCTTGGTAGGGCCTTTTTGGATGATCGCCAATCTTCGCGTCCCGCTTCAATAAGTTATGCCTTGGCTATGAACTCTATTCAACCCCGAGCAACTTTTAAACGATCTTGCGCTAGAGGCTAAGTAACCTTTCAAACCGTACGACCTTACTTATTGCAATTATGATTTATTCCTAATGCATTGATCTTATGGGAAGAAAAAGCCACAATTAAAAACATATGAGTTTTTGAAAGAACACTTTCATGTTCTACGTTTAGCATGATCACTTGTCTAACTCTATCATCTCTCGTTCTTCACTATATAAAGACCTCTAATTAAAGAGACTCGTGAATACTTAGCCATGCAAGTCAAAATTAAGCCAAATTTGGATTAGCTTTCATTAAGACTATATCAAATCAAAGTTTTGGGTTTTCAAGCCACCTATAGGATCTTGCACTTTCTTGGACTTTTTCAAGCTTAGAGAATGCGTTTTATAGTTCCATTGATAAGTGACTTTCTAGGATCAATTATAGGAACTTGCGAAAAGTTCTTGTTCTTAACCCGTATGAGTTAAGACTTTCACGTTTTAAAGCTCCCTATATAAAAGTCTAGCAAAACTTGAATTGAGCGGGTTAAGGAATGTAAATGGCTCCAAATGCCCATCAAGTCAAAAATTAACTCTTATTCTACCCATCGGAAAATATACATTCGTGTCTTAAAAACACTTATGAAAACTAAGAAAAATTTAAAATTTGGCCATTTTTAGCCTTATTAGCAAAACAAAACATTGAAAGTTGGAAAGCGTGAGGGCGTAGCAAAGCAAGTACTTATTCACCCCCCATACTAAAAGCAAACATTGTCCTCAATGTTTCGAGTCTAAAGGTGGAGCACCCCCATACTAGAGACGAAGAGTCGAATGCTTAGGATCTAGCATGGAAAGGGTGATCAACAATATATCTAAAACCGTTTATTAAGTATGCTAAAAGATAATTGTTAGAACAATAAAGGATATGTCATGGATTCGTGAAAAACTTCTTCAAGCAAACGATGGAGGCTCACGTAAACGAACACGAGAGTCTTTAATCGTAGACGATGATGATGATCTAGATAACACAATCACAAACAACCACGAGACAACGAGTTGAAAGGGTACAAGTCCCCTTATTAGTGAATAGTGAGCATAAAATATAAGCATGGGATCTCCCCCACGAGGCACCTCGTTTTTGATTACCGAGTCATGAGCTCGACTCGATCCCCTCAATGCTAATTAACATTGGGGAAGGTGACTTGGTCGAGGGCAACCATTAAAGGAATTTACCCACCAAAGTAGTGCTTAAGCCTATGTCCATTCACCTTGAAATTAGGACCATCATCTTGAGCTAGCTCAATGGTCCCATAAGGAAACACTTGTGTAATGGTGAACGGACCCGACCAACGAGATTTCAATTTCCCGGAAAATATCTTAAGACGAGAGTTAAAAAGCAACACTTGATCACCAACGTTAAAAACCCGGTTTTTAATCTTTAAATCATGAAACTTTTTAGTCTTTTCTTTAAAAATTAATGAATTTTCATAAGCGTTATCTCTTAATTCATCCAATTCATTCAATTGTATTTTCCGGTGATCTCCCGCGGTCTTCAAGTCAAAGTTTGCATGCTTAAGGGCCCAATATGCCTTATGCTCCAACTCAATGGGCAAATGACAATTCTTCCCATAGACTAACTTATAAGGAGTGCAACCGATAGGTGTCTTGTAAGCGGTCATAAAGGCCCATAAAGCGTCATCAAGTTTGTCGGACCATGAAGCACGATTTTCTCCAATTGACCTCTCTAAAATCCTCTTCAAAGTTCGGTTCGAAACCTCTACTTGCCCACTCGTTTGCGGGTGATAAGCCGTAGAAAGACGATGAGTAACTCCATATTTCTTTAGAACCTTTTCGAATTGGTCATTACAAAAATGGGTTCCACGATCGCTTATAATAGCACGAGGGGTTCCGAACCGAGAGAATAGTTGCTTCAAAAACTTCCCTACCACACGAGCATCATTAGTAGGCAAAGCCTTAGCTTCCACCCACTTAGAAAGGTAGTCCACCGCGACGAGGATATATTTGTTGCCATGAGACGATGGGAACGGCCCCATAAAGTCTATTCCCCTTATGTCGAAAATCTCACACACTTGAATTATGTTTTGCGGCATTTCATCACGTTGAGATGATTTTCCTTGACGTTGGCAAGAATCACATGACTTTACAAGTGCGTGTGCATCACGATAGATAGAAGGCCAAAAGAAACCGGCATCGAACACTTTCTTAGCCGTGAGATTAGCACCGTGGTGACCACCCGTGGGTCCCTCGTGACAAGCTCTAAGGATATTAGAAGCTTCGGCACCAAACACACAACGTCGACTGAGTTGATCCGCACAAACCCGAAAGAGATAAGGGTCGTCCCAAAAATAGAACTTGACGTCACGAAAGAATTTTCGTTTTTGTTGTGTCGTCATACCCTTGATTATAAAATTGCCCGCATGGTAATTTGCAATGTCGGCAAACCATGGGGTGGTATCTTTAGAATTCACTACACCGAGAGTCTCAAGAGGAAATGTTTCGGTGATTTCCTTGTTCTCGAAAACATCTTTGTGAGGATCTTCTAGACGAGAGAGATGATCGGCCGCTAGATTCTCGGCTCCTTTTTTGTCAAGCACGGTGACATCAAATTCTTGGAGGAGGAGCATCCAACGAAGCAATCTCGGCTTAGCATCTTGCTTAGCTAAGAGATACTTGATAGCCGAATGGTCGGTATACACGATGCTTTTAGTTAAGACGAGGTAAGGTCGGAATTTCTCAAAAACATAGACCACGGCAAGGAATTCCTTTTCCGTTGTGATGTACTTTAATTGAGCCTCGGTCATCGTCTTACTAGCATAATGGATAGGACGGAAATGTTTGTCATAACGTTGCCCTAAGACGGACCCTATAGCATAATCACTTGCATCGCACATGATTTCAAAGGGTAATTCCCAATTAGGAGCAACAAGAATGGGAGCTTTGGTAAGTTTCCTTTTGAGAGTTTCGAAAGCCTTAACACAATCCTCATTGAAGTTAAAAGGAGCGTCCTTTTCGAGAAGGTGTGTCATAGGTCGAGAGATTTTCGAAAAGTCCTTGATGAAACGACGATAAAAGCCCGCGTGGCCTAGGAAACTCCTAACTCCCTTAACGGTTTTGGGATGAGGTAACTTGGCGATGACGTCCACCTTAGCTTTATCGACCTCAATCCCCGCTTTTGACACTTTATGTCCTAAGACGATTCCTTGTTTACACATAAAATGACATTTCTCCCAATTAAGCACAAGAATGGTTTCTTCACAACGTTTCAACATTTGTTCGAGATTAGATAAACATGACGTGAACGAATTGCCAAACACCGAGAAGTCATCCATAAACACTTCCATCGATTTCTCGATCATATCGTGAAAAATCGCCATCATACACCGTTGAAACGTACCCGGTGCATTACAAAGTCCGAAAGGCATCCTACGATAAGCGAACGTTCCATAAGGATACATAAACGTAGTCTTCTCTTGATCACGAGGGTCGATAGGGATTTGAAAGTAACCGGAAAAACCATCTAAAAAGCAATAGAATTCATTTCCCGCAAGTCGCTCCAACATTTGATCCATGAAGGGCAAAGGAAAGTGGTCTTTATGAGTGGCGTCATTTAACTTTCGGTAGTCAATACACACCCTCCAACCGGTCACAACACGAGTGGGAATTAACTCTTTGTTTTCATTAGGCACAACGGTCATTCCTCCCTTTTTAGGGACACAATGGATTGGGCTCACCCATGGGCTATCAGATATAGGATAAATCATTCCCGCGTCAAGGAGTTTAAGGACCTCCTTTTTAATGACATCGTGAATTTTGGGATTCACCCTTCTTTGACTTTGAATTGCGGGTTTGTAGTCCTCCTCCATTAAAATCTTGTGAGTACAAAGTTTTGGGTCAATACCCTTAATGTCGGATATTTTCCACGCAATTGCCCCTTTATGAGCCTTAAGAACTTTCAAGAGCTCGGTTTTTTCATCATTAGCAAGACCTTTTGCAATAATAACCGGCAACTTGTCATCACCTTCCAAGAATGCGTATTCAAGGTGAGAAGGAAGATCTTTCAATTCAAGGATAGGTGGTTCCTCGATTGAAGATTTTGGTTCTACACTCATAACTTCCATCGGCGAAAGAAATGGTGGAATAGAAGTATCATCACTAATCAACACCTCATCTTCATTGTCGATTTCATTTGAAGTGAGATCGCCTCCTTGGAATGGAGTGAGATTTGGTGTGGAATTAGCAAGAATCGGATCCAAAATAGTGGGATTTCCACTTGACGAGCTATCAAAAAAACCTAACACTTCTTGTGAAAACTCATCGCAAACCACATCAACGATGTCAATGTGATTGATGGTAGCGATTGCATAAACATGAGAAGGTTTCGAGTTTTGAGTAGCGTTTATAACAAGTTCCTCTTCGTTGAATCTCAAAGTGATAGTTCTCGCATGAACATCGATAAGCAATCTCGAAGTATCTAAAAATGAACGACCTAAAATTAGAGGAACTTGAGGATCCGCGGGGATGTCAACTACTATAAAATCAACGGGATAGTAGAAATTCCTTACTTTCTCGAAAACATCTTCGGCTACTCCACATGCCATAATCGTAGAATGATCGGCCATCTCGATAGACATGTTCGAAGGAATGAGAGCCGGAAGCGAAAGCGATTTCCAAATGGAAAATGGCATCAAATTAATGCTCGCACCAAGATCGGCCGAGGCGAGGCATTCTTTCATATCTTGTATGTCACAAGGAATGAGAAACTTTCCGGGATCACCAACTTTTTCCGGTATGCGGTTAAGATAAACCGAAGAACAATTAGCAAGCTTTGAAATCTTTTCCTTATCGCTCATCATACTTTTAAAAGTGGAAGCTAAACGAGGCATATATAACAACGCGTCGGCTAAACTCACATCAAAATGCACTTGTTGAAACATTTTTATAAAAAGCTCGATTCGTTGTTTGTTACGTTCTTGCAACTTCTCTTTGTTTCGTCTCAAAGGGTAGGGTAAAGGTGGTGTGGGTTGGTCATTAGGCAACTGCCTTGGAAACTCGGGTTCCACAATTGGTATTAGTTCAACCGTAGGTGTGGTATGAGCGGTACTTCGTGAGATTGTAATGTGCTCCTTTTCGACCATCACCTCGGGTTCTTTCTCGATTTCCTTCTCCGTAGAAGTACTTGGACGAGATATAGGTTCCTTGAAAGTTTTACCACTTCGTGTAGTAATAACCTTCATTTCTCCCTTCGGGTTTGCAATGGTATCACTAGGAAGACCACCCGAGGAAGAGGGTTTACACATGATTGCTTCAAACATCTTAGCCATTCGGTCCTCAAATTTTGATTGCCTAGCATCCGCTTTTAATAACTCTTGCTTAATCTCATGTTGTCCTAATTCCATCTTTTGTTGATTTTGTTGAAGACGTTGGACATTTCCTTCCATTTTGTTTGCATGAGTTTTAAGTTCATTAGCAAGTTCATTTTTAGCTCGTTTTTCAACTCGGATCTTAAGCTAATCATCTCACGTTGCATGTTATCAAATTTAGCATCATTTGCTTTAGCATAATCCAAAAATTCTCCTTGCAAATTTTTAGTGTGAGCATTTTGAAAACCTTGTGTAGTGTTTTGAAAATCACGGTTTTGGTTTTGATTAGAAATTTGTCCATTCCCATTTTGATAATTCCCTTTGTTGTAGTTGCGTGAATTGCCTTGGTAATTACCTTGGTTGTTGTTTCGATAATTGTTAACATTTTGGTTTGGTGGAGCTTGATTTTGGCGGGAACCTTGACCGATTTGGTTGTAAGTTCCCGTTGCTACATAAGCACTCGAAGTGTTACCATCCGCGGTAATGCACTCGGAAAGATCATGAGCTCCCCCACAAGATAAACAACTCTTAGCAACCGCTTTAACCGAAGCGGAATTGGAAGCTTCTTGAGCCTTCCAATGGGACATAGGATTAGCAAATCTATCAAAAAAACGATTTTCCTCATTAGCTTCATCATGTAAGGCATTAATGCTACGAGACGATTGTGACGATGATGACGAACCCAAATTGGCAACACTCGGTGTGTTACGAGGGTTATAAACCTTAGATCTATTCTCGATGATTTGTAAAGCCTCATTTGTCGTCTTGCACAAAAAATTACCACCCGCGGCGGCATTCAAATAATCTCGTTCATGATCATTAAGCCCATTATAAAAAGTATCAACTTGATGCAATTCCGTAAAATCATGGTGTGTACATTCATGTAACATTTCTTTAAAGCGTTCCCATGCCATTGAAAAACTTTCATTATTTCTTTGCACAAATCGTGAAATCTCATTTTTCAAATGTGTTGTTTTAGATGGTGGAAAAAACTTGTTCACAAACTTAGAAACAAGATCGGCCCATGTCAAAATCGAATTTGGTGGTTCTTTCTCGAGCCAAATTTTAGCGGGTCCATCTAACGAGTATGGAAACAACATCATCTTAATGGCGTCATGTGGAACATCCTTAAACTTGCTAGTGGCGGTGAGACGGTTAAAATTCCTAATATGGTAATGCGGGTTGTCTTTCTCGTGACCTCTAAACTTATTTGCTTGCAACATCGACATTAAACCCGTCTTAATCTCGAAATTCTCCGCAAGGATGGCGGGAATTACAATAGCCTCTCAAAAACCCTCGGTGGGTGCTTGTAGCAACTCCATCATAGTACGATTAGCCATGACGACTTCTTGTTCTACAATAGGTTCAACAATTGGAGGTTCTTCTACAATCAACGTCTCTTGATTGGCTTGCTTTTGAAGTCGTTTACGAGCTCGTTTTGCTTGATTATGAGTGATCATAAACTTCACGAAGGATGTGAGGTGAGCAAAGAAGATTCTTTTTGGGTGTTTTTTTGAATTTTCAATTTTTTTATGTTTTTGATGATATTTAATTTTTTTGGATTTTGGTGTATCTTTGTAGACAACAATCTACAAAATCTCTCCTCGAATCAAACTCTTGATTAAAGAAGCCTCAAAGGAATGAAAACGATCACGTGGAGTGAACGCCTTCGAATGACTTTAGAACTTTGGTGAAAACCAAATTGTTCAAGAGGTTTTAATCACAAAGAAAACCAAGCAAATATATTATACGTAATAATACTTTGGGCGGCAAAACCCTCGATTAGCCTTCAATCTCAAAATACTCACAAGCAAGCGGGGAAACGAGGCGGCGCGAAGCACTTAAGAGCCTTTTTCCTTAGGGTATAGTTTATAATACCCGCCTTATACCCACCTTATAGTTTGTATTTTTCAAAATCGAGCTTCACGAAAGTATTTATCTATTTTTTTGCCTTTTTCTTTTTGTTTGAGATTCGAATACAATAATTGAGTGATGAAATCCCAATTAAGGTTGTGTTTTCACACTTTTGGAGATATTGTGAATTTATTGTGATACTTAATACAATATAGTAATAATATTTGTACAAGAAAAACCAAGAAAACCGATAATACGTATTAGTAGAGTTCTACTAATACAAATACTATTTATGGTTAATATTAAAAACAACAATACAAATTTCCCACACACTTATACCTCCTTGGGAAACGAACTTTCATACCTTAAGGGTCATTAGTGTTGATTTTCCTAAATCATCACTCGATACTTACCACTTTTACGCCTTTTCCCTAAAAGGTGTAATTTACCACAATCATTTTGGCCACGCGGGTGACTCGGGTTCGATCCCCGGCAGCGGCGCCAAAATGATTGTGGTAAATTACACCTTTTAGGGAAAAGGCGTAAAAGTGGTAAGTATCGAGTGATGATTTAGGAAAATCATCACTAATGACCCTTAAGGTATGAAAGTTCGTTTCCCAAGGAGGTATAAGTGTGTGAGAAATTTATTAAATGTTTGTGATTAATGAGTGGTTTAGAAGGGGATGAGAAAAGAAGATGACGAAAACATAAAAATAACAATAAACACTACTAGAAAGTTAAAACGTAGAATCTTAAAAACCACAAAAATGAAAATTAATTCTAAAAATTAACAAAAATTCACCAAAAATCAAAATAAGTAAACTAAGAGTTTACCAATGATCAAAACTTTTTCAAACCTTTTAAATAATTAAATATTCAATTTTTAAATGCTAATTAAAGCCCTAAAAATCAAATAAATTATCAAAAAGCCCAAATTAAGATTTTTCAATTGGTAAACCTCAAAAATGACCTAAAAAGATTAAAAACTATTTTTAGAAAATTTTAAACTAATAACAACTATTTAAAATGATTTAAAAACTATTAAAACTTAAAATAATTATAAAAATTAATCTAAAAGAGATAAAATTATTCTAAAAGTTGCTAAATTCCTATTTTAATGTATTAAACCTAAGAAAAATGTAAAAAGTTGGAAAATGTGAAATTTTAAAAATAATAATAAAATAATAATAAAATAATATTAAAAATCCAAAAATTATAAAAAATTCTAAAAACTTGTAAACTAGTTTATTTTAACCTAAATAATCAGAAAATCAAAGTGAAATTACCAAAATACCCCTATTGGGCCCTCAAATGGGCCAAAACCAAAAACAGTCAACCAAATTGGGATTTTGGGCCCAAAAAGTCAAACTTAGCCCAATTGACTTGGAAAATCCCTATCTGACTTAAAATTAAATTCTAAGAACAAAACTCTAAAGGCCCAAAAGCTGAATATGAGCTTATCACAGCTTATTTAACACTCAGCTTATTCTTATTGGGCTTTTCAGCCCATTAAGTCATAAGCTAATGCCATAAGCTCTAATTTGACACACAACCTTCTTTTAGGATGCTTATGAGATCTGTAAAAAGAATTTTTGAAAAAGCTCACTCAATAAGCCAAAAATAAGCAAAGTAAAAATTCACTAAAAGACAAAATAGTCGTTTTAGAGATTTAGGGCACCTCAGGACTTGATTCAACTTGCAAAAGATTTCAAATGGACTCAATAAGCAAAATCAATCAACAAAAATCCAATAAGCACAACCAATAAGCCAGAATAAGCACAAATAAACTTATGAAAAAGTCAATGGAGTTGGTTTTCTAGTCAAACCCTAAAGTCAACCCACCAAATGCTCCAGTATGAACAAATGGGTCAAAATATGAGCACCTATTACAAAAACAAAGTTGTTGCTGGTTGGAATAAGCTATTATAGCTTATTGATAAGTTGAACCCAATTTTACACTATCAGTGGCAACTAGTAGGGGAAAAGAGTTCCCACTGCTTTGACTATTTGACCAAGCTTATTTGAGAGTTCTGGTTTGATTCAATTGGAAACAAAGGCACCCTTGTGATCAGTGAATCACAAGGAGTCAATAGCAACAAGAAAATCACAAATTGGTTCACACAATAAGCCACAATAAGCCAAACAGTCACCAGATATGCACCAGATATGGAAATAAGCAGTTAAGCACTTAATAAGCAGATTTAGACTGAATAAGCCAACCAAACTTAACCAGATGCATACACAAGCTATATAAACTATGAATAAACACAAAGCAACAAGAATCAAACACTGAATCAAAGTAATCAACAAGATCAAAGCACAAAATGTTTCTGATGAACAATGAACAATATGCAGACAAGTTTTGCTGAACTACTTGACACTTGATCCAATTTCAAGCCTCAAATCCTTCTTTCCTGGTGTGATTAACTCAGACTTAGCACTTGTTAGCCCTAGCCTAAGATTAGATCTAGGTGTCCTTAAAATCCTAGCCAATTTTACCAAGTTTTAAAGATTTTATAGCCAATTAATGAATCTATGTGATCAAACCCACAAAACCTGCAAACAGATGAACAAATACACCTAAGTAACAGATACCAACACTTGCTTACACAAAACAAGCACTTAGCAAACCACAATCCTAACTTATGCAGTAAACCCAAACACCCTTTTAAAACTTGTTTTCACAATTTTTCAAAGGCTTATGCAGATTTTACCCACAAATCAGATCAATAACACCTCAATAACATCAAACCAACACAAATCAACAATAATCAACCACAATATCACAGATTCAAGTATAAACATGCAATAATCACCAAATTCAGAAAAATAAAAGAGAAAATGAAAAGGGAGAAGGATGCAAACCTCCAAGACCTACATCCAGGCCCTGGATTGTTTGAGCTTAGGTACTAGCAGAACAAGTACCAGCTTCCAAGCTGCTAAGAAGAACAAACCACAAGGTGAGATCAAAATAATGCCAACTTTCTGATTTTTTGATGCACAAGCTTTATCACCTAAAACCTTGCCTCAAAAACCTTCAAACATGATAATGGAACTCAGATTTTAGCTTATCAAACACCAAACTTTTATAAATAACAGAATAGAACTCAAATTTTAAGAAATTCAAACTTTATTTAATAAAAAGGAATTACAAAGATTTAAAAGCTAAAATCTGGAACAAAGCTCTCTCACAGGTTGAGGAGTCTTTATATAGGCAAATGCCAAGGCTAGCACTATTCACAAACCCTAGAAGTGAAATTCCCTAAATGCCCTAAGTCCTTCTAGACGTTTTGATGGAATGAGTTGTTCAAATTCATGTTGGACGTTCATTTCAGCTTTGATATGAAGCAAAGAGTCTAGGCTGTTGATTTGGCCACGTCATTTTACTTGAAGGCTAAGTTGTGTTTTCATTGGTTAAGGAGGTTAAGTGTGGGGTCCAGGGAGTAGTGGGAGTGAGGGTTTTATGTGTGGGATGGGATTCTGCATGTGTGAATCACACGTGGGTATGGGTAATTTGGATCTACCCTTTGGTTTAAGTGAGATGGTAACTGGGTTCTTGGGGTGAATAGTAAAGATTTTGATCCGAAATTGGGGGAGTGGAAAGTGTTTGGCGCAATATTCAGGTTTGAATGTTTAAACTTGGCAGTTTTGGCCCTTTTTCTTCCTTTCTTTTGTCATTTGTGTTTAAAAGTCTATCAGCGCCCAATTCCTTTGTATCAACTTTCACAACTTGTCATTTTTTGCACAAAACTTTCCGAAAGGTGTATCAAGGGTTATTTTTGGAACTTTTGCATATTTGAAGGGCTGAATTTGACAATGTTGATCTTCAAAGGTCTTCAATGTATCTTTGGCTTGATGAGGGACCATAGTTGAGGGACCAATCTTGCCATTTCTTCAAAGTTGAAGGACCTTTTGTGTAATTTTGACAAACTTAAGGGACCAAACTTGTAATTATTAATATACAAGGGTTTTAAGTATCATTTCTTCAATAAATGAGGATCAATCTTGTTTGTCTTTGTTGGGCCAATGAAAGTTTTAACTATGGCCCTGTTTAGATTTGTTTAAATTAGACTAAGTGTTGAAAGGTCGCTGAGAGGACCAGCGACAGAGACTAGACCAGTGGAAGGCAAAGCCTCAGCTGGCACACCAGGATCATTCAAGTCAAAGACAACGTCAGAGAAGTCGAAGACAATCTGAAGTCAGACTCACCAGCGATTATGGATAGCTGGGATGTCAAAGGAATGCACTGGTGTTCAAGGATCTCTGAGTTGACAACACTCAGAGATCACTTAAGAACCCTAGAGACTTGGTTTAAGCAAAGCTTATCCAACCCTTTATAGTTTAGGCGGGAGAATCTTACAAGTGTTTTGAGCGGGACAAAACAAGAGATTCAAGTCAATGCCTAGTACGACCTAGTGGGACAAAGGTGAACAGTTGGCAGAACTGTTCACCTAAAGTAGTTAAAAGCATGTCTCGATTTGGACATGCATTTAATACGTTGTACTCTTCCATTCAGAAGATGACACGTATCAACTACCCCCACTAAGGATACAACCTCGTACCACTATAAATAGGGGATGAGAAAGAAGTTAAGATTAAACCCTTGTGCTTGGAATCTTAATCTAAGTTCTTTCTCCCACTAGAACCACTGAGGCCTCAGCTGTCCATCAGCGACTCGTTGGTTCTCTTGTAAACTTGAGTCTCGAATCAAGTTTACTTGTTCTAGGGTTCAGTTCTTGTTGTTATTCAACAGGTGTATTCATAACACTTTGTAATACTTTGTTGATAATAGTTAATAAAGGATTACTCGTTTGAAAAGTATATCTATTGTGTGTTATTGTTTTCGTGTCTTAGTTTCAACAATTGTTGTATTTTGGGACTTTCAATTGGTATCAGAGCGGTTTGATTTATAAAACTTTTCTAAAAACCGTTCTAGTTTTTAAAATCAAGATCCAAATATGACTGAAACTATGCCACCCATCCCACCTCCGTTTGGTCAATCTAACCAAGCAAATACTTCAACAAAAGCTCCAGCCACCACATCTACTACCATGCCTACACCCGTTGTAAGCACTGGTGTAAATGAGGATGATCTTCCACAACTTCTTGATAATCGTGGAGGGTCACATGTGTCTAATGTTCCAGCGTTTGATGAAGAAGATTTCTCAAGTTGGAAAAGTGAATTTCTCATATACTTAGATGGCCTAGAACCCTTCTTGTTTGAAATCTTAGAAAATGGTCCTTATGTACCACTGGCTATTTCCTCTACACCAGAGAGACCCATTAAGAAACCTGTTAAGCAATGGTCTCCCGCTGATAGACGTCTGGCTAACCAGGATAAGAGACTTAAAAGTATAATAGTCTCTTGCCTACCCAAGAACATTATGAAGTCCATCATCAAGTGCAATACCGCACAAGAAATGTGGACTGAGTTGGTTCTAGGGTATGAAGGACCAGAAGAGACTAAAGAGACCAAAATCCAAGCATTAAGACTTAAGTTTAACGCTTTCAAAGCCTTGGAAACTGAAACTGTTTCTCAAACTTACACCAAACTCAAGATCTTGCTGAATGATTTAGGTAACAATGGTGTTGTACTACCCAAGGCTGAGGTTAATGCCACATTTGTTAACAGCTTGCCTAGGAAATGGCTTAGCCTTAACCAAACCCTGAGAGCAAATAATGCCATAAAAAATGATACTCTTGCTCAACTATTGGTAGATACAATTATGAAGAAGGACTGATTGACTCTATTTACAAATCAGAGACTGATAGGTTTACTTCTCCTATATCTGGGTCAAAAGCACTTGTTGCTAACCACTCTTTTCAGGATAGTGACTCTGACGTGGAAGAAGACACAAGAAGTAGTCAAGAATTCCTTGATGAATTACATGCTGAATTCCATGACAGAGCACTCTTAGCTGACTAGAAGAGATACTACAAAAGATCTGGTAGAGTTGGTGCTGCCAAGATTGACAAATCCAAAGTGTCATGTTACACTTGTGGAAAGACTGGTCATTTCCAAAAAGACTGCTGGTCAAACAAGACATCTTCTCCCAGTTTTCCATCATCCAGCAAAACCCCCAGCAAAAAGAAGTTTTCTTCCTCACCTTTCAAGCAATCCTCTCTCAGTGACTCTGAGGGTAAAAAGGACTACAAGGTAAAATACAAGGCCTTGAAAGCTGAGTTGATCAAACTCAATCAGAAAGCTGATGATGCTGCCAAGAAGAAGGATAACAAAAAGACTGAAAAAGGTCTAATAGCTGCTTCTTTTGACTGGGATGATGAACCCCTCACCTTTGAGGATGAAGGAACCACCACCGTCAGAGCCTTCATGGCTGTTGCTGATGAAGAACCAGCGGTTGGTAAAAGTGAAGCTAGATCAGGTCAATGGGTTGACATCACAATGAAAAAGGTACAAAGATTACTTTCCATGCCTGAGGGTCCTGACAGAGACCATGTCAGTGATTACACTTTAGTTGACCTCCATTTTGTTGAAGAACAAAGAAAAAATCTGTTAAATAAGTTTCAAAATCTCAAAAATGAGTTGAGTCTTTGTCAATCTGAATTAGCTAATCTCAAACCTTTTGTGAACATCGCTAATCAACTTCAAAATGAGGTCAGCAAGTTGTCCATTGAAAATGAATCTTTAGCTGATGAAAACTCTGAGTTGAGAAAAACCATTGAAAAATGGAACCTTGCCCAGTCCACTGTGGAAGAAATAGTTGCTGAAACCATTCCAGGAAATGTGGTTCAAGCCATAGGGGGTAAGGGTAGGTTCAAAAACCACATTCCTGTGCCCAATGTTAAATTTGTCCCATCAGAAGTCACTTCTCCTCACTCCACCTCTGTGGTTGAGAAGGACTCTGACAAAGAATCTGACGCATCAGCTACTCCCAAACTTGCTGGTGCTAACCCATCAGATTCCTTGCTTGGCCCAAAACCAGTTCTCAAAACCTCTGGGAACCTCACTTCCAAAGTTGCTGATAAAGCACACAAGAAGGTTTATGTGGCCAAAAACACTGACATACCCACTTCTTCCCCCGAAGAGTTATCTCCCACCAAGAAACTTCTCCTCACCCTGATGGAAGAGGTAAAAGGGTTGAAAGAAAAAATCAACCCCAAGGATAACAGTCCTTCTGTTAACTCCCTTGGTGAAAGCTCCAGCAGCTCAAAGGGGAGAACGCTATTCAGGCCTTGCAAACACTGTGGGTTCAAAAATCATTCCTCAGATGATTGTTCCAAGAGACCCAAGTGTATCACATGTGAGTCCACTGAACACTCTTCTAGAGAGCATGAGGAGATCATCGCTGTTCAAAGAACTCGAACACAGCTTAGATCTAAAACCCCTCACAGGCCCTCTAGAAGACCTGAGCAACCAAAATCCAGAGAAAGTTCTCAGGGATACAGTCCTAATCCTCCCTGCAAATATTGTGGCTTTTATGACCACCACTCTGATGAGTGTGAACATTACCCTAGTTGTGACATCTGTGGCAGCATGCGACATGAAACCAGGGATTGCAACCAAAGAGGGGGAGAAAGGCCCAGAAGACCCAATGTCGCCAGTCAGCGACAGCATGGACCCACTGGAAAGTGGGTTCATCATAGAAACTAATCTGGTTTGTTATATCTATGCAGGCATACCTAAAGAAATCTGTTTGGTATTTAGATAGCGGGTGCTCCAGACACATGACAGGAATTAAACAATATCTGCATAGATATAAGAAGGAGCCTGGTCCAAAAGTAGTCTTTGGGGATGACTCCTCAGGGGCCACTGAAGGATATGGCTCAGTGGATTGCAATGGATTAACCTTCACAAGGGTCGCTTATGTAAATGGTTTGAAGCACAACCTAATCAGCATTAGTCAACTCTGCGATGCTGGGTTCAAGGTTCTGTTCTCTAAGACCCAAGGAACTATCTTCAATCAGAACGATGATGTCGTTCTAATTGCACCCAGAAGAAGGGATGTTTATGTCATTGACATGACATCATCCCCTGAAGGAGAGAACACCTGTCTCTTTGCCAAAGCATCTGATAGCGAAAACTGGCTCTGGCATAAGAGACTCTCCCATCTCAACTTCAAAAACATCAACAAACTGGCAAAGAATGACTTGGTAGCTGGACTTCCCTCTCTGACCTTCAGCAAGGACAGACCCTGCTCAGCCTGCGAGAAAGGGAAGCATCACAGGGCTTCATTCAAAACAAAACAATCATTCTCCATTAACAAGTGCCTTCATCTTCTTCACATGGACTTGTTTGGACCAGTTAAACCTCAATCCCTCAATCACAACAAATATACCTTGGTCATTGTAGATGAATTCTCTAGATACACATGGGTATTCTTTCTTAAGAGAAAGAGTGATGCTGCTGAAAGAATCATGTCCTTCATCAGAGAAATAGAAAACCTCAATGACTGCAGGGTAAAGGCTATCAGAAGCGACAATGGCACAGAATTCAAAAACCATGCCATGGAAGCCTTTTTTGATGAAAAGGGTATATCACAGAACTTCTCAAACCCAGGAACCCCTGAACAAAACGGTGTCGCTGAAAGAAGAAACAGAACACTCATTGAAGCTGCCAGAACGATGCTCAGCGAATCTAGACTTCCTAAACAATTCTGGGGTGAGGCTGTGTACACAGCATGCTACACACAAAACAGATCCATTATTGTGAAGAGACATGGCAAGACCGCTTATGAAGTGTATAGGAAGAGAGCCCCTGATGTAAGCTACTTCCATGTCTTTGGTTGCCCTGTTTTCATTCACAATTACAAAGATCACCTGGGTAAATTTGATGAAAAATCAGATGATGGATTCTTCCTTGGATACTCTCCCACCTCCAGATCTTTCAGAGTATTCAATATTCGCAGGCAAGAACTAGAAGAGTCCATTCATGTCACCTTTAATGAAGCTGACGCTGTCATAACACACACCAACTCAGAGGATTGTGACATTGACTTCAACGAAGTTAAATCTTATCCCAAAGATGATTTCTCAAATCCCAAGGAATCATCTCAAAGTCGTCACAAGGATCTCCCATATGTTCAAGCTTTTGATCCTCACTCCATCTCTGACATCACTCCAGAGACTGTTGGTGTTGAATCTCTTACTCAAATCTCTGAAGAAAATGCTGATCTTGTCACTTTGGATATTCAATCAGATGAAAAGATCATGGACGAAGAGATTACATGTGATGAACCTCCATCACTCCCTGAACTTGAAGTGACTCCTGATCCCACAGAGACTCCTGCTCCACAATCCAAATGGAGTAGGAACCAAGATATTCTTCTAGTTAATATTCTTGGAGAACCCTCTGAGGGAGTCACCACCAGAGGAAAATTAAAAACTCTGGAAACCGCCTCTACAAATGAATGCCTGTTTGCAAATTTTCTCTCTGAGGATGAACCTAAGAACGTGGCTGCTGCTCTGCTTGATGAAGGCTGGGTTGTTGCCATGCAAGATGAACTCAATCAGATCAAGAGAAACAAGGTGTGGACTCTGGTTAAATCTCTAGCTGATAAGCAAGTGGTTGGAACAAAATGGGTCTACAGAAATAAAAGGGATGAAGCTGGTATGATTGTAAAAAACAAGGCTAGGCTCGTGGTGATGGGATATAACCAATCTGAAGGAATTGATTATGATGAAACCTTCGCACCAGTGGCCAGATTGGAAGCCATCAGAATCTTCCTAGCCTTTGCAGCTTATATGGGTTTCATGGTTTATCAGATGGATGTGAAGAGTGCCTTTCTTAATGGGAAACTTGCAGAGGAAGTATATGTCAGTCAACCCCCAGGGTTTGAAAACAGTGACTACCCAAATCATGTCTGCAGACTTCACAAAGCACTCTATGGGCTGAAACAAGCGCCCAGAGCCTGGTATGAAACTCTCTCAAAATTCCTTCTTGAAAATAAATTTGTCAGAGGTACCATTGACCAAACCTTGTTCACCTATAGGTCCAAGGGTGACGTCATTTTAGTACAGATTTATGTGGATGACATAATTTTTGGTTCAACCAATGTTATCTTGAGCAAACAATTTGCCAAACTTATGACCAAAAAGTATGAAATGAGCATGATGGGGGAACTAACCTTTTTCTTGGGTTTTCAAATCAAACAAAATTCCAAAGGAATTTCTATTTGTCAAGAAAAATATGTTAGAGATTTGCTCAAAAAGTATGATATGTCTGATTGTGCATCAGTGAAATGCCCCATGCTTCCTCCCAACAACTTGGGAGCTGATGACTCAGGGGTCTCTGTTAATGAGACCTTATATAGAGGCATGATTGGGTCACTGATGTATCTCACAACAAGTAGACCAGACATACAATTCTCCACCTGTCTCTGTGCTAGGTACCAAGCTAACCCCAAGGAATCCCACCTTGTAGCTGTCAAAAGAATTTTCAGGTACTTAAAAGGATCTCCCTCATTGGGTCTCTGGTACCCTAATGGTTCAGGATTCGACCTTAAAGCCTACTCCGACTCAGATTACGCAGGGTGCTGCCTTGACAGAAAGAGCACCTCTGGTAGCTGTCAAATCCTTGGAGGAAAGTTGGTATGCTGGAGTGCAAAGAAGCAAAACTCTGTGGCTATGTCATCAGCTGAGACTGAATATGTTGCGGCCGCTGGTTGTTGTGCTCAAGTTCTCTGGATGAAAAGTCAGCTGGCTGACTATGGAATTAATTATGAGCAGGTTCCCATATTCTGTGACAATACCAGTGCCATAGCCATCTCCAATAATCCAGTACTTCATTCCAGAACCAAGCATATTGACATCAGGTATCACTTTATCAGAGACCATATTCTAAAAGGTGATATTGAGCTACATTTCATACCCACTGAGTACCAGCTCGCTGACATTTTCACTAAGCCGCTGGCTGAGCCAAGTTTTACTAGGCTTGTCGCTGAGCTGGGAATGCTCAATATTGGCAAATAAATCTGATGATGACCGTTGTCTCTGGGCATTTAAGGGAATTGAATGTAACGAGGTAGTTACATTTCAATGGGAATGTGTATATTCTGATATTAAATTCAAATGATTATCTCTTAATGCTACCAACTTTCCCGCTTTCCAAGGGGATAAGTATCCCATGAAAGGTCAAGGGGACCCACGTTTTTTCTGAAAAGCTTAACTTTTGCATTTAATGCTCAATTTTTGGAAAACAGCTCAACCTTTCAAAACCCTTGACCCATAATCAGTTTGTCATTTTAAAATTTTCAACACACACACTCCTTTCATCTTCTTTAATCCTCTCACCACCTTCAAACTCTCAACAATGGCGTCTACTTCACCAAACCAAACCTTCATCGTACAAGCCGCCACAAACGTAGATTTCGAGATCTCTGATGGAAAGATTGCACTAAACAACTGTGTAGCCCTTCTGGAACACAACAATCCCCTCTACCATCCACTTTTCAACTTCCTCAAGAACTCCACCATCCACGAAGCTATCACCAAGGAACCCTCCACCTGCTACTCCCAATACCTTCGTGAGTTCTGGTATAGCGCTGAAGTTGACCAAACCTCTTCACACATTACATTCAACCTTTCCACCCATCCTCAACCTCTCACCTTTGATTTCCCAACCTTTGCTAAAGCCATTGGACTTCCTTACAACAATAACATGTCAGCTTTGCCCACCAGTGCCACCGTAAGAAAAGCTCTGGCCACCCTTCAACCTCATGATGATCATGAACAACCTTTCACCGCTGTTGGCTTCCAAAGCAAATCTCTCATCAAGGTGAATTACTTCTCTCCCACATGGAGAACGCTGATGCTGTACATCGTAAAATGTCTGGGAGGAAACACTGGATCACATGACCAACTAAATGGCTCCCAGCTAGCCATTGCATACAGCTTAATCTGGGGTTTGGATATTGGAATCGCTCACATACTATACACCGATCTCATCGCCAAGTTGGAAAACAAAGGAAAGAAGACTCGTGGGGCCACCATCTGCTACACCAGATATCTCTCTCTTGTCTTAGAAGATATTCTTGGTGAATCCTACACCAATGATGCCTTACATTCCTTTCCCTCTCATCACATCACCGCAGCTTCTCTGAAGACTCCCATAGAAAATGAAGTTCCCCTTACCAGGCATATGATGAGAGTTGCTGGACTACTTGCTGAGGATGATGAGCCCTTGATCCCTCAACTTGAGGTGAATGCTGAAAGCACGATTGATAAGTCTCTGTCCAAGACCTCTGTGCAATCTACTTCTCAGCCCAAGGTGCTTAAGGAAAAGAAGAAGAAGAGGAAAGACACCCCCCTCTCCTCTGAAACCCCTTCTGTTAATCCTTCAAAGAAGACAAAGACAAAGAAGAACCCATCCCCTTCTCTGGTGGATGTGGTAGAAGAGCCCATTGCTGACAAACAACCAGTGTCTAGTGTCTCCATGTCAGCGAAGACGACTAAGATCCCTCTCCACGCTGATATCACTCAGGTATTAGTCTGACCTTTATTTTTCCTCTCAGAGGTCCACATACATTCACTCTCATTATCTGTAGGATAGAGTGATGTATTTTAGAGTTTGCCTCAACTCTTAGCGTGTCTGTGTCAGCACCTAGATCTTTTAGGACTCTCTGTACACTCTGTCTTCACTAGGAAATGATTCACTTGTGCTCCTAACGCACCCCGATGATCCTTCAACCTCTGGACTGTGCTCTTGGCAAACAACAACCTGAGCACATATAAGTCCCGACCCAGAGTCTCTGCACTTCTCACTGACTCTAGGTCCCCATCATTAATAAAAGAGTCCCAAAGAATTTATTCTTTTGGAAAGACTGAATCATCACCCTCAGTCCTTCTAGGGGCAGCGATAAAAGGCGACCATCACCCTCATATTAATTCACAATCAAAAGAGTCCCAGGGAGTAATCCCTCAGGGGGAGCTGGATAATCACACCCAGCTATCCTAGGGGCAGCGAACGGCGACCATTCACCTCATAACTTTCACATAAAAAGAGTCCCAAGGAGTAATCCTTACGGGGGAGCTGGATAATCACACCCAGCTATCCTAGGGGCAGCGAATGGCGATCCTTCAACATATCTGTTTCACATTAAAAGAGTCCCAAGGAGAAATCCTTAGGGGGGGCTGGATAATCACACCCAGCTTTCCTAGGGGCAGCGAATGGTGATCCTCCAACACATCTATCTCACATTAAAAGAGTCCCAAGGAGAAATCCTTAGGGGGGGCTGGATAATCACACCCAGCTTTCCTAGGGGCAGCGACTGGCGATCTATAACTGCATTATTATTTCACAACTGGTCAACTAATAACTCTTATCACAGGCTCACAATCTTCATCAGGAGCAACTTAACAATGATGATTACTTGATTGCTGATGATGAAACTGCTGAAGTTGCCACCATTGATCTTGATGCCCTCTCAGACATTGAATCACTGCCTGATGATGAAGTCTTTGTTGTAGAGGAAGGCACCTTCACCTCTGACTTTGAGGAAATGAGCACTGATGATTACAATCTATCTTCCATTGAGCTGAAGAATGCCTCTGTTCCATCACTACCAAATGTTCAGGAATTAGCTGCCAGAAGGCTATGGGAACAGAGATCTTGCTCACCTACACCCATTCCATTCCCTACCTTGCCAAACGTTTTGGAACTAGGGGCCAAGCAGCACTTGGAGTATTTACAATCCCGCAAGTCAGCACAAGTTCCCAGAATGAAAAATGTACAGGAATTGGCTGCTAAGGCCTTATGGCAAAAGAGAGGGGATATCAGCACCACAAAGCCCAAAACCACCAATGATGATCTCCTCACTGAAATCCAAACCCTCACTCATGCTGCTGAGGAGCTCACCACCAATCTAGAGACTTCACTAACTTCATCAGTGGAGTCCTCTATGACAGCTATGCTTCCACAACTGCTGAACGATGCTCTGAAGGCACACCTCCCCACTCTACTCAACCAGAGTCTTCAACAGTATATACCTTCTGTTCTCACCTCAGCGGTGCAGGCAAATGTTGCAGCGATAGCTCAGGCTGCTGAACCCTCAAGACGTCTTCTTCAGGAACTTCTCCAAGGTGAACTTAAGGAAATTTGCATATTTGTTCACAATGAGTTCCTTCGCTTTAATAAGGCAGGTTCAGGCACACCACCTGCTGGGGCTATGCCTGAGGGGGAGAATTCTGCCTCCTCCTCTGAAGAAGATGAATCCACAACTGAAATTCCAACACCCAAACCACTGAGATCTTTCAAATCCGCTGCTGAAACTGCGAAAGATAAGGGAAAAGGAATTGCTGTTGAGCAACCAGAGATAACCTTACACTCCCTTCAAGCTGAAGGTGGATCCACAGCCAGACCCTCCAAAGACTCTGAACTCAACAAATTTAAGAGCGCTGATGAACCACCACTCACCCCAGAGCAAGCAAGAGCCCAGATTATTGAACATCAAAGACTGGCAAATATCAGGGCCGCTGAACTGAGAAGCAAAGAAGCCTTGGACAAGCTCTCTCCCACTGCTAAGAAAGCTCAGCTTGTCAAGCTCAAGGAACTGGAGGACAAGAGGAACAACCTCTTAAAGGAATATCAAAGACTTGTCAACCAGAGAGCTGAACCCGGTCGTATCACCAAGTATACATGTTTCACGGACAAAGACAAAAAGGTGGTAATGACTATTTATAGGGAAAATGACATACAGAACTACAAAGTCTCCAGTGACTTTAAACTCAGAGATCTGAGCCTCTCTGAGTGGTTGGAATTGCTGGCTCTTGCCCAAAGGAAGACTGGGCCTGGTGCTGCCCAAATGATGAAAAACATACAAGCTAAACTTAATTGGGTAAGAGACACAGCAAAGAAACTGAAGGCACCCCTGCCTCCTCAGCTTTCTTCTCAACCACCTCCTCAGCTGCAAAGAAAAAGGAAAACCCCAATGGGGCCTCTGATAGAAAGGCTGGTCACTGAAGATGTAGCAGTCGATGGGATGCAAAGGAACTTGGTCCTTCCCAAAGAAATCACCAAACCCATAGAAGGCCAAGTATACACAGAACCTGAGGCAGGTATGGTCTTCATAAATGGCAACTGTGATTATGCTTTTCAGCGGTTAAATGAGCTACCTCTGGCTTCAACCATTCAGCTAATCAGACTCAAGCAGGGCATCCTAAGGAATTGCAAAGAAGCTGATGAGTTCGATTTTGAAATTGAACTTGTCATTAACTCTAGGAGTGACAAAGTCGAAGCCCAGAGAATCTGTGATCAAGGCCTTGATCGCTGAAGAACCTATTTATTTTTGTTTATGTTTTCACCCTAGGGTGCTATTGTAATAGACTAGGTTCATTCTGTTTAATAAAACTTTGAGGTATGTTTGTTAAATTATGTGTAAGAAGAAGCTGTGTACTCACTTACAATAATTTTAGACTTAGTATAATTTATAAACAAATAGGGGGAGATTGTTGGGCCAATGAAAGTTTTAACTATGGCCCTGTCTAGATTTGTTTAAATTAGACTAAGTGTTGAAAGGTCGCTGAGAGGACCAGCGACAGAGACTAGACCAGTGGAAGGCAAAGCCTCAGCTGGCACACCAGGATCATTCAAGTCAAAGACAACGTCAGAGAAGTCGAAGACAATCTGAAGTCAGACTCACCAGCGATTATGGATAGCTGGGATGTCAAAGGAATGCACTGGTGTTCAAGGATCTCTGAGTTGACAACACTCAGAGATCACTTAAGAACCCTAGAGACTTGGTTTAAGCAAAGCTTATCCAACCCTTTATAGTTTAGGCGGGAGAATCTTACAAGTGTTTTGAGCGGGACAAAACAAGAGATTCAAGTCAATGCCTAGTACGACCTAGTGGGACAAAGGTGAACAGTTGGCAGAACTGTTCACCTAAAGTAGTTAAAAGCATGTCTCGATTTGGACATGCATTTAATACGTTGTACTCTTCCATTCAGAAGATGACACGTATCAACTACCCCCACTAAGGATACAACCTCGTACCACTATAAATAGGGGATGAGAAAGAAGTTAAGATTCAACCCTTGTGCTTGGAATCTTAATCTAAGTTCTTTCTCCCACTAGAACCACTGAGGCCTCAGCTGTCCATCAGCGACTTGTTGGTTCTCTTGTAAACTTGAGTCTCGAATCAAGTTTACTTGTTCTAGGGTTCAGTTCTTGTTGTTATTCAACAGGTGTATTCATAACACTTTGTAATACTTTGTTGATAATAGTTAATAAAGGATTACTCGTTTGAAAAGTATATCTATTGTGTGTTATTGTTTTCGTGTCTTAGTTTCAACAATTGTTGTATTTTGGGACTTTCA
The DNA here is from genome assembly GCA_025667525.1 of Glebionis coronaria. Classification (NCBI taxonomy): domain Eukaryota; kingdom Viridiplantae; phylum Streptophyta; class Magnoliopsida; order Asterales; family Asteraceae; genus Glebionis; species Glebionis coronaria. The sequence goes on along the minus strand of CM046875.1, from coordinate 610,533,619 downwards.
GTCTTCAAGTCTTCAAGGGTATTTGTTGAGAATTCCATGATTAGGGCCCGGTTCTTTGTACGGTTTCGTTTCTCGTGTCCGTTTTTCCTTGTAACTTGTGATCTTTTGTCTTTTTCACGATATCTATACCTAAAATACACAAGTAAACAAACACAAGCATATATATGGTATATTATGACATTTTTATGCATTTAAAGCCCGAAAAGAACGATGAGATCATGTATAAATGCCATCTCATCAACCAATGAATGCGGGGATCGAGTCGAGCTCATGACTCGGTGAACAAAAACGAGGTGCCTTGTGGGGGAGTCCCATACATTCTATCTTCTTTCTATTTTCTAACACTAATAAGGCTTGATCTTTCAAGCTCGTGCTCGTGTTTTGTTGTGTTGTGAATCTTAGGTATGACCCTAATCATTGAAGACTCTCGTGTTCGGTTTTTGCCGGTCCACTTGATCTTCCATTCTTTGAATGCCAAATAGGGGCAGACTCTTTATCCTTTGATTTTTATCGACTAACGTTTTATCTTGAGGTATAATTAATAAACAGCTTATAGATTTGCGTGCTCTTTCCATGTTAGGATTTTGCATTAGATTCTTCGTGTTTTAGCAAGGGGTGTTACTCTTGAGCTAAGAAACATTGAGGACAATGTTTGGTTTTAGCATGGGGGAGTCAATCGATATAATCGCTTGCTATTGCTTTTGTCGTGTTCAAACGTAATTGTTTTTCTCATTTTTCATAAAATTTTAAATTTTTAGTGTTATTTTTAAGTTTTAATAAAGAAAATAAGTGTTTTGACACAAATGTAGGCTTTCTGTTGGTGAAAATAAAAATAGTTTTTGACTCGGCTCAGTTTTTACCTTAGCTTTTCCTTAACGTATTTGAATTAAGTTTTGCTAGGCTTTTATATAGGGAGCTTTAAAACGCGAAAGTCTTAATTCATACGGGTTAAGAACAAGAACTTTTCGCAAGTTCCTATAATGGATCCTAGAAATTCGTTTATCAAGGGAACTTTAAAACACAAATTCTAAAACTTGAAAAAGTATAAGAAGATGCAAGATCCTATAGATGACTTGAAAACCCAAAACTTTAATTTAATAGGCTAAGTATCCATTGATTTCACATTTTTGAAATTTTACAATATAGAGAACAAGAGATGATAGAGTTCAATCATAAGTTTCTAAAATTAATTCTTCTTTGTGCAAGTATTTTTGTGTTTGATTTAATCTCCTCGTATTTACTTTCCACACTTGAATAATAATTGCTTAATAGATGAAGTTTTTAGCGGTTTAGACTTAATATCTTAACTCGTAACTCCTTCTTTTTCTTCCCTTGTAATTAAAGTGAGAACACATTAAGGGTGTCAGCGTCATGGACTTTTGATCATGGGATTGCGGAAATTTGGCTTACTGTAAATATCATAATAATGAAGAAGAATAAATAAAAACATGTTCTCTAGGAGCCTTCGGGTGGGAGTCATGTAGCACTAACCTTGTCATTAGAGCCTTAGGGTGTATGACAAGAGGACGTGTTGAATAAAAATTGCTTCATCATCATGAGCCATAAGGTGGGATGGTGATATCAATTCCCTTATTTTTGTCCAAGCAGCCTTCGGGTGTGGATTTTAAATAAGGAGCACAATTGCATCTTAAAGAGCCGCAAGGTGTTATGATGTAATTGTTGCTAACTCCATTAATAAAGTCATAATTGACTTTGGAGGTTTTATTTTTTCTTTTAAGTATCCATATTAGCCAAATTTCGGGTCCGGGGATTTATCCCTCAAATCGTGTTAAGTTATCCTTGATGTGGGCTTTCTTTAGTGACAACGGTTTTTGAGGTCGAGGTTAGGTTTTGAGTGTTGAGTTTGCACCGTTCCTGCCTTCATTTTTGGACTAATAAATATCAAAATAAAGTCAAATGAGCCTTTGGGTGAATGACAAATAAAATCTAGAGATACAATTAGGAATAATAGGAGATTGAGTTAAACACAAATTACTTGTATGAGTTGGTTTAATTTTGGGGCTTATGATTGACAATGATCTTGTTTTTGCACTTGGCATGGAAAAGTGAAAAGTCGGGGACGATGAATCTATTTGAGTTTTATGATCCTAAAAGTTATTTTTCAAATAATGAAAGCAATATATTATGTCTTTGCAAAATAAAAAGTCAAAAATTGAATAATAGTGTAGTTAGTGTTTTATTTTATCATTGCGTGAGGACACGACAATTGCTTAGCAAGGGGGAGTTTGATATGAGTGATTTTACTCATATCATTTAGATCAATAATCACGCAATAAATGCATATAATCAATGAAAATGCCTTGTATATGTATTGTTTTGTTGTTTCATGTGTGTAGGTACCAAGATCACGAAAACCGGCGAAATCGACACGAATTTGAAGAAAAAGATCATCAAAGCCAATTTCGAGCTCGTTGCTAGTGGATTTAATCTTTTTGAAGATATTGGGTTTTGTGGGTCCCGCATTTGGGTAAATGGGCCCAAAAGCCCATTTGAGGAAATGTACTTTTCACTTTCGGATTACAAGCCCAACCAGGCCCAATTAGAATAAAGAGACGGATGGGGTTGGTTAGTTCGGGCCTTAAAGCCCAAAAATGTAATTGAGTTATTAAATGTAAACGAATGGTGATTGGTCAGAGCCCAACTCAACCCTTTAGGGTTATATCACAAACGAAAGAAAAATTGTATTTATACATTTTTCAGTCAAACGAGTTCAACCACATTCCACTATCACATGTTACTCGCACACAATTAAATAATATCTTCGATACACTCTATGCTCACCTCTCACCATCTTTATCCCAAACCTGTAAAAAACCTAAACACTGCTCCAAACCCTAATAATTAAATCAACAAATAAATTGGGGGTTTTGGTTTACACGTGTGATTCACACAAACTGATAATAATTCCCCAAGGAAATCGGAAGAGAAGATGGAAGGCATCTACATACGTGGCATCTTATGGTTGGCTGTGACAGCACATTATTCCTATTCCTCCAATCATTTGTTGCCAAATCAGCACACAACTAGCACAACTAGCACACACGGATGCCACGTTGGCGATCCGTGTGCTAGTTGTCTCATCTCAACCGTAAGATCAAGACAGAGAAAGGAATGAAGAAATCAATGGCCAAGAGTAAAGATTCTCCTCAACAAATTCACCCAAGAGGGTTTGGGGTTAGCCTATAAAAACCCCCAATTATTCTGTAATCATCATCCCATTTTTTACTCTTAAAGTTATTATGTTAAATTAGTTCTAGGATAATCTTGTATTTTTCTTTAATCTAGTATTGTAATCTTTTATGATTATTAATAAAAGTTGATTTATTCTTTAGCAAATTCGTGTCTACTTTACTGTTTTAATTAAACATTACAATTTTATTCTTCTACTGTTTTGATATAATAATGTTCAATATATTTAATTGAGCTTAAATAGTAGCTTTGATTAAATATTATAAGAATAAAATTTGGGAATAAACTTTCCTACTGAAAGTTTAAATAAAAAAATGGTTTGAATGTGGAACTGTATTCGGTGATGTTGATGGTGTTCGAAGATGGTGATTAATAGTGGTTTATGGTGTGGATTCTGTTTGAAAAGTAGGCTCAGCGCCTCACTTCGTCTCAAAGGCTTTCTCCACCAGGTTTGTTTTTTTTATTTATGTTCAATGTTTATTGAATTCCTGTTAATGTTTATGTAATCTGCTTGTTAAATTTGGATTTGAGTAGTATTCTGATTTGGTATTAAGTTTTTTGGTATCTGCTTTAAGTTTAATTGTAGTCTGTATTTGGTTTTGCTTAGTTAGTTATTTGTTTTTGCCTAAGTTGCGTTTGTAAGAGTTTTAACTGATAAAAGCTTATTGGGATGAGTTTACTGATGGATTAGTGCAAGTTTCAAATAAACTGATTTGATCAAAGGTTTTTCTTATCTAATATTTGGTTCAGATCTTGTCAAATTTGTGAATGCTTTTATCAGATTTACAATCTAAAATACTTTTGAAATAATCTGTCATAAATATGTTTTGATGTGGTAGTTGTTTGGAGCTGCTAGAGTTATTGTTATAATTGCTAGACTGATTTTCTGATGAGTTTTTATACTGCGATTGAGGTCTTTGTTCAGTTTTGTAATACGTTGAAATATGTCACAAACTTCTTGGGTTGCTGGAATTTATTTTAGATGCTTGTTGAAATCTATCTGCTTATAGGAGATTTATATTACTATATTGATTACTGGTTTTGCTTTTGATTTTGCTGATAATATAGGACTTGTTGTTATTGTTTCTTGATCTGTCGATTTAAGTGTTTTTTTATCTGATTGTTATTTGATTCACTGAATATCATTGCTATCAAACTCAATCTGGTTTGATTAGTCTCAAGGACGGATTCCTATCAGTTTCCTAAAATAAGCTTTGCATAATAGTCACTCTTGTGACTTAGGAGTCTTATTTTCGCAGTCTAAAAAAAATAAACTCACGACCTCGCGGTTCACAGTTTAGTGTGTTTACCACTGAGCTAACATGCTCTTTTGAGTTTATTTTCAGTCACTTAATTAATATAGTAGATCTGCTGTTGGTAGATTTTGATTTAAGTTGTGCTTTGATTTAAACAAACTACTAATTTATCATGGGTCAAGATTAACTTGATTGTGCCTAGTTTTCGTAGAAGCTAACAATGGAAGAATTTCAAAATATGAATTGTTGCAGGATATATATCGTTATAATATATAGTCAATGACCGAGTAAAGTTATAACGTCTCTAGATGTTTACATTAGTTACAAAATAATAACATGAGCTTCTATGCCAGTGGCGGACCTAGCACAAAATCTAAGGTGGTTCCCTTCTATAGTTCTACTTAGCTAAAAAAAAAAATTATAGGATCAGCAAGTCAGATGGTCGTATGATCCGATTATGCCATTTCGGGTACATATATTGAAAGAAAAAAGAAGTTACGGATAAAATTGTGTCGCTTACACGTCTTTTAAGTGATTTGTACAATATAATAATACCATTCATGATGATTCATATCAAACTCATGATAGCAAGTGGCGCACGACTAATTAACAACATTTTTCTTATTGAAAAATGTATTTTCGTTACGATAAATTTAAAGATATATTTTCATTTTTATAAATTATTGACAACACAACTTTTAATCGATTAAATGATAACTCATAGTGTTATGGTAGTTCACTTAGGCTATGTTTGGCAAGAGCTTTTTTAAAGCTTTTACAGAGCTGTTAGCTTTTTTGTTAAAAAAAATAATCTAATAGCTCTTTTTGATACAATGATTTTTAAGAGCTGTTAGCTTTTTATTTTCACCAAGTAGCTCTTAAATAAAAAGCTGTCTACTACAGCTTTTTAATTTGTCAAGAGCTGTTAAAGCTGTAGATTACTGATATACCCTCCAACCATATTATAATTTATTTAAATATGTCCTTTTAAGTCATTTTACATTTAATTTTTACAGTTAACAACTAATATATCAAACACTTCTATTAAAAATAAAGCTTTTTAGTAAACAGCTTACAGCTAACAGCTTACAGTTAACAACTTACAGTTAACAACTTACAGTTAACAGCTTACAGCTTACAACTAATTTTACCAAACATAGCCTTATAATAAGGCTTGTGTTACATTAGATATTCATTTCGAAAATTCACTTATACAAAACTGATTATAATAAAAATGCACAGGAATTTCAGGTTATACAAAACTGAAAATTAAAAGCTAAATTTCTAGAGAGGTGTATATCAACCAATAGGCAATGGACACAATCACACAACATTTACCAAAAGTTGAATACATGTGTTAGGTGTTGACAGTCTTATTATACCCAAAATCTAATTGCTTTAACCGATAAAAGATAACTTCCTCTAAATATTACTATAACAAAAAAAAAAGACTTTGACTTAACTATAGTCTCCATCTCTTTCACTCCGGCAGTGATGCTCAAATCCAAACCAAAATATTATTTTCTGCTTCATTTTTCTTTCCCCTCAATAATAAAACAATAGTATCCTAATTGTATGATTATAATCCTTATAAAGTGTGTAAGTGTAAACTTTTTAAGACGGTTTGTGTTGTCTTTTCAAGCAAGTGATTAATGAATGAGTAAACAATATTTTATATGTTGAAAGAATGTGGATTAGTTAAGGGAAATAGTTGTCATCAATGTTCTCCTAAAGTTACAAAAATTTCAAATATGGATCATATATGCATTCGTTAAATGTTTAACATGTTGATCACACCTTCAAATATGACTACGTTGACATTTAGTGGGTGTTTGGATGTACTTATTGAAAACAAATTATTCGTTTTGAAAACTCCATTATGAAAAATTATCATTTTGAAAACTCCATTTTAAAAAATAGTGTTTGGATTTGATATTCCAGTTTAAAATCGCAATAATCAAATAATCACTTTTTTGAGTGTTTGGCAAATTTGATTATTTTATAATAAACTCCATTTTGAAAGCTTACTTTTCCAAAACTTCATTTTGAAACTGAAATAACTAGCTCCCCACAAACTTTTTCAAAACTCCATTTTAGAGCTTCTAAACGCAAATACTCACTTATGTCCATTTATTACCCAAACACTTTTTTTTTAACTTATCTCCATTTTGGAACTGAGATTTGGAAATAATCTCCTCCTAACCGCACATCCAAACACCCCCTTAAAAATGAAGCGCAATATTATACAAATTATTAGTTGACAAAACCTTAGTCCAGTCACATCCTTTTATTACGACATGATTTATGGAAAACAGTGTCATATAAACCATCTTCCTTTTTACTCTTTCCTTCATATCTTAAAACAAATCACAAGTTTCAAATTAAAAGTTTGTGTTCACAATGGTTTGGTTTCACGTGTGGTGATTATTAGTTCGTGTTTGGGTAGTTCTTTTTGCTCTCATTCAATTCATTGAGAGGAGGTTAGATCGTGATTGTGGTTATGAATCGTGTAGCAGAGTTCATGGGGTATTGTGTTCGCGTTTGATTTCGAGTCCGTGTGCTCCCAAGGATCTGGTTCGCGATTGGTATTCTAGTTGTTCTGGTGCGTCGTGATGCCAGTTCGATCGTGTCTCATTATATTCTGGTGTTGGTGTTGTGTTGATTTGATTGGTCAAATAATCGTTCATTCATTTAAAGTACAGATATTCGATCTCTCTTTTTAAGCATTATTCGTTCGTAAAGATATTCCATCTTTCTCATTTATCGATCTTGATACATTAATATTTGATATGTGTTTCTTTGGTCATTCGTACACTTGGTTGGTTCCTTCGTTTACATTTTTGATGGGCACGGATATTACGTCCTTTTAGTAAGGACCTTCTTCTTTGCTTTCAGCCTTTTTAGTATAATCTCTTGATGCCATTACTATGTTCCCCATAATGTAAATGTTGTATTTCATTGCTTTCTCCTTCCCTTTGATTCATTGTGATTTGTATGCTTTTATTTACCTTTGTTGGTTGCCTTTATGATCCATTTGAAAAATTTGTTGTTATGCTTTTCTTTTTCCGAGCTTATTTATAACTAGTCATGGAGGTACCATGACCACGTCATTGATGTACCTATGACGTGACACAGTCTGTGACGGTATGATTAGTCTACTGTGTTCCTTTTTGTTATGGCCTTATCATATGATATGATATGTGTGTATGTGCACTAGTCATCGAGCTAGTGTACATATATGACTTAATTTTGCAGGGAGCGTATGGATGCATCTTAGGTATTTCGTTTCGTTATAATTTAGTGATTGGTGTGTGTGCAATACACCCCATTTCACATTTGGTACATTAGGAGTTGTTGCCTATGTGCATTTAGGAGAAATGTGCAAATGCACGTGATATATATGTGATTATGTGGCATTATGTGATTGGAGCTATGTGGGCTCGCGGGCATTCCTTTATACTTTTGTTATTCTTCATTTGATATCTCCTATTCCTTTGCTTCTTATATTCCTTATGACTTATGATTCGCAGATTCTGTTATATCTTTTATTACTTTACTGCCTTTCTATTATATTTGTTCACTGAGCGTTAGCTCAGTCGCATTTTATTTCTTCTACGACAGGTATTAAGCGGGAAGCTGGGAAGTGAGAGTGTGGGATTGTTAGAGCTACCCTTTAAAGTCACCCATGTGTCTAATAATGTTTGAATACGTATTTATATTTCATAAGTTTTACATTTTGGACCCCTCATGTTTGGGATTTTTACTCTTTTAGAAAGTTATTTTGATATTTAATAAATTAAGACTTCCGCTTGCGTTTATATATGTTTTGATATGACACCATAACGTGACATTTTGTCTCTTTATCAGAGCGGGTGTTACAGGAAACCTTTTCCTTTAAGTGACCATAAGACTAAATTTCTTGGTGACATAATTCATTTAGATTTGTGGGGTCCTTATAAGGTGACTAGCTACACTGGTCATAGATATTTTCTAACTATTGTGGATGACTATACTAGAGATTTCTAGGTGTATCTTTTTAAGACTAAAGATGACATTGCTTCTTCTATTGATGTTTTTTATAATCTGATTAAAAATCAATTTAAAAGGACAGTTAAATTTTTTAGAAGTGACTATTGAACATAATTTGTAAATCAAACTCTTAACAAGTTTGAGATGATAGAGGGATTAAACATTAGACATCTTGTGCATATACTCCACAGCAGAATGGAGTTGTTGAAAAGAAACATAAACATGTTTTAAATGTTGCTAGATGCCTTATGTTTCAGGATGGAATTTCTTTAAAAATTTTGGACTGAATGTGTTCTCACTGCTACTTTTCTTATTAATAAATATCCCTCTTTTGTGCTAAATGGAAAATCTCTCTATGAAATGATATACACTATTTTCCCTAATCTATCTCATATCAGAATTTTTGGTTGTCTTTGCTTTGTTACTATTCTTAATAGTCATGAAAAACTCACCAATGTATCTGAAAATGTGTTATGATGGGTTATTTTAGTTCTCAAAAGGGTTACAGGGATCATAGTCTTAACGTACATTGGTTTCTTGTCTCTAGAGATGTTAAGTTTTTTTAGTCTGTTTTTCCTTTTAAGGATTTTGTTTTAAAAACTAATAAGGATACGTTTTCTAATGTTTTTCAAGATACAAACTTGTGAAACTTTTTTGATCTTGATAACCCTGAGCTTCCAAATGATGATGAGAGAGTATGACATAATCATAATAGTGACCATGAGTCATAGAGTGACAGTACACCTTTTGGTGACAATGTGAACACTGTTAGTTCACCCTTGATTGAGGTTGAACACCAAAACAGTGAAGACACTAATGCTGAGGTGTTAGAGGATGAGGCTGCCACACTTGATGAAAACGGTATATATAAAGGAAATATGGATTCCAATCTAACCAACGCTGCTCAGTGCACTCAAAACCTAAGGAGGTCTTCAAAACCTTCTGTTTTAAAAAAAAACTATAATGACTTTGCTGTTAATTCTAAGTTTAAGTATGGTGTTGAGAAATTTGTTGGGTATTCAAAGCTTGTTCTAAAAACATGTGTTTTTCTACCCAACTCGATAAAAATAGTGAACCTAGGACCTACTTTGAAGCCTCTCAAAGCCCTCATCGGGTTGATGTCATGAATCTTGAAATGGTTGCTTTACTTGAAAATGATACTTGGGATGTTGCTTAACTTGGCTATTCTACAGTCTTGGCTTGTTTTTCAACTTGACATTAATAATACCTTATTATATGGTGACTTAGAAGAAACTCTTTTCATGAAACCACCTCAAGGATACTATCCTGGAGGTTACAACACGGTGTACAGACTTAAAAAAATCCATATATGGCCTCAAACAAGCACCTGGGAAATAGAATGCTAAATTAACTTTTGTGCTTGTTGAAAATGGCTTCTGTTAAAGCAAGTTTGATTATTACCTTTATACCAAGTCTAATAATGATATGTTTCTTTCCCTTCTTGTGTATGTCGATGATATTATAATTACTGGAAACAATGTTGTTGAAATTGAAAAATTATTTTCTTGGTATTGAGGTTGTTGACAGAGGTTGGTATCTGTCTGAACCAAAGAAAATATGTGTTGGGTCTTTTGTTTGATTATGGTATGCTTGCTTGCAAAATGGCTAAGACCCCTTTAATGTCTAAGCTTACCATATCAAATGAGCCTACTAAAAAGGAACCTTTACTTGTGAACATTGTTGATTACCAAAAGCTCATGGGAAAACTGATATACTTGACCAATACCAGACCTGGCATATCATATGATGTGCGTTGCTTGAGCCACTTTATGCAATCTCTTTTGAACTCTCATCTTATAATAGCCTTTAAGATATTGAGATATCTTAAAGGTTAGGTTTGGGCATTTACTTTAAGAAGACCTCTGGTATGTCTCTTAAAGATTATTCTGATGTTGATTGGGCTAAATGTGTTGTAACTAGAAAATCAGTTACAGGGTATTGTTTTTTTGTTAATGATAACCTCATTTCTTAGAAAAGTAAAAACAAAACACTCTCTCCAAATCATCTTTTGAAGTAGAGTATAGAGCTCCTGCTTTAGTAACCAGTGAAGTCATTTGGATCTTAAAAATTCTGAAAAGATTCGCATTGTGAAAATCTTTTACCGGTTAGACTTTTCTGTTACAACAACTTAGCTATTAAGATAGCTGCCAATCTAGTCGTACATGAAAGAATAAAACACCTTGAAATTGATTTGCTCTTTGTGATGAATTTTTTTTAATGGTGTTGTAAAAATTGTGAAAGTGGAATCTGCAAACCAAATTGCACACATCCTCACTAAAGGATTGGATACAAATTAGCATAATGAACTTGCTGAGAAACTAGGTATGATCAACTTATATTGGATATCAGATTATGGAGGGATGTTAAATTATTGGACCTAATCTGATTTCCATCCTAACATGTAAGGATTGATTATGTATTTTTTTTATCTTCAGGTTTAGTCCTTTGGATCTACTATGTAAGGACAATGGACTAACTTAAACATCTTCCCAAATACTACTCTTACCTTTTATATCTATTTTGAGTGGAGGGACTTGGTTGCAAAAGTAGCAAGGACATATGGCAACAAATCTTTTGCCTTGACCATGTACACGCTTTCATATGTGTGTTGTATTTTTCATATTTTCTCTTTTATAAAATCTTGTAACACTAATTTATTCTTAGTTTTGTCTTGTAAAACTATTATCATGTATATAATAGATCTACACATGTGTAACAGTAGTAGATTAGTATCTTTAAACTTATGTTCTTGATTTACTTTGCTTTATATTAATATAATCGTTTTAAAGCTCTTAAATAATGTTTTTCTACATAATCCAAAATTTAATCCAATCACAACGCAACTAAGAGCGGGAGGAGTCCACCTATATGGCGAGGCGCCATCAGCATAACACAGGAAAAACCACGACGCAGGACTTCCTTCCCCTGCGCCGTCGACTTGGCGCCATAGCCACCAGCCCTCGCCATGGGTTTTTCTGACTTTTTTTATTTTAATTATTAAAGTGGGTATATGCGGGCCCCTTATACCACTTTTTACTCCCATGGCACCAATTTTCCCACGGCTCACGGTTGCCAGCGAAAACTGGTGTCGTGGGAAAAACTGGTGCCGTGGGAAAAAAGCTGACGTGACAGCACTTTTTATGCCATGGCACAAGGATTTCCTGTGCTCTAACACATTAGCATTGATAGGCTGTAAACGAACTGAACGCACGCGAACGGAGGTATGTTCATGTTCGTTTATTTAACTTTTATAGAACAAATAAATGAACGCGAACGCTTAGTCGGACAAAAATTGTTGTTCATGTTCGTTTATTTAGATTTGAACTTGTTCATGTTCGCTTATGTTCGCTCATATAACTTAAACGAACGTAATCAAACGAAGATAAACGAACATAAATGAACGTAAACGGTGATATATAAATGTAAATAGGCTAAACGATCGTGTAATTAAAGTTGTTACTTTAAACGATCTATATCATCATCTTATATACTTATATAATATAATAATCATCATATCCCAATAAATACTTTGTAACCAAGTACTATGAGTAAAATGCATAAATCATACTTATGGTTTGTCTAAATTGCACTTTTAGTCACCGGTCTTCTGAAAGTACAAACAGCATCACTGGTCTTTAGGTATATGTTCATTTTCATACTTTCACCCTAACATTCCGTTACTAAAAGATTTTTTTTGTCTTTTTTTTGTCTTTCTTCCCAAAACACCACTCCATCACCACCGCCACCACCACTTCTCCCATATCCAAATAGAATGTTAAGACCACACATGATCGTGGGATCACGAGGCTTAGTTTTACTTTTGAAACTATAATCTCAATAATAACAATATGTTTTGACAATATAATTATATACGGGTGCCAATTGAGAAGTCATGAATACATATATTCTATATATGTGAAAGGAAATCTTGTGCGAGTTTGAATTGACAATAAAAAAAGTCAGTGAAAGTAGGCTAGAATGACGTCTCGAGTATTATAAAATCTAGTGATGACTTCTAAATCTAAATTGCTTAGTTTCAAATGTTAAACTACTCATACATGTTATATTAGGAACACGCATATCAAACAAAAGACAAACTATTGGATCAAACTGTAGTAGGATCAAATCTTTAATGATCCCAGAACCTGTGTGATCTTAGTATTTAAAAATATTTGTTATATTGCTTATAATTAATTTTAACATTTGTAATATTAATCGAACGTAAATGAACGAACATAATCGAACGTTTACGAACGTAAATGAACGAACGAAGCCTTTGTTCACGTTAGTTTATTTAACTAAACGGACTAAAAATCTTGTTCGTGTTCGTTAATTGGTTAAATAAACGAGCATAAACGAATTTTTTCACGAACGGTCAGCGAACGGTTCACTGAACGTTCAGTTCGTTTACAGCCCTAAGCATCGATGTTAACCAAGATAGTTAAAATGTGAGTCAACCAAATAACAGTAAAGACATCGGTTCCAACAGCTTTAGAGCTAGCCACGTCTAACGCAATTATGGTTTAAATTTTAAAGTATCGACAGAAAGTAGAAAATACGTCAATAGAAACATCACAAAATTAATATCTCTTAATTATCCACAACAACACTTGAACAACTATAAAAAAGTTACATTACATATCAAGCACATTACATACCATTACCAAGCATCAATTACATTAGCATATACAAACATGAATTAGGCATCGCGTTACCAAACACAAGTATCTACCTATAAAAGGTGTTAAAAATTGTTATGTCTTTGTGACACAAGCTTGCAAGTTAGAGGGTTTAATTGTAAATATTTGTATACTTCCCCAAGTTTGCTTGTTTTACTTTGTGTAGGGACTTAAGTGCAATTTGGAGATTTTGGTCTGAGTATATAAGCTGGACATAAACTGGTGGTTGGATCATTCATTCTCAATCATTCACACACACATACAACTTTCTCTCTCATTCGTTTAGTTACGACTTTTGGGGTTTCATCTGGGTTTCATATGGTTTTCTGTTAAGATCTTCTTGATCTTGTTTTAGTATAGTTTGGTTAGGTTTTGTACGCGTGAGTGGATGTATAGTAGATAGGATCCACCTAGTGGGGACTATCTTGATTTCTGATTATATTTGTTTGGTGAGCACATGTGTTAGGGACTCATCTACTTGTGTATATTATTTTAATAAAAGTAGTCACTACGGGGTGGTTGGTTGAGTGATTAGATCTTGATCTGGTTGGTTTTGATATCAGTTTTACATGGTATCACGGCCCTAGGTTGATTCTTGGAGCTCGATTGGTGCTGGTTTTCATTTTAGGGTTTTATCTTGAAACCCTAATTTTTGGGGGTTTTGATTAATTGGTGGTTATTGGAGGTTTTTGTGATGGTTTATTAGTATAATAACAAGTATATAAAACCCTAAACGAGATCAAAGCACATATAGCGGAAGCTATTTAACAAGATCACAATTAATAACACAATTATAATTAATCGAATTAGGTTACATACCTTTACGCTAAAGCAATTCCACAAGACGAAGAATGAATCACCAATTCGGTTTATACAGTATATACCAAGATATAGTCTAAAGTAAGACTATATTACGATCTTGTACACACGTAATACAACGAGCTAAACGTGATTCTAGCACGTGAAAACCGAGCTACAACACTTGTAATTAATCTACCCAATAACCCTAGAGAGGGGCTAGGACTAGATTACGTATACAATCAATCAACCAAGAAAAACCAACCGAAACCCCTTTGTGGTGTAGGCTTGTGATCGACCCAAAAGAAAGAAGGGGAGTAAGATTTATGATGTTTTAATTGTGAGGGATTAGGAGGTGTATTTATAGGCCTAAACTCTTGTAGTCCAAGATAAATAAAAGGCAACTTTTGCCCCCCCCCCCCTTTGGAGCCCATAACCGACCGACTAGAACACCCCTTAGGGGTGTTCCGGAATCTTCCAAACTTCTTTCTTAATGTATACATACTATATATTTATTTAACATTCATTAATTCTTAACTATTATAATTAACGATCGTTAAAGTTATATATTTACTTGCTCGGTTAAATTAATAAATACATAAATATATTTATTAAATACGATAAATATATTTATTAATTAAATTAACTCTTTACGTATTGTGTGCAATCCCGTAATATCGAGTTTGATCCTATCACACGACTATTAAATATAAGTCCATAAACTTTCAGCTACCACTTGAACATATTTTGAATATCATGATTACATTGACTAGCGTCTAGTTACACTTAGCAATGTCTCTAGTACAACTCGAGTAAGGTCTCTTGGACAAAACCTTTTAACGATTCTGCATCGTTATTATTATCCTTTTATTTATAATACAACGTTAATAAGGATATGGATCTCAGTCATTCCTTTCATTAACCATTCTGTTTCTCGTTCACAAATTCAGCAAGATTACCAAAACAAATTTGGGTGTGGCCACACAAACATCTTACTAATCCCACGAGGGGCCCAGCTGTATTAAACTCCAAAACAAAATTGGAGGAAATAAATTCCATATTGACTACGAGCAAAACTTATGAATTTTGCAACACTTCCAAAAAAAAATCCTTATAGCTACCTGTTACGTTTAGCGTTAGATTATTCCACAGAGATGCACTAGATTCATAACAATTTCCTGGTATCTCAAGTCTAAGGATAACTATTTATGTTTTACTTAATGACAAAGATCCATAAAGTAATAACATATAGGTGGGATAAGTCCTATATTTGATTCATCGAATATCATCCAAAATCGATCAATATACTTTCAAGTATACTCTATCGCTATTTTGATTTGTCCTAGTTCAATAATATTCCCATATTATTAATTGACAACGGACATTTAGCATAACTATTATTCATAGATTAAAACATGTAAAATAGGATACACTTATTAAATAATAAAAATAAACGAACCCAGTCTTTATTTTGTTATATAATAATGTCATAACATCCTTTATCCAAATACTAATCACAGATTTATTGCATGAGTTCGCTAGCTAGTTGCAGCCCAATCGCCTTGGCATGGTTAACTACCTTTGGTCTAGGCAAAGCCTTAGTTAAAGGATCAGCTACGTTATCATTTGTGTGAACTTTTATCAATTTGATTTCCCGAGCTTCAACTTGTTCTCGGATGTAGTGATGTCTACGCATAAAGTGTCTGGCGCCTTTCATGACTCCAGGGTCATTGGCAAATATTATTGCGGCATAATTTTCACAATACATATCTATAGGTTCTTTAATTAAAGGCATCACTCCAAGATCTTCAATAAACTTCCTAATCCAAATAGCTTCTATTGCAGCTTCTGAAGCAGCCATGTACTCAGATTGAGTAGCATGTATTGCAATCGTCGTCTGTTTCTTGCTCTTCCAGTCAACTGCTCCTCCATTGATAACAAAAACGTAACCCGGTTGAGACTTTGTATCGTCTTTATCACATTGCCAGGACGCATCACAGAAACCTGTCACATTCAGTTATGTGTCTGGTTTCCCTCCATATACCAAAAACATATCTTTCTTACTCCTCAAATACTTTAGAATATGTTTAACAGCAGTCCAGTGGATCTTCCCTGGATTCTGTTGGTATCTACTGACCAAGTTCTGAGCAAACGCCACATCAGGCCTTGTGCATCTAACAACATACATTATAGACCCTACAACCGAAGCATAAGGCACTTTATGCGTGTATGCCTCATCTTCAGGAGTTGATGCATCCATCTCGTGACTCAGATTATGCTTAACTTCCATAGGTTGAAAACCTTTCTTGGAATTATGCATATTATACTTCTTCAAAATCTTATCTATATAAGCATCTTGACATAGACCAATTAACGTCTTTTCCTATCCCGATAGATCTTAATTCCCAGAATGTATGCATATTCTCCTAAATCCTTCATAGAAAAACATTTACCAAGATAATCCTTAACATCTTTATGTCTTGGAATGTTACTTCCCATGATTAATATGTCATTAACATATAGGACTAGGAATACTACAACACTCCCACTAGCTTTGTGATATACACATGGCTCATCACGATTCTGAATAAATCCGAACTTTTTGATTTCTTCGTCAAATCTTTTATTCCATTGACGTGATGCTAGCTTCAAACCATAAATGGACCTTTGAAGTTTGCACACATGTCCTGGATTCTCATGATTAACATACCCTTTTTGTTGCTGCATATAGATGTCTTCATCTAAGCGACCATTCAAGAAGGCAGTTTTATCATCCATTTGCCATATTTCATAGTCATAGTATGCTGCTATAGCTATGATAATCCTAATAGCTCTTAAGTTTGCTACAGGAGAAAATGTCTCCTCGTAGTCTACGCCAAAAGTTTGAGTAAAACCTTTAGCTACTAAACGAACTTTATAGGATTGTACTTTTCCGTCCATGTCAGTTTTCTTCTTGTATATCCATTTATGTCTCATTACTTTAGCATTCGGTGGTGGTTTTTACAAGAATCCAAACATCATTTACTTTCATGGATTTCATTTCCTCATCCATAGCAACCATCCACTTATCCTTTTCAGGATCAAGTATGGCGGATTTATAATTAGCGGGTTCACCAAGATCCCCTAACTCATCCTCATCCTCTATGTTAAGACACATATTGCTATTTGTTTTTTTTAATCCTTGCGGATCTACGCATAGGAACTAATTCCGGTGGAACCACCAGACTTTCTGGTTCTATAAGAATTACATCACTAGTTTTTTCAGAAGGTAATGTATCTATATGACTCTCCTCAAGATCATAATTTCTCCCACTGAATTCTTGATTAACAAGATAAGATTCAAGGAAGTCTCCATACCTAGCAACAATTACTTTGTTCTCAGGTGGATAATAAAAGTAGTAACCCAGAGTTTCCTTAGGATATCCTACAAAGATACATTTTACATATCGTTGTTGGAGTTTGTCACCCGAGTCACGTTTCACATACGCCTCGCAACCCCAGACCTTTAAATAAGACAAATATGGCTTCTTTCCATGCCATAGTTCATATGGTGTCTTGTCGACCTTCTTTGTGGGAACCATATTTAAAATATGAACAACAGATTCTAAAGCATAATCCCAAAAGAATAAAGGTAAAGTTGTAAGATTAAACATAGATCGCACCATATCTAATAATGTATGATTTCTCCTTTCGGATAAACCGTTTTGTTGTGGAGTATATGGAGAAATAAGATGTTGAATAATTCCATTCTCACTAAGATAATCTATAAACTCTTGACTTAAATATTCTTCACCTCTATCAGAATGTAGAGCTTTAATCTTCTTCCCTAATTGCAGTTCTACTTCTACTTTAAACACTTTGAATGTTTCAAATACTTCATGTTTATGCTTAAGTAAATAAACATAACCATAATGGCTATAATCATCCGTAAATGTTAAGAAGTAGCTAGCACCTTTCCTTGACGTATGTCTAAGTGGTCCACACACATCAGTATGTATACGTCCAAGTAGATCAGTAGCCCTTTCAATATTGCTATTAAAAGGTTTCTTGGTCATCTTTCTAGAGATACAAGACTCACATTTATCAAATGATTCATCATTGATATTTTTCAAAAGACCTTCACGTTGAAGCTTTTGTATACGAGTCTTTCCAATATGGGTAAGTCTACAATGCCAAAGATAAGAAGAGTTCTTGTCAAAATTTCTATTCTTACTCATGCTAAATACAGATTTATCGTTCTTCAATTTATTATCATGCATATCTATTTCAAATACATCATTCACAGAAATTGCATTAAAATAGAAAATACAATTTTTCCAAACAAAAATTCCATTATTATCAATCGTGTGAACGAATCCATTATTTAACAAACAAGAAAAGGAAATAACAACCCTAACAATTGTAGGTGCATAATGACAATCATTTAATCTCAATACTAAACCCGAAGGTAAAACTAGATCAAAAGTTGCTATAGCTTCAATCGCTGCTTGTGCGCCATTGCCCACTTGTAGATATTGTTCCCCATAGGAAAGCTTCCTTTCCAGATTAAATCCCTGCAGCGTATTACAAATGTTAATACCTAATACAACAAGATTGTGTGTGGATTTGAGTGTTGTTCATACTCGATTCAATTTGAATTGATCACGGTTTAGGGTGGATTTATTGTTTTTGGTCACTAAAAGGGGGAGCTTTTGATTATCTATTTCTACTTGTAAAATAAACACTAAACTTATTAAACATAAATGTAAAAATAGAAGAAAGATATCTAACCTTGATTGCTTATCCGGAATGAACGCTGCACATTTGTTCTTGGTAAAAATAAAGAAAGGGTGATTATCTATTATAAAGCTGAAAACTTTAAAAGATTAAACTAAAAATTAATACTTTTAAAATAATTGACGAAAGATTAAAACTTAAATGTAAACTAAAAACTTTAAACTTTATAAAAATGTAAACTTGAAAATAACTAGGACAAAACACTTTTGAAATAAATCTTAAGAATAATTGGCGGGAAAAATAAACGTTTAAAAATAAGTCGGGAAACCAAATCCAAACAAAAGTCAGAATACCACAATTGCAAACAATCCGGAATAAGGTTTCAAACCTTATCCGGAATCTGAAATCCAAAGCTAATCCGAAATAATGGTAAATAATGCTAATCCGGAATGTGAATTAATCACTATGCGGAATAATTTGCTTGCTACTATCCGGAATACACAAAAGTGTGCAATCCGGAATATGGAAAATAACCTTTATCCGGAATCCTTACAATTCTGCTTATCTGGAATCGAGTGTTATCCGGAATCCAGGAAAAACTTTCTATTCGGAATGTTATGTATTCTCTTATCCGGAATATGTTAATCCGGAATGTATAAGTGCTAGAGGTTATCCGGAATCAAGAAATCTTGATACAATCAGGAATAAAGGTGTGAAGCCCTTATCCGGAATCTATATTCTGGATAGAACCCGGAATGTGTTACTTTTGGCTATTCGGAATATTAAAAACGATCCTTATCCGGAAAAAAGATTACTACTACTATTCGGAATATGTGATAATCTGGCTATTCGGGATACTTTGATTTACTAATATTCGGAATAATAGAGAATGATACTATTCGGAATGTTAGGGTTTTAAAATCCGGATAACATCAAAAATGCAAATAAGCAAAAACAAAAAATAAGCTAAAAATCAAAAAGCATTTAACCAAAAACTTAACCAAACTAATTTTAGGAAAAAAAAACAAATAAGCCACAATTCAAAAACTTTTAAAATACTAAATAATCAAAATATTTAAAATCAACTTTTTATAATAATATTAATCTACCAAAATCAACTTATTTAAAAACTAGAAAAACATAAAAAATAAGCAATAAGCACAATAATCCAAAAACCTCAAACACACCAAATCAACAAGCACAATCTAATAAGCAAATCAATCACACAATCAACAAGATTAAATCAACTACATGATTAAAGAGACAAAACAATAGATTATTATTAAGAAAGATAGAATGAGAATTAACTAAAAAGCTTGAATTAATGATGATGATTAAGATTCAATTACAAGATTATAAAGATGAAAGATTAAGCAAAACTTGAAAGAAAATTCTAGAGAGAGAAAGTAAAACACATACTCCTAATTACCTACTAAAGACTAAAAAACTAACTAACTCCTCCTAATGAAGATTAGGAGGGTATTTATAGGAGAAGGGGAGGGTGTTGTTGCTTCTCTCTTTCCTTTTGTCTTCTCATCTTTTAAATAACTCGTCTTTCTCGACTTTGTCTCGGGATTAGTCGAATGATAAAATGAACTCATCTTCTAATTTTCTTCTTTTAGTAGACCTGGTTCTTCGACTTCGTTAAACTTCCGTCTTTAGACTTTTTCTTCGATAAGTCTTCAGAATAGGCCTTTAACTTCCGTTCTTCTTGCACTTTTGATCTTTTGACTTCGTCTTTTGTCTTTTTCTTCGATAAAAGCCCGTGAAAGCCCGTGTTTTCTTCCTTTTTCATATTTTTGTCCTAAAACACAATAAAAACACAAACCACGCATAATTCCGCCTTTTACGACATGAAATACACGTTTTGGTCTTGTTATTATTAGAAATAAGTGGTAAAAGGATAAGTGTTTTCACATTTATTAATACCGTATCCCGTATCATATACCCAGGAATTTAATTTGTATGTTAAATTGAACAATTCAATCATAAATAAAGTACCTGAAGCTGCAGCGCTCTGCTCAGACTTCTTCTTTATTTCTCGCAATTCTTTGAGGTAAAGAGGGAAATTCCTCTTCGAGTGACCACTTGCCTTGCAATGGTGACAAGTCTCATCCTTTTGAGATTGACTCCTCTTGACAAAGTTCTGCTTAGGTTTCGAATAAGTCGCAACTTGTTTGCTCTTATTACCCTTGCCTTTGCCTTTCTTCTTTATCGCTTGCGGTTTTGGCTTACTCACTCTACCCTTTTGTATGGTTAGTACAGAAGGCGTAGCGGTAGATGCCTAGTCTTTCAACCCCTTTTCATAGTCATTGAGCATTGCATGCAAATCATTAACTGTCTTCCCCGTGCAATGCATATTATAGTTTCTAACAAAATCATTGAAGTCCTTGTTAAGGGACCTATTGATCAAGTTGATAGCCATATTATGATCATAGGGTTATCCTAGTGCAATGAGCTGTTTCATATAACCCCTCATCTCCAAATAATGGGCACTTACAGACTTTCCTGGAGCTTGCTTGCAGCTATGCAAAGCATCTACCAAGTCGTAGATCTCCACAGCTTGCGGCTTCTCGAACATAGCCTTGAGCTCATCAAGCATTTTCTTAGGTGAAAATAGCTCATACTTAAGTTGAAGTGCAGGAGCCACTTTTCCTAGCATTAAGCAAGCCACCTCCGAGTGCTTCTTAATATTAACAGTGTGTTCAAGCCTTTGCGCATCAGATGCTCCTTCAGCAAGATCCTCCGGATAGGGAGTAGTCAAGATATCGATAGTACCTGCTGCTCTCAAGACAACTCTTAGCGAGCGGTACCAATCATTGAAGTTTGGGCCAGTAAGTTCAAGTCGTTCAAAGAAAGCTTTGAACGCAGAACTTATAGTGTTATTGGTGGGTTGAGCCATTTCTACAGAAATAAGTTCAAATATTAGTATTTTCGATAACAAAATACTTTCAAGAAAAAAAATTACCCCGATATTAAAACCATATTATTTTCCTTGAATTCTAGAACAATATTGACATAGATCAATTACATCAGTTGATCTGCTAGTAATGAGAGTACTCAACATAGCGACTTGTCGAACAATTCAATTGACAACCAATTTTCAATTTCTAGATATTTAAGGGATTTACATTGCCAAAAAAACGTTTTGCATTGTAAACATGTTTCATCCCTTCTGAATGCATTAAGTTTCCAGATCTCATTGAGTAACTTAATTAAGTCGTCTAATCTGAGTAACATAAACCGTCATACGAATTCTCATTCTACAAATGGTTTTTTCTCTCCATCACAACATCATCCAAAAATCTCATTTGATGACGAAGTAATTTCAAGTGTTCGTCAATTAGGAGCATTAGACTTAAATTTTAAGGGTATAAATTTTGATGTTAAAATCAATGTATGGAGAAGTATGCATAGAATCTCCATAGCATAAGTTTAATAAAATACTTAGTTGCTTTTTCACGAGATTAAATTTCTTCATAAATTATATTTCGGTATTGGTTAAACCAATTAAAGAATTTACCCACAACTAATCACATCGTACTTTGCTAGAACTCGGCTACGCACAAAGAAATACCCTTATTTATTGTGGTTCAGATGTGAATTTGTGGTAAATCACCCTTAAGGTCAGCGACTAATGGCATAACACCTCCTTCCTTAACCGGGTACATGACCAGCGGTGTGTTAAACCTACTATATAGTTTGTCAAAATTGAGTAGGCCGTTAGATAATTATTGCAAGTCACCAATCAACGTAATCTTATATTATTTAAATCTCTAACAAATCATTATTTTTAATATGATTTAGTCCATATTATTTCTTTTAAAAAGACCATTGTTTACAACAATTCAACAATTTTATATATAAACAAGTAAACAAAACTATATCATAACCACATAATAATAATTTATATGTGCAATAAATAAAGCAAATAACCACATCCATACGATTTGTTCAATAATCATCAAATCTAGGTCTTTATATCTCTATATAAAAGGCTTTCCTAATTCTATATTTATTGAAACAAATAATGACGTAGCACATAAAACATATAAACATATAATTTTACGATCCATAAAAAACATGCACGTAATCATGGATTCTTCATAAATCTTAACAATTAAATCTCTACGGGTCGTAACCATACATGACATAGCAATTAATCATTTAATTTAATCTAAAATCATCCCACATGTAATTTAGGGTTTCAAAACAATTCCTTTTTTAAATTAAAAATAGAGTAAAAACCCTAATTTTTAAAAAACAAAACCCTAATTTTATGAAAAACCTAAAAAACATGTAGTTTTAACTCAAAACAATTATAGTTAAAAAAACTTTAGATTTTCGATATTTATAACATGTTAAAATGGCTCTCGATGCCACTGATGGTTTATTAGTATCATAACATATATATAAAACCCTAAACGAGATCAAAGCACATATAGCAGAAGCGATTTAACAAGATCATAATTAATAACACAATTATAATTAATCGAATTAGGGTTACATACCTTTACGCTAAAGCAATTCCACAAGAAGAAGAATGAATCACCAATTCGGGTTTATACCGTATATACCAAGATATAGTCTAAAGTAAGACTATATTACTATCTTGTACACACGTAATACAACGAGCTAACCGTGATTCTGGCACGTGAAAACCGAGCTACAATGCTTGTAGTTAATCTACCCAACAACCTTAGAGAGGGGTTAGGACTAGATTATGTATACAATCGATCAACCAAGAAAAACCAACCGAAACCCCTTTGTGGTGTAGGCTTGCGATCGACCCAAAAGAAAGAAGAGGAGAAAGATTTATGATGTGTTTATTATGAGGGATTAGGAGGTGTATTTATAGGCCTAAACTCTTGTAGCCCAAGATAAATAAAAGGCAACTTTTGCCCCCCCCCCTTGGAGCCCATAACCGACCGACTAGAACACCCCTTAGGTGTTCCGGAATCTTCCAAACTTCTTTCTTAATGTATACATACTATATATTTATTTAACATTCGTTAATACTTAACTATTAATTAATTAACGATCGTTAAAGTCATATATTTACTTGCTCGGTTAAATTAATAAATACATAAATATATTTATTAAATACGATAAATATATTTATTAATTAAATTAACTCTTTACGTATTGTGTACAATCCTGTAATTTTGAGTTCGATCCTATCACACGACTATTAAATATAAGTCCATAAACTTTCATCTTGTGTTGTTAATCGATGACTAACGTGGTTCTTGATCATCTCTGAGGGTCAATTTGAAGAAACCCTAATTTTTTAATTTTAAGGTTTCTTGATCTGGTTGATCTATTGTTAATTGGGGATCATTCTTGGTTATCTTGGTATATTCCGCTGCTTATTTGCTCTGTAAGTCTTCTTTTCCCTAAAGTGAATCATTCTTAGTCAACGGGGAGCAAACAGGCTGATTAACATCTTGACCTACCACATTTGAGTGGTTTAGATACCTCCTCTGGTCAGTCCCATTCTCGTTGGCAAGTTTTGAGAAGCTTGGGTGTGATATTTTTTTCTTGTTTCTTGTTTGGTAGTTGGTTCGTGGTTGGTAGCTTGTTTTTCTGTTTCTTGTGTGGTATTTGTTCTTGTTTGATCATTATGGCTATTCTCACTAATGCTTTAGATCAGAGTAATTCTCTTCATTTGCATCCTAATGATTCTAGTTGTGCTTCTATTGTGTCTGTTAAGTTGTCTGGTGTGGAAAATTAAAGGGTTTGGGCATGTGCTATGAAACTTGCTTTGCAAATTAAGGGTAAACTAGGTATAGTTGATGGTACTTGTGTTAGAGAAACTT
Organism: Glebionis coronaria; assembly: GCA_025667525.1. NCBI lineage: Eukaryota > Viridiplantae > Streptophyta > Magnoliopsida > Asterales > Asteraceae > Glebionis > Glebionis coronaria. The sequence goes on along the minus strand of CM046875.1, from coordinate 610,509,091 downwards.
ATGCTGCCAGTCCTGTTTTTCTTGCTCAATGGGATAAGTGTAATGTTGTTGCGCTTAATTGGATTATTGCTTCTTTGACTCAAGATGTGTATCTTGGTCATGTTTTTTCTGATAATGTTGCTACTGTTTGGGCTGAACTTAAGGAAACATATGATAGATTGGATGGTTTCATTGTGTTTAATTTGCTTTAGAATATAAAGTGTTTTAAGCAAGGTGGTTTGCCTGTTTTTGAGTATTATCATAAGTTGAACTCCTATTGGAGAGAATTTGATATCTTGACTAAACTTCTTGATTGTGTTTGTGATGCTAGGAATGAGTTAGTTATTCATGGTAGGTTGTTAGAGTTGATGCAGTTTCTTATGGGGCTTGATAATTGATGTAGTTTTTTACACACCTTTAGGAAAAGGAGGCAAAATAGGGCAAGTGTTAACAAGTGATTTAGGAAAACCACGAGTTATGACCCAAAGTGGGGATCGTTTTCAAGGAGCCTTGGTGTGTGTGTGTAATGAAATGATTAGTGATGTGATTATATGATTATGAGAAAGAAAATAGAAATGGGATAAGAAGAGAATGACGGTTACGATGACGAATTACACTAAGACGAATAGGTCATACACGTAAAACCGTAAAAGCACCAAATTTAAAAATTTACTCTAAAAATTCCTAAAAAATTACAATAAATCCTAAATAATGTATTAAGAGTTTACAAAAAATCAAAAAGCACTCAAACCTTTTATTTAATTAAATAATGATTTCTTAATGCTAATTAAAGCCCTAAAAATCAATTTAATTAAAAAAAATCCCAAAATGAGTTTTATCACTTTGTATACCTCTAGAATACCCTAACTTAATTTAAAACTATTTTTGAAAATTTTAAAATTAATTAAAACTATTTAAAAAATATTAAAAACTATTAAAACTTAAAATAATTCTAGAAAATAATTAAAAGACCCTAAAAATATTTGGAAAGTTGTAAAATTCCTAATTAAGTGTCTAGAATCTAGGAAAAATATAAAAACTTAGAAAATCAGACTTTTAATTTTTAATAATAAAATAATATTAAAATATTAATAAAAATCCAAAAATCCTAAAAAATTCTAAAAAGTTGCAAACTAGCTAATTTTAACCTAAATAACACAGAAATGAAGTTTAAATTACCTAAATACCCTTAATAAGCCTAGAAAATGGGCTAAACCCAAAACAGTCACCATAATGGGCCAAATTGAGCCCAATAAGAAAAAGTGGCCCAATTAAGCCCAAAAACCACTACTTGACTCAAAATTTGATTCTGAACAACTTTTTCCAAAGGCCCAAAAGCTGAAAATGTGAAATAAGCAAGCTTATACCAAACAACTTATTCTTAATGGGCTTTTTGGCCCATTAAGCTATAAGCTAATGCCATAAGTTCAAATTAGACACACAAGCTTCTTTTGAGCTAAATAAGACTTCTGTAAAAAGAAATTTGAAATAAGCCAAAGGAATAAGCCTGAAAATGCAAAAAGCAATCTATAGAAAACGACAAAATAGTCGTTTTTGAGTTCTAGGTTATCCTAAGAGCTGATTCAAATTGCAAAAGATTTTAAATGACTTAATAAGCTAATTCAACAAAAAATTTCAAATAAGCTGACTCAATAAGCTGGAAAAAGCAAATAAGCACTTATGAAAAAGTCAAATAAGTTGGTTTTCTAGCAAAAAGTTAAAGTCAAAGTCTAATAAGCTCTAATTCAATCAAATGGGTCAAATAATGAAGATCTATCACAAAAAATAAGTTGTTGCAGGTCTGGATAAGCCAAAATGGCTTATTGATAAGCAAACTGAAAAATTGCACTAGCAGGGGCTAGATTTGGGTGTTGAGCCGTGGAAACTTTTTCCACTGCTTGACTTGTTGACTTTTTTGTCTTTAGTGACTTTTTTGGAGATTCAAGTTTCACAAAGGCACCCAATTGATCAGTGGATCAAGAGGAGTCAATAACAATCAAAAAATCACAATCAACAACAGCCAAATGATACAGTTAATTCAATCAATCACCAGATCTGACACAGACATGAACAAATAAGCAGTTGAGGTTCAAAAAGCACTTATAGCATAATTCAGCCAGCCAAACTTAACCAAATGCATACACAAGCAATACTAAACTTAAATAAGCAAGTCTAAACAGGTTTCATGCACTGATTCAAAGTAATAAGCAAGATTCAAGCACCTTAAGTTACTGATGAACACAAACACATGCAGTTTTATACTTTGCTGATGCAATTGACCAACAAGCCAGATTCAATCACTCAAATATATCACATATGTTATATTAATGATGTTTAAACAACTTTTATCCCTAAGCATGCATAAAATCTAGGTTTTACCAAAATCTTAGGCCAAAATCAGTCAAACTCAACAAGATATAGCATAATGAATGATTCAAGGTTTCAAGCCCAATAACTTGCATCAAAATGCACTCAACCAAGCATATAGCAGATACAAAGCATAAACACCACATTCTAACAACACAATAACCAATTATGACCTCAAGCAGGTAATCCCAAACACCCCTCTATCTTTTTAATCCAAAAATTAAACAAGTGTAAGTGTGATTCAGTTTACCAAATGACTAATCTAGCATACTAACAACATTAACATGCAAGATTAAGCAGATTCAAGCCAAGAAAACAACAAGAACATAAGTAGAGCACAGATTCACCAAAAATACAAAATTTATCAGATTTTCAAGGTTTTAAGACAAACCTCATGGATGTACATCCACACCCACGAATTTTAGAGCTTATGTGCTAGCAAGAACAAGCACAAGCTTCCAACAACAACCCTGCTAAGATTCAACAGAGTTAGACGCAAAATATCAAAACAGAAAGGTGACTTTGTGGAAAATAAACTTGATTAATGCAACTTCTTGTACCCACTCTTGATTATCCCCAAGATATGAGCTTCACAACACCTTAATATCACAATTAGGGTGCTATGATCAGCTTATATCCCAAAAATTCCAAGATGTACCAAGAATCTTAGCAAAATATCAAATTTTAGTCCAATGTGTAATTTCTTACACAAGGTTTACAAACACGTTTTAAGGTTCAATTTCAGTTAACATATAACATAAACAAGCTTAAAATTAAATGGCCCTTGGTCTTTCTTCAACAAACTCAAACATAATTTCATTAATCAGAAAGTAGGATTTATAGGTTTGTGAACTAGGAAAAACCAAAAGCAAAGTGCAAATGTTGCATCCTAATGCCTTTATATAGGCTACAAGTTATCTAGGAAAGCTGAAAAAAACTTAAACCCTAGCTAATGAAGTTCCAAATTTGCCCTTGGGATTTTGAAATTTGATAGTTGTAAAATTACCCCTTTAGAAGCAACAAATAGGGAAGTAAGCACGACGATTTAGAAAAACCGTGTGTAAATGACCCTAAAGTGAGTTCGTTCTCGAGGAGGCAAGTGTGTTATGTGTGTAATGATTTGGATAATGGTTTGTGATTATACTTTTGAGAAAGAAAAATAGAAATGGGGTGAGAAGAGAATGACAGTTACGAAGACGGATCGAGCTAAGACGAAAAGGGCGTTCACGTAAAACCGTAAAAAGCTACAAATTAAAATTTTTAACCTAAAAATTAATTAAAAGCTAAACTAAGTCTAAAATAATATAAATAAGAATAAAAATCCAATAAAAATATTTTAAAACATTTTATTAATTAAATATTCAATTTTAAATGCTAATTAAAGCCCTAAAATTAAATATAATTAATCAAAATGTCCAAAATATTATTTTATTAAACAAATAACTTACTTATATTATCTGAAGACTAAAAAGTATTTTTCCTAAATTTTAAAAACTATTTTTCTATTTTTAAATCTCTAATAACTATTTTTAAACTAAAATAAACATAAAAAATAATAAAATAATGCCAAAAATAATTTGTCACTTTTAAAAATCCTAAATTACTCTAATGAACAGTAGAAAAATGAAAAAGTTTGAAAAATATTAAATTTTTCACTAAAGGACAAAAACAGTTTGTAATTAAACCCTAATTAAACTATATTAATTCTAAAAAATAAATAAAAATTGAACAGTAAAAACTTTTTGAACTAAAAATCTTAAAATGTTTTTCTAAGTCTAATAAAATTGTTAAAACTGAAAAATACTTATTTTTGTCACTAAAAGACAAAAATCAGAAATTAAAAAGTAATTAAAATAGCTATTAAATGTAAAAAATAGCAAATGAACAGTAATAAAAAATCTAATTAAACATAAAAATCCAAAATAAAATAATAAAAATATAGAAACTGGTTTCAAGTCCTAAATCCAATTTTCATGCACTAAAGACAAAAAATCAAAAGACTGAAAGTGACATGTGCTTGGACTTTGTCCTTTTGCTGAGCAGGGTTAACTAATGCACAAGCAGGGGGAACTTTGTTCCCACTGTTAGTGTAAAATTATGGTCAGTTGACCAAATAGCTTAGGAAAGCTATGTGTTGAGCTTTTCTTGGGACAAATGGGCACTCCCACAACCAGATGGGTTGTGGGAAGTCAAACAAACAAGAAAATCACACAAGTCTTTCACAAAATCAACCACAAAATGCACAAATTGGTGACTGATATAGCAAGAAGGTTTCTGATGAATAGTTGGCTGATGCAATATGCACACAAATGGATTTCACTTGCTCAAATCTTGCACACAATCCAACAAAATTGCATAAAACTGATACACAATCCTAAATGAACCTATGATCTAACAATGAACAAGCTTTAAGGCACAAAATGATTGTGGTAAATTACACCTCTTGTTTAGGAAAACAAAAGAGAGTAAAGGAGCGGTGAGTATCGAGTGATGATTTAGGAAAATCAAGCACTAATGACCCAATGAAGTTCGTTTCCCAAGGAGGTATATGTGTGTGACTAAGATGTAAATGATTTGAGATTAATATATGGTTTAGAAGGGGATGAGAAAAGAAGATGACGAAGACGTGAAAATTACTACTACAACGACAAAATGTAAAATCGTAAAAACTACAAAAATAAAAATTAATTCTAAAAATTACCAAAAATTAATCAAAAATCAAATTTAATAAACTAAGAGTTTACCAATGATCAAAACTTTTTCAAACCTTTTAAATAATTAAATATTCAATTTTTAGATGCTAATTAAAGCCCTAAAAATCAAATAAATTATCAAAAAGCCCAAATAAAAATTTTTCAATTGGTAAACCTCTAAAATGACCTAAAAAGATTATAAACTATTTTTAGAAATTTTTAAACTACTAAAAACTATTTAAAATGATTTAAAAACTATTAAAACTTAAAATAATTATAAAAATTAAACTAAAAGTGATAAAATTATTCTAAAAGTTGATAAATTCCTATTTTAATGTATTAAAACTAAGAAAAATGTAAGAAGTTGGAAAATGTGAAATTTGAAAAATAATAATAAAATAATATTAAAATAATATTAAAAATCCAAAAATTATAAAAAATTCTAAAAACTTGCAAACTAGTTTAATTTAACCTAAATAATCAGAAAATCAAAGTGAAATGACCAGAATACCCCTATTGGGCCCTCAAATGGGTCGAAACCAAAAACAGTCAACACTAATGGGCTTTTTGGCCCAAAAAGTCAAACTTGGCCCAATTGACTTGGAAAAGCCCTACCTGACTCAAAATTTAATTCTAAATACAAAACTCTAAAGGCCCAAAAGTTGAATGTGAGCTTATCACAGCTTAATAAGCAAGCAACTTATTCTTATTGGGCTTTTCAACCCATTAAGCAATAAGCCAATGCCATAAGTTCTAATTTGACACACAACCTTCTTTTGGGATGCTTATGAGATCTGTAAAAAGAAATTTTGAAAAAGCACACTCAATAAGCCAGAAATAAGCAAAGTATAAATCCACAAAACGACAAAATAGTCGGGTTTGAGATTTAGGGCACCTCAGAAGCTCTAGTTTGTTGCAAAAGCTCACAAATAGCTTAACTAAGAATAATCAATCAAGAAAATCACAAAAAGCCAAGTAGAATAAGCTGTAAGAACCAATAAGCTAGCTGAAAAAGCCAAATAAGCTAGTTTTCTAGCAAAAGCTTAACCAATGATTTCTTGTAACCTTCCAGATTTGTTATTAAGCTAAGAAAAATGATTTCTATTACAAAAGCCAAGTTGTTGCATGTGCCAATAAGCAGTTCTTAAAAATAAGCCAATTTGTGCTTATTTGACCAAAAGTCAAAGTACTCCAAAGTTCACCAAATGATCAGGAATGGTATAAGGGCTTGTTATAAGCAAATTTTGTGAAGGACTCAAGGAGGAGGCCTTGTGAATCAAGAGGTCAGTTGACCTTTTGATGGCAGATTTTGGCAATAAGGGCTTAATAAGCCAGTTAGCTTATAAGCCAGATACAAAGCACACCAAATAGCAAAATCCACTCACAAGCAGCACTTAAACAAGTTCCAAGCAGCAAAATCACAAAGCATACACTAGGATAACAAATGCAGACAAAAAATGAGGTGGTCACTTTGCTGATGCAAATGACCACTTCAGCCAACTTTGATAAGCTATAGCAATCACAATTGTTGATCCCAAACTTAGATCGATTAGCTTTGTGTATACGAGATTAGATCAAGTATAACACGTAGAGAAACCTTTGCTTATGAATAAAGTAACAAAGTGTTATGCGGAATTAACACTTGATCTAAAACACAATGATGTTAAACAAACTTTCACTTGTATTAGAATAATCTTGTTGATTACAATGAAAGGTTTAACTTGCGAATACTATGAAAACTGATATTAAACATTAACCTAAAAGATCTTCTTTTATAGAACAAGAAGTCTTGTACAATAAGCTACAAATCAACTATTCTAGGTAAAGATAAACATAGAAAATACATTGTCGTTTCTATCCTTACTAGAAGTAATCTAGAATATAATATACGTGTAGCTCACATCTTCCATCAGTGCTTGTCTTCAATCTGTCAACGCTTGACTTTATCTTGTCAACGCTTGTGCTGTCAGCGCTCACTTTACTCTTGTCAACACTTGAGTTGTTTTTTGTCAGCGTTCAAGTGTTCTGGCCTAAATTTATTCCCAACAATCCTCCCCTAAACTTGATATCCACTCTTATGATCAAGTTTCTGAATAAACATTAAGGACTTGGAGGAGTCTGACAAACCTTATCATATTGGTAATAAATAAATCTGATTAAATTCTTTGCCACGTCACTTGTATAGTCTATCTCCAACTGGGTGTCCTTCATCTTCTCCAAAACAGCCTTGGATATGAAATACTGAGCATCTACAAGTAAATACTCAGCAAACTTTGTAGAACTCAAATGGTATACACCTGCAGCTGAATATAACCTCCATTGAAGACCACTGAGGTCATCTTCAAGATCCTTCCATATTTCAGGATCTTCTTCTTTTGTCCCACACATTCTTTTGAATGTGGTCCAAAGTTTTATTCCATTGGCTGAAGTTGGTGCTTCAGCCTCATACTTGGTCTCTAGCAACCTCCAAAGGTCTACCAAGTCTTCTCTGTCACAACTTGCAAATAAAGATATGAGAGTGGTAAAAGTGTGTACCTCCTTGCCAAATCTTCCAATTTTCCAGAATCCACATTCATCCTCCTCATAACTTATAATTGGATTCCTGGAATCTAGTGGTAACACATGAACCATATCTGAAGCTTCTAATGGGGAGAGCTTAAGACTCTTTCTAATGATTGCTTCACTTGGATATAGTTGAGACATATCTTTTGGAAATTCAAGAATAAATCCCTTCTTTACTGGTCTAGGAACTATCATAGATTTCTTGATTGCCATCTCCTCTGCAAGTTGCTCCTTTCTTTCATCTGAAAGAAGTCTGAAAGTGTTCTCTTCCTGCACTTTCACCCAAATAGGATAAGCCCTATGTTCCAACTCATCAAATGTCAAAGCCTTCAGCTTCTGATGTGTCCATCCAACTCCATGACATTTGAGCAACATAAAGTAGAGCTTCCTTCTATCCCTTTTCAATTCAGAGAGAATGTTGCTTGCCTTGTACTTCAGCATCACCTTACAATCCTGCTGAACTCTAAGAAGAATTTCCAAACCCCATATTTGGTCTGAAATGGTCAAGTCTGGATTATCCATGCAGCTTTCTTCCCAAGAATTGTACATCTGAACTACCTCTGGCATATCAAAATCAATTTGCAACTTCAAATCTCTCAGCCTTTCCTTAGCAAGCTCATCACCATACTCAAGTCTTTCTGGTTCAACAATCATCACACTTGAGTCTGAGCTAGCTCCATCACTTTCTTCTTCAGAAGTCACAACAAATGGTGACTTTTCCTTTTCTTCTTGTTCCATCATTTGCTCAGCCATTCTTCTATCAAACTCAATCTGAGCTGCATTCTTTGGAACAATTTCTTCTACCAACTTACCCTTACCCTTATCTGTTGGTTCAATTGTTGGTAAGGTAGATGATAATACCTGAGTAGGAACATCTTTGATGATAGATGATGACTGGAATACATCACCTCCATATGCAGATCTGTCAACGCCCAAATTTCCTCTATCAGCGCCCAAAATACTTCTGTCAGCGTCCAAACTTGTCTTGTCAACGCGCAAGTATTTTCCCTCAGCGCCTTGTGTAACCTCTCTCAGCATATCTGTAAATGATAAATTTAAATTTGTTGGAGAGATTAAGGACGTATCAAAACCTTTTTGTTCCTTTAATGTAGTAAGAGCTTCAGCAATATCCAATGATTGACCATCTTGACTGCTCTTATCACTCAGATTTCTTGCTTCCTCCCCTTTGGAAGACTCCTCCATACCTCCCCTTGAATGAGCACTCTCCAAAACAACAATCCTCTCCCTCAATTCTTTGAGTTCAAGGCCTTGGTTACTGACAATTTGTACTAAGTCTGCATTTTGCTTTTGCAAGCTAATGCAGACAGCCGTCAATTCCAAAAGCGTCATTGGTTCCAGTCTGCCCTCTTCCAAGATGGGAATTTGACCTCCCAAGTTAGGTTCATTGGGCATGGATGAGGACTTAATTATGTTGGGACTGTCTTGACCAGCATCTAAGCCTGTATCAATAGCCCCAGCCTCATCCAGGTCACCAGCCACACTTGTGGTGGTGGTTCTCTCTGCTTCATGGCTAGGACCACCAGAGGAGAACACTCCAGCAGTCCTTTGGCGTTTAATCAACCTATATTCAGGTGGTGTGGAAGATGGTGTAGAAGATGGTGTAGATGTAGGTTGGTTAAGGGGTGTTTGGGATTGTGATGGTTGGGTGTCAACGTTGGAAATGGGCATATCAACGCCCACATTAGATGTGTCAGCGTCGAAGGGATTTTGGTCTATTTGCATTTGGTCAGGTGAGGGTAAAGGTTCAGGGATAGGTTCAAGTTGTGGTTGAGGGTCAATATGAGGTTGAGGGTCTGGTTGGGGTTGTGCTGCTGCAATAACAGCAAGCATGGCAGGGGTTAATGGTAGGTCTCTATGAGGTGGTGAATTCATCTTGGTAAAAATAGCCTTCTTTTGTTCAGGGATCTTATAAAAGTCATTGTGATCCCTTGAACAATATCTTTGAGCATCAAAAACCATTTGCAGAAAACGGGGATAAGCTAAAGTCATTTTTGTCCTCTTGTTTTTACACATTCCTTCAAAAATCATTTTAGACCAGTTATAATTTTGCCCTGTTGTAATACACACAATAGCAGATGCAATGGATCTATTGATCTCATTGTGTGCAGTACATTTGGGACTCAAACATTGAAGGAGAATGTGAATTAGGTACTTCCAGGCTGGGGGAAATTCCTGCTTATGGTACTTATTGAGAGTACCTTCATCAGGAATAGGGTATCCCAAAGCCCTAAGCCCTTGTTCTATTTCAGGAATGGGAAGCATGGTTATACCATCAGCATCATTAAGATGCAAGGCCTGGCGTACCAAGGCCTCAGTAACCACCCAACGTCTCCCATGTACAATAGAATTCAATGTTGTCACTCCATTAACTGTTGAGGAACTAACAGTGTTCCAAAACTGTTTAATGTGTGTGACTGGAATGAGTGGGGCATGAGAAAGAGCATACCTTAATGGGGATGCATTCAAATACTCCACCATCTGAGTGTATTGAGGGAACAAAGTATTATCAGCAACAAGATAAGCAATCATGTTGTGTTGAGACTTGAACCCCAAATCCAATTCTGCTGAGTTAAATCTTGGTGCCATTGATGAAAGCTGTTAAGTTGATGTATAAAAGATGAAGGTTGATAAGAGAAAAGTGTTAGACAAGAATTATAGATACCCTGTTTAAAATAGGAGCCAAATTTATAGGAGTGGATGAATGCACGTGATTGGCCCAAAAATAGGCAAAGATTTTCAAAAATCAATCATGAAAATATTGAAAAAGTTTATAAGTTATCTCATGCATTTAATGAAAGTAACAACTCCTAAAATTACGGCTTGAAAAAATGTCAAAAAGTTACAACTGGGTAGGTCCCATTGTTTGTCAACGGTCAAATATAACCCATCAACGCCCAACGGCTATAATCTTGTCAACGTTCGCCTAAAGCCATGTCAGCGTCCATTTTGGTCACAACAACGCTTGGAAAAATCTTGTCAGCGTCCAAAAATAAAATTGTTTTTAAAAAGTGAAAAATGACCTTAACAAGTAACTTATCCTAGAGAAGATAACCAAAAGCTGATAATTATCATAGGGCGGCAAGCACTGTCCAGTTATGCACACTTGCATAAGCAAGATAGACATAACAGTCCTCTAGTGTCCCTTGCTAACCAAAATTCTTAACAACCAAGTTACCTCATAAAATCCTTGTTACTCCCAGGTAAAACCCATATCAAAAGGATTCCCAAGTCTCCCAACAGACCACAACCAATTCTAGGCCAAAAATGTCTTGGCAGCATGCAAAGTTGATATACTATGCATGCTACAGTGCCTCATGGTTTAGCAAAACTAACCCATACTCACCAGTGGACACAATCTAGAATTGTGATGAGAGTATTCTAAGAATACCCAAGAGTCCTAAAGGTTCCTAAACCTCCCCTCAAACTATGATACATGAGTTCTCAAAATATATATATGAACACTAAAAATTTATGTCAAGATAGGAATATAAATATTCCAACCATCATCCATAAACAAAACATGTCCAAATAACTCTTCAAAGATCCATAAGCAACTCTGTATCCAATGGCATAAAGCTACCATTACCTGCACATTTAGATGAAAACCACAAAACTAACATTTGTTGCTGACAGCGTCCCGACAACACTTGTCAGCGTTGAAGGAACTCTTGTCAGCGTTAGACAATAATATCTCCAACAACGGCAAAATAACACTTGACAGCGTTGTATTTACCTTTGTCAGTGTTAGAAAAAGAATGTGGAAAATCTAAATCATCACAAAGACCAATAACAATGCATTATCCGGTACATACTTTTACAAAAAGGTTCCAAAACACATATTAAGTGAGATTAACCATTCCAATATTTGTTACCAAATATTGAAATCTTCCAGCATCAAAAGGTTTAGTTAATAAATCAGCTACATTATCTTCAGTATCTACCCTATCTGGTTGTATTAAACCTTTCTCAAAGCAATCTCTTATAAAATGATGTCTAATTTCTATGTGTTTGGTTTTAGAATGATGTACAGGATTTTTAATAATGCATAAAGTACTGTTATTGTCTACAAAAATCTTGGTATGCATAAAATTATACCCATAATCTAACAGCTGGTTCTGAATCCATAAGACTTGTCCACAACAAGCAGCTGCAGCCACATATTCTGCTTCAGTTGTAGAGTTTGCCACCACTGTTTGTTTCTTGCATTGCCAAGATATTAATCTGCTCCCAAGAAATTGACATCCACCAGTTGTGGATTTCCTATCAAACTTGTCACCACCATAATCACTGTCTGAATATGCAATAAGATCCAATGGAGAATCTTTTGGGTACCATAATCCAAGGTCTGGATAACACCTTAGGTACCTAAAAATCCTCTTCACAGCAAAAAGGTGACATTCTTTGGGAGTCACTTGATGGCGTGCACATGCACACACAGCAAACATGATGTCAGGCCTTGAAGCTGTAAGATACATCAATGATCCAATCATTGATCTATAGTGCCTAACATCCACATCCTTTCCAGCTCCAAGTTTTCCCCAAGGGTGTTGTCTATCCATAGGAGTGGAAGCCTCCTTTTCATGTGGAGAAAAACCATATTTCTTCAAGATTTCAGCTACATACTTGTCTTGGGAGATGAAGATACCATCTTCTTTCTGCTGAACTTGTAAACCTAGAAAGAAGTTCATCTCACCCATTGCACTCATCTTGAATTTATCTGTCATGAGCTTGGAAAAATCCTCACTCATTTTTGGATCAGTAGAGCCAAAAATGATGTCATCAACATAGACCTACACAAGCAACACATGTTTTCCTTTCTTCTTTGTAAACAAGGTCTGATCTATGGTGCCCCTCTTGAAACCATTTTCCACCAAGTAGGTGGACAATGTACCATACCATGCTCTTGGGGCTTGATGAAGTCCATACATTGCTTTCTTCACTCTATAAACTTTGTCTGGATTCTCAGGATCTTCAAAACCAGGAGGTTGCATGACATATACTTCCTCAACAATTGTCCCATAGAGGAAAGCACTCTTCACATCCATCTGGTAAACAGTAAAATTCATACAAGAGGCATAAGCTAGAAAAATTCTTATAGCTTCAATTCTTGCAACTGGTGCAAAAACTTCTTCATAATCAATTCCTTCCTCTTGTGTATAACCCTGAGCTACCAAACGTGCCTTGTTTCTGACCACAATTCCTCTTTCATCTTTCTTGTTCCTTAGAACCCATCGTGTCCTAATTGGTCTCACATATCTAGGACAATCAACCAGCTCCCAAACATCTTGTATAGCAAATTGGTGAAGCTCATCCTGCATTGCTTCCACCCAACTTGGTTCCTTGAGAGCATCAAAAATTTTCTTGGGTTCTTCCTGTGACAGAAAACAGGCAAACAAACATGCTTGTACAAGAGGGGTATCAACCTTCTTGTGTATATTGGCAATAAATCCACCAAGACCTTGATGGGATCTTCTTGTCTGAACTGGAGCCATAACATCACCAATGATCTGAGATGTGGGGTGATCCTTTGCTATGGAAGTGAGAACTCCTCCTTCAATAAGTCTGGTGTCCTCAATTTCACGCTCCATGTTGCCAATATCTTCTTCATCTGACTCTGTTTGATCAACACGAATCTCTTCATGGACATGGGAAGGTCCACCTTGTTCAAAATGTGAAGAGAAAAGATGTGCAAAGGTGTTGTCAAATTCTGATCCTTGTTTGTCAGCGTTAGGGCTAACAACGCTTGAACTGCTTGTGTCAGCGTCGGATCCATCAGCGTCTGAATTGCTCTTGGCAGCGCTTGATTTCCCTTTGTCAGTGCCTAAAGAAGTATGCACGTTTGTATTTGGTGGTATTTGAAAACCACCATTATCTTTTCTAGCAGCAGCAGCAGCAGCATAATACTCATCTGTCCATATAGGGAGTGTAACATATTCTTGTGTGGGAGATGATTCAACTGCTGGTGGTCCATCCTCCTTAGCAACCTGTATACCTGAAACATTACCAATTCTCTTTTCCAAAACACTTGAGGTTACCTTCACAATGTCTGGATCAGTAACAGGCATATAATTTAAAGCTCTAGATAAAGGTTCTAAGTCAAACAACCAATTTGGACCACTTTCAGGATCACTAGGTTTACTTTCTAAAAACCTAACATGTACGTTTTCAAGTATACGTTTTTCCTTTTTAATGTAAACCCTATATCCTTTACTCTGCACTGAATAACCCATGAAGTAGCCTTCATCACCTTTTGAATCAAATTTACCTAGGGCCTCACTAGTTTCTAAAACAACTACATGACAACCAAATGGCTTGAGAAAGCCAATATTGGGCTTCCTTCCCCAAAGTAATTCATAAGGTGTCTTATTATGTATCTTGTTGACCAATGCCCTATTTTGAACATAACAAGCTGTGTTAACAGCTTCAGCCCAAAAGGCTATAGGAAAGTGGGCATCAGCCAACATGGTTCTGGCTGCTTCAATAAGGGTCCTATTCTTCCTTTCAGCAACTCCATTTTGCTGTGGAGTTCTAGCTATACTAAACTGCCTAGTAATCCCTTTCTTGGCACAAAAATCATCCAACAACTGATTTCTAAACTCACCCCCATTGTCACTTCTAATAATTTTGACCTCATTACCATTTTTCTTTTCAATCTGGGTAATGAAATTAATCAGACTTAGGGCAGTTTCACTTTTCTTGGCTAAAAAGAAAGTCCATGTAAACCTGGAGTAATCATCAGTAATGACAAAACAATATGATTTACCCTTCAAACTTTCTATATTAGTTGGACCAAAGAGGTCCATATGCAATAAGTGAAGTGGTTTAGAACTAGAGTGCACCTGTTTAGACCTGAATGAGACCTTGTGCTGCTTGCCCTTAAGGCATGCAACACAAGAGTGGTCATTGTGGAAAGCCTTTTCAGGCAAACCATCAACTAAACCAAGTCTCACAAGCCTATTAATATTCTTAAAGTTTATGTGCCCTAATCTCCTGTGCCAAAGATTACTTTCATCTACTGAGGCTTTAGCATACAGACATGACATTTTATTATTTACCTTAATTCCATTAAGATTCACATTATATATGTCTTTATGCCTTGGTGTTCTAAAATCTATGTATTTCTCCTCAGGGAGCTTATAATCTTTGCTTAACACCAAGCACTCAGTATCTGTGAAAAGAACCTTATTTTTGTTATCACACACTTGTGATACACTAAACAAATTATAATCCAGATCTTTTACCAAGAAGACATTCTCAAACCGTAGATTGTTGGTGACAAGGGTTCCTTTTCCTGTGATTGTTCCATAACCCCCTCCAAAGTATACCTTATCACCATCTTGAATAGGAGAGAAATTGGTCAGATAGTCTTCTTTTCCTGTCATGTGCCTTGAGCATCCACTATCCCAGTATCCATAATCATTGATCTTCTTCTGAATGCCCTGCACATAAAGAAAACACATTAGTTTTCTTTGGGAACCCAAGCCTTAGAAGACTTGGATTCATTTGGTTGTTCAACAAGAACAGACTTGGTTCTCATAACAACCCCATTTTCATCCCTGTTTGAATGAAATTCCCAGTTAACCCCAATTGGTGTTGACAATGCCTTTGAAATATAATGAAACCTGTTGCATGTCATAGAAATACCAGCAGAATTAGGGTTCTGGTCTTGTTTTGGTCTCCATGTTAAGCTAGTAGAAGCTTTAGACCTATTTCCCTGTGGTTGCAAATACCTAGGTTTAGCAGTGTTTCTATCAGCGCTGAAATTTCTCTTGTCAGCGCCCCGATTACTCTTATCAGCGTTGAACCTAGGGTTTGCTACAGGAACCCATTGCCTATTTGACCAAGTATTTGACTTTTGAAAAGGTCTTAGGCCTTGTGTGTTAGACCCTCTAGAAAAGAATGGGGCTGGTCTAACAACTTGTGAACTCTTGTTCACAAAGGTATTGGGTCTGAAAGTGTTTGACCTATGTTGACTTTTGTCAGCGCTGAAATGGTTCCTATCAGCGTTGACATTGGAAGCGTTGACACATTTGTAGGCCAAATGTGAGAAGCTACCACATGTGTAACAAGCTTTTCTAGACATAGTCTTAGGTCTAGAAGCAAAGAAGCCTGTTCCATGATTACTAACTTGGCTTTTTGGTGACCTAGTATTCCTATACATCTCTGCATATTTAACACTAGGTTTTCTAACATTTTGTGGGCCAAGGTCAACAGCTTTGCCAGTGGTAGGGTGTGTGATCTTAATAGGTTTACGATCAATGGACTCAACAATTGGTTTTGTGATTGGTGTGGGCTCATTTGGACTTTCACACAATAACCCTCCCTTAACAAACAAGGCGTGATTAGCTTTCTTCCACTCTTCTAGGTCAGTCAGCTTTTGCTGATATTCCTCAACTGGGGAAGTCACTCTAGGTGGAGGAATGAACTCCTCCTCTTGGCATTCTGGCAAGCCAGTCCAAGATAAGTCCTTTGATTGGACACCATAGAAATCCCCAGCTGGTGGTGGAACAACAGTATAATTATTCATCCCAATCCCACTCATATCCTTAGAGTCTCTTTGTTTACTAACACACTCTCCTAGGGATTGTGTGGCCTTATCAAATCTCTGGATTTTAAGACTCACATTATCTTTATTTTTGTTAGCCTCCTCTAACTGAGCTATCAAATCAAGATTAACCCTATTTACTATATCTTGAACATCCTTACTCTGATGTAACTCATGTTTTAAGATATTTATTTGATCCTTTAAATCAAACTCCATTTTCTTATACTCAGATACTGTCTTTTCTGTTTGGGTAAGAGCAACTTGATAGTTAGATACTTTGCATCTTTCAGTACTTGCCTCATCTAATAATTTAACTATCTCTTGTTTTAATTTTTCAGTATTTAAACGACAACCCTTAGAACAGAAAGCATCATCATATACCTCATTATCTGATGAGGAGGAGGAGTGTGCCATGAGAGCATATTCAGCATGCTCTTCTTTAACCTCAGCAACCAAAGCTCTGTCCTCTTCCTCATTCTTAGCCATCCAGCTCCAATCCCATTCTCCAACACCATCAATTTGTTGAACAGCAACCATGGCCTTGGGATCTGGGTTCTTAATCATTTGGCTAGAAGGCTTCCCAGCATCAGATCTTCTTGGAGATCTACATTCCCTCATAAAGTGCCCCATCCTATGACAGTTGTAGCACTCCACCTTGGATTTGTCAAATCCAGCAACATCCTTAGCATTAAAGGTCATCTTCTTCTTGGACCTTTTATTGAACCTGTTTGCTCTTAAACTTACAAGAGCTATAGTCCACTTGATGTCCATCTCTTCCAATTGTTCATCACTTATCTGCTCAAGATCTTCATATGTAATCCTTGAATCACTGGGCAAAGAAGCAATGAATGCACACACAGTATCAAGATCAAAACCAGCAGGTTTAATTCTATCAGCGCCATGATTGTGTGTGTCAGCGCTTGAGTACAAAGCGTTGACAGGATATGATCCAGCGCTGACAGATTGACATCCAGCGCTGACACCTTGAGATCCAGTTGCTGAATGTCCATAGAAGTTCATGGAATCAAATTGGCCTTCACTTTGTGAAAAGAAAGCCATGTTGCTGCTGGAAGATTTGTTATCACTCTCCAATTGCCATTCATTCTCCAACAATCTTAGTTTGTTGAAGATGTCATCAAACCTGGAAGTCTTGTGGGTATTATTGACAAGAATAGATCTTGTCTCAATCTTCCATACATCACCAAGACTTTTGAGAAAAGTAGCATTCAATTCAGGGTCATCAATCTGTTTTCCCATGAAGGAAAGTTGACTTGTGATGTCAAGAAGTCTACTTCTAACACTGCTGAGATTCTCATTAGGTTGAGCTTTAAAGACAGCATACTCATGCAATAGTTGCTTCTTCTTTTCTTCTTTTGTGTCAGCGTTGCCACCATGTGCTACTTCAAGAGCTTCCCAAAGCTCTTTTGCTGACTCAAATCGTTTATACTTGTGCTGATTCTCATGACCTAGGGCATGTTTCAAGATATTCAAGATTTTCATGTCCACCCTCTTCTTGGCTATGTCTTCAACAGCAACAGCTCTCCCATCTTCAGGCTTTTCCACCTTGTCAGATTCAGGACAATTAGGAACAGCTGTCCTTGTGGCAATAGCAGCAGTAATCTTTGCTGCTTTATCGAATGTGTTCCCATATTCGATAATTTCCCAAAGAGTGTAGTCATGAATAGCTATGTATTGCTCAAAATTGGACTTCCAAAGCTCAAAGTTCCTGGCATCAAACATGGGAATTTTGATACTAGGGTTTGAGAAGTTGTTTTGTAGCAAAGCAGGAGGTTGATTTGTGCCAGACATGATGTTTTTAGGGTTTTGAGAATTTTAGGGTTTTTAGGGTTTGGTGTTTTAGGGTTCTGTGTTACTTAAAGATCAAAAGTTTCTCAACAAGCTCTGATACCACTTGTTGATCCCAAACTTAGATCGATTAGCTTTGTGTATACGAGATTAGATCAAGTATAACACGTAGAGAAACCTTTGCTTATGAATAAAGTAACAAAGTGTTATGCGGAATTAACACTTGATCTAAAACACAATGATGTTAAACAAACTTTCACTTGTATTAGAATAATCTTGTTGATTACAATGAAAGGTTTAACTTGCGAATACTATGAAAACTGATATTAAACATTAACCTAAAAGATCTTCTTTTATAGAACAAGAAGTCTTGTACAATAAACTACAAATCAACAATTCTAGGTAAAGATAAACATAGAAAATACATTGTCGTTTCTATCCTTACTAGAAGTAATCTAGAATATAATATACGTGTAGCTCACATCTTCCATCAGTGCTTGTCTTCAATCTGTCAACGCTTGACTTTATCTTGTCAACGCTTGTGCTGTCAGCGCTCACTTTACTCTTGTCAACACTTGAGTTGTTTTTTGTCAGCGTTCAAGTGTTCTGGCCTAAATTTATTCCCAACAACAATAAGCCACCAAATTCAACAACCAGATAACCAATAGATAGCTTATCACCCAAACTATTACCAAACCTGATTTCAGACCTTAGATCCAAGTAACAAAGAAGTTATTAGATCTGATGTGTTTGACCAATTCCAAAACACTTTTTATCAGATTTTTGCAAAACTTCAAATCCCTTTTCCACACTTTCAGAAACTTAACCAATGACTAAAACTTGTATATTAAGACTTGTATCGACCACCCAAACCCTAAGAACCAAGGGCTCAAGGCCACAAGGCCTTATGAACCAGTAATCCCAAACAGTCCTTAATCAACCACTTTTCAAAGCAACTTGTGATTTCTTCTAATAACCTACTGATTTTAATGATCAAAAACACTTACTAGATAGCAACTAACAGAATCAAACTCAAAAATCACCAGCACAAACACAAGAACACAAAATCAAAGCACCAAATCAAAAACAGGCAGTAACATGAAATTTTTAGAGGAAATGTAATCAAGGGATTATACCTTCCCTCCACAACATCCTAGGAGGGCCAGCTATGCTCCTTGGACCTTGTTCAACAACTAGAACAAGACCAAGGTACTTCAATAACAAAGATGATGAATGCCTTGGTTGATGTTTCAAAGCAGAAACTCAAGGGCTTGATTTCTTCAACACAATGAACAAACAGCCCAACCAAAGGCCCTAATCCCTTCACAAGCTTGGTGTCAACAAGCTTGCAAGAGCTTATAGCTTATGGTTAAGGATTAGTACACAAAATAAGCAAACTCATAACCTCTTTTCAAGCTTTTTCAAACTTGAAAAACCTTACCAAACATAAACGTCCTTGAACCAAATGATTCAAGCACACTTATAACATCAAATGGAACTCAGAATCACCTTTAAACAATACCAACTTTCAAAAACATAAAAAGGAATTACAATTTTCTCAAAATACCAACTTTTATAAATTTCAAAAAGGAATTAAAAGTTTAGAAGGTAAAGACTGGAACAAAGGGACTCTCATATGTTGAGGTCTCCTTTTATAGGCAAATGCTTGGCTACACTATTCACAAACCCTAGCACTGATTTCTCCAAAATGCCCTTGAGTGCTTCTAGATAATTCTTGGTTGTGAGCTGTCCAAATGCATCCAAACCGTTTAAAATAGCTTTGTGATGAAGCAATGAGTGTCAGTTGTTGATCTTGACACGTGGCATGACTTGGAGGGCAAGTAGTCACATGATAGGTGAACGGGTATTTGGGGGTGGGGTCCATTGTGAGTGGGATTGAGGGTTTTAGGGTTGGGATGGTTTTCTGCATGTGTGAATCACACATGTGCCAGGGTAATTGAGAACTACCCTTTGTTTTAAGTGAGGTAATTCTTGGTGGTGAAAAGTGAATAGTTGAGTGTTTGATCCGTTTTTGGTGGGATGGGAAAGTGTTTGGCGCAATTATCTTTTGAATGTTTCAATTGCCCATGTTTAACCCTTGTTCTTCTTCTTTTCTTTCATTTGTGTTTTAAAACGTGTCAGCGCCCATTTCCTTTGTTGACAACTTTCAGGACTTGACAATTTTGGCACAAAACTTTCCAACAAGGTTTTCAAGGGTTATTTTTGCCATTTTAAGATTTTTCAAGGGCTGATCTTAGACATTCTTGATCTTCAAAGGTCTTCAATGTATCTTTGGCTTCATGAGGGACCATAATTGGCAATTTGAAATTGTTGAGGGACTAAACTTGCCATTTCTTCAAAGTAAAAGGACCTTTTGTGTAATTTTGACAAACTTAAGGGACCAAACTTGTAATTATCAATATACAAGGGTTTTAAGTGTCATTTCTTCAATAAATGAGGATCAATCTTGTATGTCTTCAAGTCTTCAAGGGTATTTGTTGAATATTCCATGATTTAGGGCCCGGTTCTTTGTACGGCTTTGTTTCTCGTATCCGTTTTTCTTTGTATCTTGTGATCTTTTGTCTTTTTCACGATATCCATACCTAATATACACAAGTAAACAAACACAAGCATATATATGATATTTTATGACATTTTTATGCATTTAAAGCCCGAAAAGAACGATGAGATCATGTATAAATGCCATCTAATCGCTCCCCATACTAAGCCATTGCCGTGCCCTCACGCAATGCTAGAATAAAGTATCTAAGCATCACCAAAGTTCAAATTTATTAACCTTTATTGAAAAGTAAAAGACTTGGAACATACTACGAAGATGTGTAAAGACATAATGTATGATTTTCATGATGAAAGTGACTTTTAGGGTCAAAGAATAGAAACAAGAAAATGTCCCTTTGAGTAAACTTTGTCATCCTTGATTGTCATACATTCCATGCTAAGTGAAAAAACGAGATCATTGTTGGTACAAGTCACAATGCTAACACTACTCATACGTCCAAATTGTGTAATACTTTTTCTCCCTGCAATCCTAGTTATTATTATAGAAAATGGGTTACTAGCATTTTTTTTACTATTTGTCATGGATCACAAGTGATTCATATTGACTTATTTGAGTAGTTATTAGTTCGAAAGCAAAGTAGCACGATTTGATCGATAGTTAACCGAAGGACAAAATCTTTTAAAACGGCTTCTCGTGTATCTCCTTAAGTTCATATCTTGGCATAACTTGTTTCACGATTTGAGACCTTTCTCGGACCGATATTTGGCATGTACTTCATAATTCAAATCTTGGGAAGACGTTCTCGAAATTATGGTCTTCTCTTCATATATTTGGAATTTCTTCACTTGACGTTTTTGAGAGACTCTTCATATTTGGACCACGACTTCATCCTTTTTCTT
The DNA here is from genome assembly GCA_025667525.1 of Glebionis coronaria. Taxonomy (NCBI): domain Eukaryota; kingdom Viridiplantae; phylum Streptophyta; class Magnoliopsida; order Asterales; family Asteraceae; genus Glebionis; species Glebionis coronaria. The sequence continues at coordinate 610,487,698 of CM046875.1, read as the reverse complement.
CAATCTGTACTTTGGATTTTGATATACAACGATCCGCCTCCTTTTCGAACTTGGATATATTTATCCTCATACCTTGTAAGGGTCTTTTTGGATAGACTTTCTCCATGATCTTTAGGGGAGTAATTGCTTTTCGTCGTGTGTCTCGATCCTTCATATTGATTTAGGAATAATGATACTTCACATCATCTTGGATCTTTAGCAAAAATAGAGCTCCTCATGCCTTGTTAGGGCCTTTTTGGATGATTGCCAATCTTCGCGTCCCGCTTCAATAAGTTATGCCTTGGCTATGAACTCTATTCAACCCCGAGCAACTTTTAAACGATCTTGCGCTAGAGGCTAAGTAACCTTTCAAATCGTGCGACCTTACTTATTGCATTTATGATTTATTCCTAATGCATTGATCTTATGGGAAGAAAAAGCCACAATTAAAAACATATGAGTTTTTGAAAGAACACTTTCATGTTCTACGTTTAGCATGATCACTTGTCTAGCTCTATCATTTCTCGTTCTTCACTATATAAAGACCTCTAATTAAAGAGACTCGTGAATACTTAGCCATGCAAGTCAAAATTAAGCCAAATTTGGATTAGCTTTCATTAAGACTATATCAAATCAAAGTTTTGGGTTTTCAAGCCACCTATAGGATCTTGCACTTTCTTGGACCTTTTCAAGTTTAGAGAATGTGTTTTATAGTTCCCTTGATAAGTGACTTTCTAGGATCAATTATAGGAACTTCCGAAAAGTTCTTGTTCTTAAACCGAATGAGTTAAGACTTTCCGTTTTAAAGCTCCCTATATAAAAGTCTAGCAAAACTTGAATTGAGCGGGTTAAGGAATGTAAATGGCTCCAAATGCCCATCAAGTCAAAAATTAGCTCTTATTCTACCCATCGGAAAATATACATTCGTGTCTTAAAAACACTTATGAAAACTAAGAAAAATTTTAAAATTTGGCCATTTTTAGCCTTATTAGCAACAAAACAAAACATTTGAAAATTGGAAAGCGTGAGGGCGTAGCAAAGCAAGTACCTATTCACCCCCCCCCATACTAAAAGCAAACATTATCCTCAATGTTTCGAGTCTAAGGGTGGAGCACCCCCATACTAGAGACGAAGAGTCGAATGCTTAGGATCTAGCATGGAAAGGGTGATCAACAATATATCTAAAGTCGTTTATTAAGTATGCTAAAAGATAATTGTTAGAACAATAAAGGATATGTCATGGATTCGTGAAAAACTTCTTTAAGCAAATGATGGAAGCTCACGCAAACGAACACGAGAGTCCTCAATCGTAGATGATGATGATGATCTAGATAACACAATCACAAACAACCACTAGACAACGAGTTGAAAGGGTACAAGTCCCCTTATTAGTGAATAGTAAGCATAAAGGATAAGCATGGGATCTCCCCCACGAGGAACCTCATTTTTTGATTACCGAATCATGAGCTCGACTCGATCCCCTCAATGCTTAATTATCATTGGGGAAGGTGACTTGGTCGAGGGCAACCATTGAAGGAATTTCCCCACCAAAGTAGTGCTTAAGCCTATGTCCATTCACCTTGAAATTAGGACCATCATCTTGAGCTAGCTCGATGGTCCCATACAGAAACACTTGTGTAATGGTGAACGGACCCGACCAACGAGATTTCAATTTCCCGGAAAATATCTTAAGTCGAGAGTTAAAAAGTAACACTTGATCACCAACGTTAAAAACCCGGATTTTAATCTTTGAATCAAGAAACTTTTTAGTATTTTCTTTAAAAATTAATGAATTTTCATAAGTATTATCTCTTAATTCATCCAATTCATTCAATTGTATTTTCCGGTGATCTCCCGCTGTCTTCAAGTCAAAGTTTGCATGCTTAAGGGCCCAATATGCCTTGTGCTCCAACTCAATAGGCAAAAGACAATTCTTCCCATAGACTAACTTATAAGGAGTGCAACCAATTGGTGTCTTATAAGCGGTCCTAAAGGCCCATAAAGCGTCATCGAGTTTGTCGGACCATGAAGCACGGTTTTCTCTAATTGACCTCTCTAAAATCCTCTTCAAAGCTCGGTTCGAAACCTCGACTTGCCCACTCGTTTGCGGGTGATAAGCCGTAGAAAGACGATGAGTAACTCCATATTTCTTTAGAACCTTTTCAAATTGGTCATTACAAAAATGGGTTCCACGATCGCTTATAATAGCACGAGGGGTTCCGAACCGAGAGAATAATTGCTTCAAAAACTTCACTACCACACGAGCATCATTAGTAGGCAAAGCCTTAGCTTCCACCCACTTAGAAAGGTAGTCCACCGCGACGAGGATATATTTGTTGCCATGAGACGATGGGAACGGCCCCATAATGTCTATTCCCCATATGTCGAAAATCTCACACACTTGAATTATGTTTTGCGGCATTTCATCACGTTGAGAGGATTTTCCTTGACGTTGGCACGAATCACACGACTTCACAAGTGTGTGTGCATCACGATAGATAGAAGGCCAAAAGAAGCCGGCATCGAACACTTTCTTAGCCGTGAGATTAGCACCGTGGTGACCACCCGTGGGCCCCTCGTGACAAGCTCTAAGGATATTAGAAGCTTCGGCACCAAACACACAACGTCGAACGAGTTGATCCGCACAAACCCGAAAGAGATAAGGGTCGTCCCAAGAATATAACTTGACGTCACGAAAGAATTTTCGTTTTTGTTGTGTCGTCATACCCTTGATTATGAAATTGCCCGCATGGTAATTTGCAATGTCGGCAAACCATGGGGTGGTGTCTTTAGAATTCACTACACTGAGAGTCTCGAGAGGAAATGTTTCGATGATTTCCTTGTTCTCGAAAACATCTTTGTGAGGATCTTCTAGACGAGAGAGATGATCGACCGATAGATTCTCGGCTCCTTTTTTGTCAAGTACGGTGACATCAAATTCTTGGAGGAGGAGCATCCAACGAAGCAATCTCGGCTTAGCATCTTGCTTAGCTAAGAGATACTTGATAGCAGAATGGTCGGTATACACGATGCTTTTAGTCAAGACGAGATAAGGTCTAAATTTCTAAAAAAGCATAGACCACGGCAAGGAATTCCTTTTCCGTTGTGGTGTACTTTAATTGAGCCTCGGTTATCGTCTTACTAGCATAGTGGATAGGACGGAAATGCTTGTCATAACGTTGCCCTAAGACGGCCCCTATAGAATAATCACTTGCATCGCACATGATTTCAAAGGGTAATTCCCAATTAGGAGCAACAAGAATGGGAGCTTCGGTAAGTTTCCTTTTAAGAGTTTCGAAAGCTCTAACACAATCCTCATTGAAGTTAAAAGGAGCATCCTTCTCGAGAAGGTGTGTCATAGGTCGAGAGATTTTTGAAAAGTCCTTGATGAAACGACGATAAAAGCCCGCGTGGCCTAGGAAACTCCTAACTCCCTTAACGGTTTTGGGATGAGGTAACTTGGCGATGACGTCTACCTTAGCTTTATCGACCTCAATCCCCGCTTTTGACAACTTATGTCCTAAGACGATTCCTTGTTTACACATAAAATGACATTTTTCCCAATTAAGCACAAGATTGGTTTCTTCACAACGTTTTAACATTTGCTCGAGATTAGATAAACACGACGTGAACGAATTTCCAAACACCGAGAAGTCATCCATAAACACTTCCATCGACTTCCCGATCATATCGTGAAAAATCGCCATCATACACCGTTGAAACGTACCCGGTGCATTACAAAGTCCGAAAGGCATCCTACGATAAGCGAACGTTCCATAAGGACACGTAAACGTAGTCTTCTCTTGATCACGAGGGTCGATAGGGATTTGAAAGTAACCGGAAAAACCATCTAAAAAGCAATAGAATTCATTTCCCGCGAGTCGCTCCAACATTTGATCCATGAAGGGCAAAGGAAAGTGGTCTTTACGAGTGGCGTTATTTAACTTTCGGTAGTCAATACACACCCTCCAACCGGTCACAACACGAGTGGGAATTAACTCGTTGTTTTCATTAGGCACAACGGTCATTCCTCCCTTTTTAGGGACACAATGGATTGGGCTCACCCATGGGCTATCGGATATAGGATAAATCATTCCCGCGTCAAGGAGTTTAAGGACTTCCTTTTTAATGACATCGTGAATTTTGGGATTCACCCTTCTTTGAATTTGAATTGCGGGTTTGTAGTCCTCCTCCATTAAAATCTTGTGAGTACAAAACTTTGGGTCAATACCCTTAATGTCGGATATTTTCCACGCAATTGCCCCTTTATGAGCCTTAAGAACTTTTTAAGAGCTCGGTTTTTTCATCATTAGCAAGACCTTTTGCAATAATAACCGGAAACTTGTCATCGCCTTCCAAGAATGCGTATTCAAGGTGAGAAGGAAGATCTTTCAATTCAAGGATAGGTGGTTCCTTGATTGAAGATTTTGGTTCAACACTCATAACTTCCATCAGCGGAAGAAATGGTGGAATAGAACTATCATCACTAATCAACACCTCATCTTCATTGTCGATTTCATTTGAAGTGAGATCGCCTCCTTGGAATGAAGTGAGATTTGGTGTGGAATTAGCAAGAATCGGATCCAAAATAGTGGGATTGCCACTTGACGAGCTATCGGAAAAACCTAACACTTCTTGTGAAAACTCATCGCAAACCACATCAACGATGTCAATGTGATTGATGGTAGCGATTGCATAAACATGAGAAGGTTTCGAGTTTTGAGTAGCGTTTATAACAAGTTCCTCTTCGTTGAATCTCAAAGTGATAGTTCTCGCATGAACATCGATAAGCGATCTTGAAGTGTCTAAAAATGAATGACCTAAAATTAGAGGAACTTGAGGATCCGCGGGGATGTCAACTACTATAAAATCAACGGGGTAGTAGAACTTCCCCACTTTCACGAAAAAATCTTCGGCTACTCCACATGCTAAAATCGTAGAATGATCGGCCATCTCGATAGACATGTTCGAAGGAATGAGAGCCGGAAGCGAAAGCGATTTCCAAATGGAAAATGGCATCAAATTAATGCTCGTACCAAGATCGGCCAAGGCGAGGCATTCTTTCATATCTTGTATGTCACAAGGAATGAGAAACTTTCCGGGATCACCAACTTTTTCCGGTATGCGGTTAAGATAAACCGAAGAACAATTAGCAAGCTTTGAAAGCTTTTCCTTATCGCTCATCATACTTTTAAAAGTGGAAGCGAAACGAGGCATATATAACAACGCGTAGGCTAAACTCACATCAAAATGCACTTGTTGAAACATTTTTATAAAAAGCTTGATTTGTTGTTTGTTACGTTCTTGCAATTTCTCTTTGTTTCGTCTCGAAGGGTAGGGTAAAGGTGGTGTGGGTTGGTCATTAGGCAACGGCCTTGGAAACTCGGGTTCCTCAATTGGTATTGGTTCAACCGTAGGTGTGGTTTGAGCGGTACTTCGTGGGATTGTAATGTGCTCCTTTTCGACCATCACCTCGGGTTCTTTCTCGATTTCCTTCTCCATAGAAGTACTTGGACGAGAGATTGGTTCCTTGAAAGTTTTACCACTTCGTGTAGTAATAACCTTCATTTCTCCCTTCGGGTTTGCAATGGTATCACTAGGAAGACCACCCGAGGAAGAGGGTTTACACATGATTGCTTCAAACATCTTAGCCATTCGGTCCTCAAATTTTGATTGCCTAGCATCCGCTTTTAATAACTCTTGCTTAATCTCATGTTGTCCTAATTCCATCTTTTGTTGGTTTTGTTCAAGACGTTGGACATTTCCTTCCATTTTGTTTGCATGAGTTTTAAGTTCATTAGCAAGTTCATTTTTAAGCTCGTTTTTCAACTCGGATCTTAAGCTAATCATCTCACGTTGCATGTTGTCAAATTTAGCATCATTTGCTTTAGCATAATCCAAAAACTCTCCTTGAAGATTTTAGTGTGAGCATTTTGAAAACCTTGTGTAGTGTTTTGAAAATCACGGTTTTGGTTTTGATTAGTGACTTGTCCATTCCCATTTTGATAATTATCCTTGTTGTAGTTACGTGAATTGCCTTGGTAATTACCACCTTGGTTGTTGTTTCGATAGTTATTAGCATTTTGATTTGGTGGAGCTTGATTTTGGCGGGAACCTTGACCGTTTTGGTTGTAAGTTCCCGTTGCTACATAAGCACTCGAAGTGTTACCGTCCGCGGTAATGCACTCGGAAAGATCATGAGCTCCACCACAAGATAAACAACTCTTAGCAACCGCTTTAACCGAAGCAGAATTTGAAGCTTCTTGAGCTTTCCAATGGGACATAAGATTAGCAAATCTATCAAAAAACCGATTTTCCTCATTAGCTTCATCATGTAAGGCATTAATGCTACGAGACGATGAGGACGATGACGAACCCAAATTGGCAACACTCGGTGTGTTACGAGGGCTATAAACCTTAGATCTATTCTCGATGATTTTCAAAGCCTCATTTGTCGTCTTACACAAAAAATTACCACCCGCGGCGGCATTCAAATAATCTCGTTCATGATCATTAAGCCCATTATAAAAAGTATCAATTTGATGCAATTCCGAAAAATCATGGTGTGGACATTCATGTAACATTTCTTTAAAGCGCTCCCATGCCATTGAAAAACTTTCATTATTTCTTTGCACAAATCGTGAAATATCATTTTTCAAATGTGTTGTTTTAGATGGTGGAAAAAACTTGTTCACAAACTTAGAAACGAGATCGGCCCATGTCAAAATTGAATTTGGCGGTTCTTTCTCAAGCCAAATTTTAGCGGATCCATCTAAAGAGTATGGAAACAACATCATTTTAATGGCGTCATGTGGAACATCCTTAAACTTGCTAGTAGCGGTGAGACGGTTAAAATTCCTAATGTGATAGTGCGGGTTGTCTTTCTCATGACCTCTAAACTTATTTGCTTGCAACATCGATATTAAACCCGTCTTAATCTCGAAATTCTCCGCAAGGATGGCGGGAATCACAATGGCCTCTCCAAAACCCTCGGTGGGTGCTTGTAGCAACTCCATCATAGTACGATTAGCCATGACGACTTCTTGTTCTACAATAGGTTCAACAATTGGAGGTTGTTCAACAATCAACGTCTCTTGATTGGCTTGCTTTTGAAGACGTTTACGAGCTCGTTTTGCTTGATTACGAGTGATCATAAACTTCACGAAGAATGGGAGGTGAGCAAAAAAGATTCTTTTTGGGTGTTTTGTGAATTTTCAATTTTTTTTGTGTTTTTTGATTGTATTTAATTTTTTGGATTTTGGTGTATCTTCGTAGACAACAATCTACAAAATCTCTCCTCGAATCAAACTTTTGATTAAAGAAGCCTCAAAGGAATGAAAACGATCACGTGGAGTGAACGCCTTCGAATGACTTTAGAACTTTGGTGAAAACCAAATTGTTCAAGAGGGTTTAATCACAAAGAAAACCAAGCAAATATATTATACGTAATAATACTTTGGGTGGCAAAACCCTCGATTAGCCTTCAATCTCAAAATACTCACAAGCAAGCGGGGAAACGAGGCGGCGCGAAGCACTTAAGAGCCTTTTTCCTTAGGGTATATTTTATAATACCCGCCTTATACCCACCTTATAGTTCGTATTTTTCAAAATCGAGCTTCACGAAAGTATTTATCTATTTTTGCCTTTTTCTTTTTGTTTGAGATTCGAATACAATAATTAGGAGATCAAATCCCAATTAAGGTTGTGTTTTCACACTTTTGGAGATATTGTTTATTTGTTGTGATACTTAATACAATATAGTAATAATATTTTCACAAGACAAACCAAGAAAACCGATAATACGTATTAGTAGAGTTCTACTAATACAAATACTATTTGGTTAATATTAAAAACAACAATGCAAACTAATCACGACACACCTCTCCGGCAGCGGCGCCAAAATGATTGTGGTAAATTACACCTCTTGTTTAGGAAAACAAAAGAGAGTAAAGGAGCGGTGAGTATCGAGTGATGATTTAGGAAAATCAAGCACTAATGACCCAATGAAGTTCGTTTCCCAAGGAGGTATATGTGTGTGACTAAGATGTAATTGATTTGAGATTAATATATGGTTTAGAAGGGGATGAGAAAAGAAGATGACGAAGACGTGAAAATTACTACTACAACGACAAAATGTAAAATCGTAAAAACTACAAAAATAAAAATTAATTCTAAAAATTACCAAAAATTCACCAAAAATCAAATTTAATAAACTAAGAGTTTACCAATGATCAAAACTTATTCAAACCTTTTAAATAATTAAATATTCAATTTTTAAATGCTAATTAAAGCCCTAAAAATCAAATAAATTATCAAAAAGCCCAAATAAAGATTTTTCAATTGGTAAACCTCTAAAATGACCTAAAAAGATTATAAACTATTTTTAGAAATTTTTAAACTACTAAAAACTATTTAAAATGATTTAAAAACTATTAAAACTTAAAATAATTATAAAAATTAAACTAAAAGTGATAAAATTATTCTAAAAGTTGCTAAATTCCTATTTTAATGTATTAAAACTAAGAAAAATGTAAGAAGTTGGAAAATGTGAAATTTTAAAAATAATATTAAAATAATATTAAAATAATATTAAAAATCCAAAAATTATAAAAAATTCTAAAAACTTGCAAACTAGTTTAATTTAACCTAAATAATCAGAAAATCAAAGTGAAATGACCAGAATACCCCTATTGGGCCCTCAAATGGGTCAAAACAAAAAACAGTCAACACTAATAGGCTTTTTGGCCCAAAAAGTCAAACTTGGCCCAATTGACTTGGAAAAGCCCTATCTGACTCAAAATTTAATTCTAAATACAAAACTCTAAAGGCCCAAAAGCTGAATGTGAGCTTATCACAGCTTAACAAGCAAGCAGCTTATTCTTATTGGGCTTTTCAGCCCATTAAGCAATAAGCCAATGCCATAAGCTCTAATTTGACACACAACCTTCTTTTGGGATGCTTATGAGATCTGTAAAAATAAATTTTGAAAAAGCACACTCAATAAGCCAGAAATAAGCAAAGTATAAATCCACAAAACGACAAAATAGTCGGGTTTGAGATTTAGGGCACCTCAGAAGCTCTAGTTTGTTGCAAAAGCTCACAAATAGCTTAACTAAGAATAATAAATCAAGAAAATCACAAAAAGCCAAGTAGAATAAGTTGTAAGAACCAATAAGCTGGCTGAAAAAGCCAAATAAGCTAGTTTTCTAGCAAAAGCTTAACCAAAAGACTTGTAACCTTCCAGATTTGTTATTAAGCTAAGAAAAATTATTTCTATTACAAAAGCCAAGTTGTTGCATGTGCCAATAAGCAGTTCTCAAAAATAAGCCAATTTGTGCTTATTTGACCAAAAGTAAAAGTACTCCAAAGTTCACCAAATGATCAGGAATGGTATAAGGGCTTGTTATAAGCAATTTTTGTGAAGGACTCAAGGAGGAGGCCTTGTGAATCAAGAGGTCAGTTGACCTTTTGATGGCAGATTTTGGCAATAAGGGCTTAATAAGCCAGTTAGCTTATAAACTAGATACAAAGCACACCAAATAGCAAAATCCACTCACAAGCAGCACTTAAACAAGTTCCAAGCAGCAAAATCACAAAGCATACACAAGAATAACAAATGCAGACAAAAAATGAGGTGGTCACTTTGCTGATGCAAATGACCACTTCAGCCAACTTTGATAAGCTATAGCAGATAACCAATAGATAGCTTATCACCCAAACTAGATAACCAATAGATAGCCAATAGATAGCTTATCACCCAAACTATTCCCAAACCTGATTTCAGACCTTAGATCCAAGTAACAAAGAAGTTATTGGATCTGATGTGTTTGACCAATTCCAAAACACTTTTTATCAGATTTTTGCAAAACTTCAAATCCCTTTTCCACACTTTCAGAAACTTAACCAATGACTAAAACTTGTATATTAAGATTTGTTTAGACCACCCAAACCCTAAGAACCAAGGGCTCAAGGCCTTATGAACCAGTAATCCCAAACAGTCCTTAATCAACCACTTTTCAAAGCAAATTGTGATTTCTTCTAATAACCTACTGATTTTAATGATCAAAAACACTTACTAGATAGCAACTAACAGAATCAAACTCAAAAATCACCAGCACAAACACAAGAACACAAAATTAAAGCACCAAATCAAAAACAGGCAGTAACATGAAATTTTTAGAGGAAATGTAATCAAGGTATTATACCTGCCCTCCACAACATCCTAGGAGGGCCAGCTATGCTCCTTGGACCTTGTTCAACAACTAGAACAAGACCAAGGTACTTCAATAACAAAGATGATGAATGCCTTGGTTGATGTTTCAAAGCAGAAACTCAAGGGCTTGATTTCTTCAACACAATGAACAAACAGCCCAACCAAAGGCCCTAATCCCTTCACAAGCTTGGTGTCGACAAGCTTGTAAGAGCTTATAGCTTATGGTTAAGGATTAGTACACAAAAATAATCAAAATCAGAACCTCTTTTCAAGCTTTTTCAAACTTGAAAAACCTTACCAAACATAAACGTCCTTGAACCATATGATTCAAGCACACTTATAACATCAAATGGAACTCAGAATCACCGTTAAACAATACCAACTTTCAAAAACATAAAAAGGAATTACAATTTTCTCAAAATACCAACTTTTATAAATTTCAAAAAGGAATTACAAGTTTAAAAGGTAAAGACTGGAACAAAGGGACTCTCACATGTTGAGGTCTCCTTTTTATAGGCAAATGCCTGGCTACACTATTCACAAACCCTAGCACTGATTTCTCTAAAATGCCCTTGAGTGCTTCTAGATAATTCTTGGTTGTGAGCTGTTCAAATGCATCCAAACCGTTTAAAATAGCTTTGTGATGAAGCAATGAGTGTCAGCTGTTGATCTTGACACGTGGCATGACTTGGAGGGCAAGTAGTCACATGATAGGTGAACGGGTATTTGGGGGTGGGGTCCATTGTGAGTGGGATTGAGGGTTTTAGGGTTGGGATGGTTTTCTGCATGTGTGAATCACACATGTGCCAGGGTAATTGAGAATTACCCTTTGTTTTAAGTGAGGTAATTCTGGGTGGTGAAAAGTGAATAGTTGAGTGTTTGATCCGTTTTTGGTGGGATGGAAAAGTGCTTGGCGCAATTATCTTTTGAATGTTTCAATTGCCCATGTTTAACCCTTGTTCTTCTTCTTTTCTTTCATTTGTGTTTTAAAACGTGTCAGCGCCCATTTCCTTTGTTGACAACTTTCAGGACTTGACAATTTTGGCACAAAACTTTCCAACAAGGTTTTCAAGGGTTATTTTTGCCATTTTGAGATTTTTCAAGGGCTGATCTTGGACATTCTTGATCTTCAAAGGTCTTCAATGTATCTTTGGATTCATGAGGTACCATAATTGGCAATTTGAAGTTGTTGAGGGACTAAACTTGCCATTTCTTCAAAGTAGAAGGACCTTTTGTGTAATTTTGACAAACTTAAGGGACCAAACTTGTAATTATCAATATACAAGGGTTTTAAGTGTCATTTCTTCAATAAATGAGGATCAATATTGTATGTCTTTAAGTCTTCAAGGGTATTTGTTGAATATTCCATGATTTAGGGCCCGGTTCTTTGTACGGTTTCGTTTCTCGTGTCCGTTTTTCTTTGTATCTTGTGATCTTTTGTCTTTTTCACGATATCCATACCTAATATACACAAGTAAACAAACACAAGCATATATATGATATTTTATGACATTTTTATGCATTTAAAGCCCGAAAAGAACGATGAGATCATGTATAAATGCCATCTCATCAAAATTTGAAGACTGAATTTGTATGTTTGTGAAGGAACATGTGATGCCAGTGGTGGATATGTAATCTTGGGCGTCCATTCTATGCTTGGAAAGTAAGCAGGGTTTTGGGGCGTTGATCTTCTGGCTCATTCTTGTTTGGACGTGAAGAGTGGGTCAGGGGAGGTAGCATGTGAAAAGAGGGATGATGAGGTGGAGGGTTTTAAGGTTGGGTTGTGATAATAGGACCCTTAATCATTATTCTGGAAAGAATTAACCCCTAATTTATAATAATTAAGGAATGCCTAATTTTCGTATGAACACTAAGAACATGGGGTTTGATCTTTGTTTTGGGTTTAGGAGTTGTTTAGCGCCAGATTTAATATTAATTAACTTTTTGAAAAGTTAGTTAATATAAACGGTGAGTGGGAAGCTGATGTGGAGAAATGGTGGGTTTTGATTGGTTGTGGAGTGGTAGTGGGGCACGTGTCAAGTGCTGGTAGGTTAAGGTAAGTTTCTTGTCTGGCCATGTTTAACCCCTTGTCTTCCTTCTTTCTTTCATTTGCAAATAAATCAGCCAAAACTCATTTCCCTTTGTTATCAAACTTTCCATTTTCACTCTTTTGCCCCAAAATATTTTGTAAAGTAAATTCAGGGGTATTTCTTGCCATTTTGTGATTCTTAAAGGACTGATTTAGTATTTTCTTCAAGGATTATGGTCTTAACTTGTATGATTGGCATTTTGGAGGACTAAAATTGCCAAGTCTTTATTTACTAGGGACCATTCTTGCCAAATGTTGAAAGTCAAGGGTCCTTTTTGTAAATTAACATATTTCAAGGACCAAACTTATCTTTTCTTGTTCTTCGAAGGAATTCATGATATATTTGACTTTGTGGAGGATAATGGTTGACAATTTAGCTTTGTTGAAGGGCTAAAATTGCCAAGTCTTGAAAGTGGAGGGCCCTTTTTGCAATATTGACAAACTTTAGGGACTAAACTTGTAATTATGAGGATACAAGGGTATAAAGTGTCAATTCTTCCATATTGGAGGACCCTTCTTCATAATTCTTCAAATCTTTAAGGGTTTTCTTGGGAAAATCTTCATTAGGGCTTGGTTCAATGTGCGGCTTCGTTTCCCGTGTTCGTTTTTGCATGATTCTTGTGATCTTTTGTCATTTTCTCAATATCCGTACCTAAAATACACAAGAAACAAACACAAGCATATATATGGGTATTTTGATGATATTTAATGCATTTTAAGCCCTTTTTGGACGATGAGACTATGTATAAAAGCTGTCTCATCAATAATGTGTATCAGCCTATAAGGAGTAGTATTCTGACTAGGGAAGTCCTTCCTGAAGTCAAGGATGCTTTTATTGTTATTTCTAGAGAAGAATATCATAGAGGGATTCCTTATAGTTATGTTAAAGCTGATAAACCACAAGTTTCTACTTTTGTGTCTAAAACTGTTGATAATAGAAGAAAAACTAGAACTAATGGTGGTTGGTATAATGGAAACTAACAGTTCTAGTAAAGTAAACTATGATTCTTTGTTGTGTAAACATTGTGGCTTGAAAGGTCATACTATTGAAAGATGTTTTGGGATCATTGGCTACCCTCCAAGCTTTAAAAGAAATCCTAATTTGAAACCTGCAAGTGTGTTTAATAACACTAAGAGTCATAATGTGGATGTTCATAAGGGTAGTAATGATTCTGGTTCATATTCTCTATCTTTGAGTAATGATCAGATGCTCAAATTAATGAGTTTGCTTAATGATAATGCTTCCACTTCACATGCTCAAGCTAATATGTCAGGTATTGGTTGTTCATTTTTTAATTTCAATGTATTTTTAACCAACATTATAAGTTCTATTGTGCTACTGTTAAGATTGAAGGGGTCAATTATCATTTTTGGTGGATAATTGATTCTGGTGCTAATCAGCATATGACAAATAAAACTGAAAACATGTATAATTTGATTGATGTATCTGATTTAAAACTTACTGTTAGACACCCTAATGGTACTTTGGCTAAAATTACACATGTTGGCAATTTAAAGCTTAACAATGGGGTTGTTTTCTTTGATGTTTTGGTTGTTCCTGAATATTGTGTCAGTTTATTATATGTCAATAAACTTATTAAAGATAGCAAGTTAAGTGTCAGTTTTGATGAATCAAAATATTATATTCAGGATTTGAAGCAAGGAACAGCCTTGGGGACTGGTAGTGAATTTGCTGGTTTATATCTGTTTGATAAGACTGATAGTGTTTCTACTGTTAGCAATTGTGAGTTTTTTAATTGTTATGTGTCTAAGGATGTTTGGCATAATAGGTTGGGTCATAGTGCTAACCAGGTTTTAAAATTGTTAAAAGGTTATTTGGATTTGAAACATATTAATGAAAATTTACCTTCTGACATTTTTCATAAGGCAAAAAATATTAGAGAATCTTTTCCTCTAAGTGAACATAAATCTATATGTTTTGGTGAACTTGTTCATCTTGATGTTTGGGGTCCTTATAAGGTGGTTAGCAGGGATGGGTTTAAGTATTTTTTGACCATTGTTGATGAATTTAGTAGAACTGTGTGGGTGTATATGCTTAAGACTAAGGATGAAGTTTTTCAAATGTTTGTTACATTTTACAACTTAATTTTTACTCAGTTAATAAAAAGATTAAAGTTATTGGATCAGACAATGGTATTGAGTTTGTGAATAAAAATATGAATGATTTTTTTGACACTATGGGAATTATTCCTCAAACTACTTGTGCATATACATCACAGTCGAATGGTATTGCTGAAAGGAAACATAAACACTTGCTTAATTTAGCAAGGAGACTCAAGTTTCAGGGGGGATTCCTCTTATGTTTTGGTCTGATGAATGTGTTTTAATTGCTGCTTATTTTATTAACATGCTTCATTCCTCTATTTTAAATGGTAAGTCTCCTTTCTGTCTTGTGAACATATTAGAGAATCTTTTCCTCTAAGTGAACATAAATCTAAATGTCTTGGTGAACTTGTTCATCTTGATGTTTGGGGTCCTTATAAGGTGGTTAGCAAGGATGGGTTTAAGTATTTTTTGACCATTGTTGATGACTTTAGTAGAACTGTGTGGGTGTATATGCTTAGGACTAAGGATGAAGTTTTTCAAATGTTTGTTACATTTTACAACTTAATTTTTACCCAGTTTAATAAAAAGATTAAAGTTGTTGGATCAGACAATGGTATTGAGTTTGTGAATAAAAATATGAATGATTTTTTTGACACTATGGGAATTATTCATCAAACTACTTCTGCATATACACCACAGCCGAATGGTATTGCTGAAAGAAAACATAGACACTTGCTTAATTTAGCAAGGAGTCTCATGTTTCAAGGGGGATTCCTCTTATGTTTTGGTCTGATGAGTGTGTTTTAACTGCTTCTTATTTTATTAACATGCTTCCTTCTTCTATTTTTAATGGTAAATCTTCTTTCTGTCTTGTGTATGGTAGAGAACCTAATCTTTCTCACTTAAGGAGTTTTGGGTGTTTATGTTATGCTACAGTTTTAAAAGGAAGTGATAAGTTTTCTCAAAAGTCTAAAAAATGTGTTTTAATAGGGTATGCTAGTAGTAAGAAAGCTTATAAACTTTTTGGTCTTGAAATAGGTGTGTTATTTACTCTAGATATGTAAAGTTTTATGAAAATGTTTTTCCATATAAAATGAATAATGATGGTATTGTTCTTAAGTCTACTAGTGAAGTTTCGACTTTAAAGTTCTTTGATTGTTTTGAGTCTTAAAACACACCTAAAACTCCTAGTCCCTATGATGATGAGGAAGATGAAACTCCTTTGAGTAGAGAGGGTGGTCACCCTACTGCCGAGGATATAGCTGCTAATGATAATAGTCAACCAGATAATGCTTGACAGAAAACTGGAGATGACTTAGTTAGCAGTTTACCAAGTAATAGTGGTTTATTACAATTGACTGCAACTCCCATAGGAGATAATGATAGTTTTGAGGGAAATTTTGATATAAACAATGAGGTTCTTGAAAGTATCTTTCATAACGAGACAAGGGAGGTTGGACAGAGGAAGTATAACAGGGTTATTAAGTTTCCTTCTAAGCTAAATGATTATGTGCTTTATACTTCTTTAAGATATGGTTTATATAAGTTTTGCAATCATTCTTTGCGTAATATGAAAAACTTTGGTTTTACATCTAGTCTTAATAAGAGTTATGAACCTACTTACTATGAGCATGCTTGTAGTGATCAAAATTGGATTAGTGCTATGAATCTTGAAATGCAAGCTTTGTATGAAAATGGTACATAGGAACTTGTTGACCTTCCTACTAGTAGAAAACCCATTAGATCTAAGTGGGTGTATAGAATTAAATATCTTTCAACTGGTGAGATTGAAAGATATAAAGCTAGATTGGTTGCTAAGGGTTGTAATCAGAGGGAGGGTATAGACTATGAAGAGACTTTCAATCATGTGGTTAAAATGAGTACTATTAGATGTTTGGTTGATTTGTCTGTTCAAAATGGCTGGAATATTTATCAAATGGATGTTAATAATGCATTTTTGTATGGTGATTTAAGTGAGCAAGTTTATATGGTTCCTCCTCTAGGTTATGCTAAACCTGAGGATAACAGAGTTTGTATACTTAAGAAGTCTTTGTTTGGTCTTAAGCAAGCACCTAGACAATGGAATAGCAAAATTTTTGAAAATTTGCTTGATGTTGGTTTTGTTCAGTCCAAAAATGATCATTCTTTATATATCAAAACTAATGGCAAAGTTAAGTTGTTTTTGCTTGTCTATGTGGATGATCTGGTTTTAACTAGAAATTCAGAAATTGAAATCGGAATGTTCAAAAAGTTTTTAAATAATAGATTTAAAATTAAGGATCTTGGAGAACTTAAGTATTTTTTTGGGAATTGAAGTGCTTAAGACTGAGAAAGGATTGTGTTTAAGTCAGAGAAAGTATTGTTTAGAACTGTTAAATGAGTATGGGTTATTGGCTTGTAGACCTGTTGTCACACCTTTGCCAGAAAATATTGTTCTTGCTCATAAGGAGTCTGACGGTGATAGTTATTTGATTAATATTACCAACTATCAAAAATTGGTTGGAAAATTAATCTATTTAACCTTAACTAGGCCTGATATTTCTTATGTTGTTCATTGTTTAAGCCAATATAGGCATGCTCCTTTACAATCATATTTTGACTTTGTTTGAGAGTACTTAAGTACTTGAAACTTGCACCTGGGAGTGGTATTCGTTTCAATAAGAGTTCTGAAGTGTACAAAGTTGTTGCTTATTCAGATTCTGATTGGGCTAAATGTCCTGTTACCAGAAGATCTGTATCTGTTTATTGTGTTTATGTGAATGGTAATTTGATAATCTCGAAAAGCAATAAGCAAGTTACCTTGTCTAAATCTTCAGCTGAGGCTGAGTATAGGGCAATGGCAGCTGCTACTTGTGAGATTATCTGGGTTGTTAAGCTCTTAAGTGAGTTTGGTATAACTCAGTTACTTCCAGGGAGCTTATGTTGTGACAATAAGTCTTCTATGCAAATTGATGCTAATCCAGTAATGCATGAGAAGACTAAACACTTTGATATTGATGTGCATCTTGTTAGAGAGAAAGTGAACTCTAGGCTTATTAGAACTGTAAAAGTTGATTCTAAGAATCAAATTGTTGATGTTCTAACTAATGCCATGGGATCATTTCAACATGCTCTCTTGGTAAAAAAAACTTGGTATGGTTAACTTGTTTGGTTTACAAGCTTGAGGGAGGGTGTTAAAAGTTGTTATGCCTTTGTGACACAAGCTTGTAAGTTGGAGGGTTTATTTGTAAATATTTGTATACTTTGCCAGGTTTGCTTGTTTTACTTTGTGCAGGGACTTAAGTGCAATTTGTAGATTTTGCTCTGAGTATATAAGCTGAACATAAGCTGGTGGTTGGATCATTCATTCTCAATCATTCACACACACATACAACTTTCTCTCTCAATCGTTCAGTTACGACTTTTGGGGTTTCATCTGGGTTTCTGTTAAGATCTTCTTGATCTTGTTTTAGAATAGTTTGGTTAGGTTTTATACGCGTGAGTGGATGTATAGTAGATAGGATCCACCTAGTGGGGACTATCTTGATTTTTGATTGTATTCGTTTGGTGAGCACCTGTGTTATGGACTCATCTACTTGTGTATATTGTTTTAATAGAAGTAATCACTAAAGGGTGGTTGGTTGAGTGATTAGATCTTGATCTGTTGGTTTTGATATCATTTTTACAAAAGGCTTCAGACCAACACTATACTAACACACTAAAAGTAACAAATCTTGTCTATTTTTTAATTATAAATATTTTTTAATTCTTTTTTAAAAAGTAATGACACTTTTACACATACATTATTGATAGGCTGAATGGACACATGTAATACATTAGATGAGTTATGATGAGCGTATGTAAACACTAAATTGGTCACTCGATAAATCTTTTATATTTAACGTTTTTTTTCTTATAAACAAATATTATAGGTTTTTTTTATTTTTATGTTTTTATATGTTTTTATATGTTTTTTCTGTTTTATCTTGCACCCGTTTAACCCGTGCTCGTTTGGCTCACTCACCCGTTTTGCCTCGCCCCGACATGCGCATTTTGCCATCTCTAAAACACACCTAAGGCTGAGCAGCGGACCCAGACCGGACCGCACCGGTCAAAACCGATCGGAACGAGGACCGAATTGGTCCAAAACCCTAGACCGAGACCAGACCGAAATGGTCCAGTCCGGTCCTGGTCGGTCCAGTCTTCGGTACAGTCCGATCCATATAAGGCAAAATAAATGAATTTTTTATAAGACCGAACCGGATCGGAGCGAGGACCGAAATGGTCCAAAATCACGAATGAAATATCGGACCGAATTTGCTCGGTCCGATCCGGATCGATTCGATCTGGTTTGATTTTTTGGTCCGATCCGATCCGACGGTCCAAATGCGACACACCTAACCTACATATATCTCACGATATGACAACTATGTCAAGCGGATGACTTGTTTTTGGGTTGTGTTTTCTTAAGTTTGCTTAACCAAATATGATGTATGAATGTATGTTCTCCAGCGTCTAATAGAGCCGGGTACCAATAACGGAACATATTAAGGTCAAAAGGGTACCTTTTGTCTATGTTTGTAGATGTATGAAAAGAAAAAAAAAATTACATGGAACAAAAGGTCATATGACAGCAAAAAAAAACTTGATCACTAACAACAAACTCTTCCCATTCTCCCAATCAAATAAGCTATCAAGTGTATTGATTTTAAAATAAGGTCATACATGATTGGAATTGAAAAAAGGACTTGATATATCACTTAAGGTATCTATTTTCTTTTCTCTTTTGATTATTATTTTTTATAAACTTCATGTAAATTGTTACTTTGAATGGTTTAGCTTATTCAAGAATCAATTACCCTAATGTTTTCTTATTCTTATTCACACAATATGTGTGTTTGCCAAAAAGTAGTGACATTGGTTTCTTAATCAATTAGCTAATGCCTCTTTTTTTCTATGTTCTACTGTTGGTTTAGTAATCTCATTCACATTACTTGGGCTTAAAAATCGGGCGGAAAGACTAAATTTGTGAATTGAGTGAATGGAGTTAATGTATATAACGTAAGCCTATTTTGGCTTCTATAAGTTCATTATATTATGATAAATATATATAAACCCATAAGTCTCAAAATAAGCCATAAAATTGAGAATTATGTTATATAAGCCGAAAATACGGCATATTTCGGCTTATATTTCATTAACCACAATTTTTTAAGCTTATTTGGAGACTTTTGGCTTATATAAGTTTTTATATCATAATACACTTGTGTAAGCTCGAAAGTCTCCAAATAAGCTACAAAACTGGAGCCTATGTTATATAAGACGAAACGAACTTACGTTGTATAAGCTGAAACAAACAGCCCCTAAGTCTTAAACTTATGATTTTGCTTCAGAGCTACCAAGGGAAAGCTACCAACAATTGATTTGTACTTCAGATGAAAGAAAGAGTAGCGAGCCCAGAGAAAATGCAACTTAAGAGAATAAGCGATCCAATGCTTCAACAAGTGAAAGTGTTCAACCCCAAAATCAACCTCAAAACAAAACGAAAATGTTCAACCCCAAAATCAACCTCAAAACCAAACCGAAAATGTTCAACCCCAAAATCAACCTCAAAACCAAACTAAAAATGTTCAACCGCAGAATCAACCTCAAAACCAAACGGAGGAACATATTTCTCAAATTCCAAAGCCCAATACCGAGGAAGTGGATCTTACTTCTTTGGAAATGGATCTTGGGAAGCGAAAACAAATGTGTAAGTATCCGGCTAATAAGAAAGAAAAAGTAAGACTGGCATACTTAAATAAGGGACCTTTTCAAATTCATTTGAAAACATACCCTGCTAAAGGTTCACAGAAGCGTCTCCGTAGATTCCAGTACTCGTGGTTCGGTATCTTTCCTATTTGGTTAGAGTATTCGCCTACAACAAATGTCGTATATTGCTTTCTTTGCTACTTATTTAGTGACTCGCTAAATGTTCGTAATGGCTCAGATGCATTTATAGTGAAAGGATTTGACAATTGAAAAAAAGTTAATGACGGAAAAAAATTGTGCATTCCTTAAGCATATGGGTTGTTCACGCCATATAAATGTTGTGACATTTTGTGAAAATTTGTTGAACCAAGAAGGACACATTGAGAACATTATAAATAAGCAAGTGCAGAAACAATAAGATGTCACAGGACTCTTTAGCAGATAGCTAGGTGGTTTATATTAAAGAAGAAATCGCTGAAACAATCCACTCTCAGTCAGTAATTGAAAAATTCAAAAGCATTAAAGGTTCGTGCGAGCTGTAACTTTGTCTACCATGTCATTTTTATCTTTTGCTTAGTTTAAATGTATGCATAATGTATCGCTTTTTGTCATGGTGACTATTTTCTTAGTTATTACGTGTTTCTTTTGGTACACGTGCATTATGATTTTCATTTCAAACTTATGATGATTTTGCCCCCCCCAAGAAAAACTGCTCAAGTTCCGTGCTTGCTGGTTACCCTCGTGCCAAAAAAGTGGTTTCAAAGCTACAAAGTGTATTGTCACATAAGCAAAAAGTCCCTTTCATAAATCCTTTGGCACCATATTTTGTGCCTCCATTCTTAACAACACAAAATGTGATGCCATGAGCAAGAGAGTTGCCATACATCCACATTACCCTATTAAGTAAAAAACCAAAAAGTTAAAATCACTGGCTCTACCTTTCCACTAGAATCCACTCGGGGCCGGAGTAGCAACTAATCCAACTTCTTTGAGATACTGAAGAAGAAACATTTTTCTCTTGCCTCACTCATAGATTCTAAAGAGATGGTAAGTGAAATGATACTTGAATTAAGTAGGATAGATCCCAATTCGAGAGGGGTTGAATCTCGTGTTACAGATGTTAGTCTGAATTTAATAAAACATAACATACATAAAAAAATAAAGAGTCAAGTCTCTAAAACAAGTTTGCTAAACAGTTATAACTGATCCTAAAAAATAGCTTGAAAACTGCTTTCCCCTACTTCTGCTTTTCTAGCCAGAGAAATGGTCAAATAAATACTTCAAGAGTGAATTAAATTGACCATTTTCAGCTGATGTTTTGACCCGGTTCTTCCTTCGTGAGTAGACCTTTAGTGGTAATGTATCATTACTTTCCTCCCGGTAAACGCCTTGTCCTCAAGGCGGAAATCTAGAAATTGGGTGGTCAAAAGATCGTAGTTTTCCCAAGTAGCTTCTTCAGCAGGACGATGACACCATAAAATCAAGAGCTCTAAAACACGTTGACCAGCTTCAATTACCCAACGATGAGCTAGCACAGAACTTGGTTGCAAATCAACCTCCCAATCCTTAGTAATAGGTAAAGGAGGGGCTGGAGTGGACGGGAATGAACCGTGAGCTGGTTTAAGCATAGAAACGTGGAACACTGGATGGATGCGAGCATTGGGAGGAAGTTCCAACTTGTAAGCGACTGAGCCCACCTTACGAACAATACGATATGTGCCATAGAATCTTGGAGAGAGTTTTTCATAGCGGCGCTTAGCTAAAGTCTTTTCATGGTATGGTTGAATTTTCACAAAAGCATAATCTCCTTCTTGAAATGCTAGCTCGCGGCGCTTTGTGTTAGCTTGGTTGCGCATCCGATCTTGGGCCTTGACTAAATTACTGCAAAGAAGGTTGAGCATATCATCCCTCTCAATGAGTTGGTGCTCCAAATCCGCATTTTTCGTTTCTCCAGCAACATAAGGAGGGAGTGGTGGTGGCTCCCTACAATAAACAACATAAAAAGGGGTTGTACTTGTCGATGTATGAAAACCCGTGTTGTAAGAATATTCAGCCCTTGGTAGATACGATGACCACTTGGTTGGTTGTTCATGAGCGAAGAAACGCAAATATGCCTCAAGGCATCGGTTAAGCACTTCCGTCTGTCCATCTGTTTGAGGGTGAGAACTTGTGCTCATTTACAGTTTTGTTTGACATAAACGAAACAGCTCCTACCAAAAGTTGCTAAGAAAAATGACACCCGGTCAGAAACGATGGAACGTGGAAAACCATGGAGCCGAACAATCTCCTTGCAAAATACAGATGCAACTCCCTTAGCCGTAAATGGGTGGGATAAGCAGAGAAAATGAGCGTATTTGCTTAACCGATCAACCACAACCAGAATGGTATCAACCCGATCAGATATAGGTAAACCCACGATGAAATCTATAGAAATGTCTTCCCAAATACGTGTAGGAATAGGTAAGGGTTGGAGAAAACCTGCAGGTGATAAAGTTTCATACTTTTGTTCTTGACAAGTTAAACATTGTTGAACAAAATTCCGGACGTCTTGTGTCAATTTGGGCCAGAAGTATTGAGCTGAAATACGTTTTAGAGTCTTTAGAAAACCACCATGACCACCAACCGGGGTCGCATGAGCCTCATGTAATAACTTGTGCCTAAGATCCAAAACATCTGGAATTACCATGCGGTGTTTGTAAAAGAGGAGCTGCCAGGTGAAAGAAAAATCAGGTTCTGAAGTTAGGTCAGTGAGCAGTTGGTTGATTATGTTGTGGGTGTACGGATCAACATGTAAGCCGGCTTTGATATCAGCCACTTCAGAACAATATGCCACTGATAAGGTAAATAAGTCACTTGAATGAGGTCGACGGGATAAAGCATCAGCACCTTTGTTTTCTTTTCTAGCCCGATAGGTAACAGTGAAGTCATAAGGCATGAGTTTGAGTAAGAGTCGTTGTTGCTCGGTTGTGGTAATGCGTTGTTCTAGCAAAAACTTCAAAGTATAATGATCTGTGTGAATAAAGTGGCGATCTAACAAATAATGGCTCCATTTTTGAACAGCCAACACCAGTGCGAGTAATTCACGATCATACGCTGATTTAAAACGGTTGTTAGGTGAAAAGCCCTTACTAAAATATGCTACTGGATGATCTTCCTGCGAAAGTATAGCCCCCACCCCTTCTGAAGAAGCGTCACATTCCACCGTAAACTCTTTTGAGAAATCAGGTAAACGTAGAACTAGAGTAGAAATAAGAGCTTGTTTCAACTTGTAAAAGGCTGTCAATGCCTCTATGGACCAAACGAAACCGTCTTTCTTAGTGAGGGCTGTGAGAGGACGGGCTATCATACCATAATTGTGAACGAAACGTCTATAGTACCCCGTAAGCCCCCAAAAAACCACGGACTTCCTTCACAGAAGTTGGAACCGGCCATGATTGGATGGTTGAGATTTTTTCTTGTTCCACATGTACTCCTGCAGCAGTAATAACATGACCCAAAAACACAACTTGAGGTTGACCAAAGAAACATTTGGACAGCTTAGCAAAGAATCGATGATCATGGAGCAAAGCAAGAGCCTGCTCTAAATGAGTCATGTGTTGTTCCATATCGTGACTGTAAACTAATATATCATTAAAAACCCAATATAAATCGCCTCAAATACGGTCAAAATAAATCATTCATTACCGACTGAAATGTAGAGGGAGCATTGGTCAGCCCGAATGGCATAACTTTGAATTCATAGTGACCTGAATGGGTTCTAAATGCTGTCTTTACCACGTCTGAGGGGTTTACTCTGATTTGGAAATACCCAGATCGTAAATCAAGTTTAGAAAAAACTGTTGCGCCATATAACTCGTCCAGAAGTTCATCAATATTGGGTATCGGGTACTTGTCGGCCACTGTAATTTTGTTTAAGGCACGGTAGTCCACACACATACGCCATGTGTTATCTTTCTTCTTGACTAGGAGAACTGGGCTTGAAAATGGGCTAGTACTAGGTTGTATGAACCCTGCTGTTAAGAGTTCATCAACTTGCTTCTCAATTTCGGTTTTTTGGGAATGAGGGTAGCGGTATGGTCGGATATTAGGTGGTGTGGAATTAGGTAACAAGGGTATTGAGAGAGTTGTAGAGCGGAAAGGAGGAAGGGTGGTAGGCTCCTGAAAAATGCCTTGGTATTTATCGATTAGTGGCTGTAACTGTTTAGGTATGACAGGTGTGGTATTAATGTCGATGGCTAAATGTTGAAAAGAAGCAGATTTTTGAGAACCAGAAGAGATTCCTTGTAACTTGTATTTCTTGCCATCCAAAGTAAAGATCATAAACATCTCGTTCCAGTTGGCTTGAACGATATTAAGAGTAGCTAGCCATTGAACACCTAGAACAAGGACTGCTCCCCCGATTGAGAACGGGTAAAAATCTTGAACAATCTTCAGGTCTGGTAACTGCACAGGAACATCCTTGCAAAGTTGATTGCACCTGATGATATCTCCATTCCCGATTTGCACACCGAAAGGGGTAATAAACTCAGTGACCATCTTCAATTCACGAACCAACGAATCTGAGATAAAATTATGAGTAGAACCGCCATCCACCAAGATCAGTACTTCAGTTGTTCATATAGTACCTCGAAGTTTCATTGTAGTTACGTTGGTTTTGCCAAATATAGCATGCTGGCTTATTTCAGCAAAATCCTCTTGATCACCTGATTCCTCTTCACTGGCATTGGCGGTGGGAATGATTGGTGTTTCTTGTTCTTCTGAAGCTTCCAAGAGTTTGAATGTGACCGTCTTACAGCGATGCCCTGGACCATACTTATCCCCACATCGAAAACACTCTCCTTTAAGGAATCAATTTTGTTTTTCAGCATCAGAAATTCGTAGGGGTTCGTTGGGTTATAGAATTATGGGGGTTTGGTTGAATAGTACTTTTGTTGGTGTCGGTTGTAAGAGGTTTTAGGCTGGGGCTCCATGTGACTCCTTTGTTGGATTTACAAACACTTGCTTTTGATTCGTACTCTAAAGCTAGGCTTGCTGCGTTGTACACAGTTCGCGGCTTCTGGATGCGCACGTCGGCTTTTAATTCGTCTTTTAGACCGTTTAGAAATACTCCCAACAAGCAATTCTCTGACCAGTTAGAAACCCTAGCTAATCGTCTAGCAAACTCCTGCCTATATTCCTGGACGAATCCTGTTTGTTTGATGCTACAAAGATATTCATCCGGATTCTAGAACTCAGCCGGACCAAAATTTTTCTGCAATGCAAGAACTAATTCCTCCCACACAGTGATTGTCTGATCCACTGAAAGCCATGAAAAAAGGTCTAGAACATCACCTTCCAAGTGCATAGAGGCGACATCAACCTTCTCTGCATCTGGAATTTGGTAATAACGGAAATACTTTTCTGCTTTTAAGATCCAACCACGTAGGTCTCCTCCGGCATACGCTGGAAAATCAATTTTTGTAAAGGGCATGTGATGTTGTGACCTCCAGGAAGTCTCTCCATGGTTGCCACTATATGATTTTCCCCGTGTCTCGACATGACTTTTAAGGGCTGCAACATCTTCCTTGAGTGTCTCCATGGACTCTAACCGAGCAGCAATCGCTGCCAATTGAGCCACAATCGGTTCGAGATCACTTTGATTTGTGGAACCTCGGGTGGCAGGGGCCATTCTTTTCCCGGCAATGGAACCGAATGATAGATTCTAAAGAGATGGTAGGTGAAATGATACTTGAATTAAGTAGGATAGATTCCAATTCGAGAGGGGTTGAATCTCCTGTTACAGAACTTAGTCTAAATTTAAGAAAACATAACATACATAAAAAAAACAAAGAGTCAAGCCTCTAAAACAAGTTTGCTAAACAGTTACAAACTGATACTAAAAAATAGCTTGAAAACTACTTTCCAGTACTTCTGCTTTTCTAACCAGAGAATGGGTCAAATAAATACTTCAAGAGTGAATATGTTTTGACCCGGTTCTTCCTTCGTGAGTAGACCTTTAGTGGTAATGTATCACTCACCCTCACATGACACCATACCTCATGGAAATTGAGAAGCAACGAAACATACGAGTTCAGTTATTACGTTGTATAAAAAGAGTGCTCATTTTTGTTAATCTAATCTTCATTTCTCCTCAAAAGAAATGAGCATATTATACTAAAGCTTGTCATTTCTGGGACTTTCATGAACTTTTTCAAAAGGATCACCTTCAATTTACTACTGATATAAATAGCATTCAAGTACCAACACAGATTTAAACCACTAGGTAGGTTATACAATCAAATTAAGAGTGCCATTCAAACGAAAGAAAGTCTACACACATGAATGCCTAGGGGCCTAAAACAAAGATGCAGCAAGTCCAGACACTTCTGTAGAAACTTGATCGTATTCAGCTTTCAACTTCTTTTGTTCATCTTCTGCAAGCTCGCCTTTTGTTGGTTTGCTTAAGACCAAAACACAACATGTTGGTCTCTTAGTTGCACCGGCATTTGCAAGATCCTGCAACCAACATTTCAACACACATTTAGTAATAAAAGTCTGACAAATGCCTAGAAATTAAAGTCAGTATAACGATGTGAGTACATTACACGATGGTAAAATGAAACTTACTTCTTTCGATGAAACATAAACGTATGGGATCTCATTCTCCTCGCACAATATTGGAACATGAGTAATCACATCAATTGGAGTAATGTTTCCCGCAATTACACACACTCTGCAGTCGCCCAAACATTGCAATAGTTAGAAAAAAGGCATCAAACTTAGCAGTTAGCACCCAAAACATAAGCTAAGCCAAGGTCACTTAAGAGATTTATTTCTTATCTTGGAACAAGTTGAAACAACCACAATGACATTGACACACTAGAATGAGCATATTTATTATTTAGCAGTGATGTTTTTAACACTATAGCCCCAAGTCAACGACAAAAAAATGTAAGCACTTTAGTTAACAGCTAGTCTCCTCTAAAGCAAGTACGGTTTAAAGTATAAACATAAAGCAGAAATTACTTCAATAAGCTATGCATCTTAATGATCCATAACCGCACACAACAATAAAAAGTTACAGTACATTACATATCAAGCATCAAGTAGCATATTTAAACATGAATCAAGCACCCTGTTACCAAACACAAGTGTCTACCTATAAAAGGCCTCATACCCATACCATACCCTGATAAAAGGCCTCATGCCCATACCATACCCTGATACACCGTTTGGTTTAATTTACTTTTTGTTTTAACAGAGAACTGATTATGAGAAATGCTACATCCATATTTATTTAGCTGACAAATCATTGTGTGGATCTAGCATTGCTCTTATCTCAATTATCACATACCTAAACACATAATATCACAAGCTTGATCTGAACCACAACTTCTTGGTGATCGGTAACTAAAAATATCGCATAATATTGCAATAGAATACACCATTAAATAGCATATATCAAATCTACACACTCTTTGTGACTATTTACCACGACAAAATACTTTCGAGCATTCAAGTATATTCAAACAAACTCTGATTATTATGAGCTAATTTCTTTTCGACTTATATTTCGTAAACCCAGATATTCCTTCAACTTATGGGCTTATATGAGTTTATTATGAAATATAAGCCAAAATCAAATAAGCTCCTAAATTCACACAAAAGCTTAAACTAACACCCCCTTGAGCACCAACCAATCAGTTTTGAATAATCATTTTGTAACTACCTAAGATTACACCAATCCTTAACAATCAGAAACCATAGAAAAAACTAATTATTAAAAAGTAAAAAAAAAAAGTGAAAGTTAATTACCCTTTGTTACCGCGTCTAATACTCTTGACAACCTCCTTAACTCCACGTTTCAAACACTTATGTTCAGCAGCTACATAACAAACAAACCACATCAAACACCCAATAACCAAAAAAAACATAAAAACTAACAAAAACCATAAAACAAAAGCAAACCTTTGCGAACAAGCTTGAGTGTTTTCTTGGACAGCTTTTTTCCAGCGAGTGGTTTAGCGATTGGAGACAAGGCTTGAAGCTTCTTCTTTTCTTTTTCCTTGTGTGCTGATCTGTCTCCTTCACTGTCACTTCCTCCCATTTTTTATGTTTTTTACACGCAGCGGCAGAGAGAGACTAGGTTTTTATGTTATGTTTATGTTTTGGGTTTTTTTTAGGGTTTAATGAAGTGGGATGAAGAGGGCGTGTGCTTCTCACGTGCAAGTTATGTGATGTGAATTGGGCCATTCATACTAAGTGGCCAATACCTAAAATGTATAGCCCATTAAGGATAAAATTGTTTTTCTTTTAAACGGGAACTCTTTATCATTAGAGTCCGTTTGTCTTGTAGACGGGTCCAAATTTTGATTTATATTTGGTTTAATATATTGATTTGATTTAGATGTAGAGAGAAAAATTATATAATGTATAATTTTTTTAAATTGTATAACTTTTATTCAATAATTTTAATTTACATAGTAGAAAGAAGAATGCAAACGAGCAACAAGTTATGTCGTTAGCTCTTTTTGTATAGCAAAACTAATCCTATTAAATACAATATCTGAGCATTTAGATGTCAAAACATTACTATTTATAATACGATGTATTTTGATAAGTAGTTCTATCGCATCAGGTGCAAAGAAATCAAATGTATCAAACGCGAAAGGAATAAACACGTGTTGATTTTTTAAACACATGCTTTCTTGTGTCTAGTCACTTTGCATGAGCCGGCTTTTATAACAGCCTGAGCCACTGTAAAATTTTGAGTGCCTAACCTACGAGAGGAGAAACCTCTGTTAAATCAACGCACACGTATTTACCTCCAATCCATCCAAACATCAAAACGTTAGCGATCTAAGTGTGGATCTCCCATCTAACGGGCCCGTCAAAAAATTCACAGGTGCCACTTTTAGGGCCACTTTTTTTGGCGTAGACCCTCACACGCTTATATAGGTCGTAAAAAACGTCTCTAACAAAATCGTGTCAGTACTTAAAGCCCAAAAATTCTTTATAATGAACCGCGTGTTCTTCAAAAGAATCCAAATATACTTCGTGGCAAACAAAATATAACGCAAATAAAAAAAAGCAAACGGACAACAAACTGTATCACGATAAAAACGACAGACGTAATTTGAAATATAAATGAAAGCGAGCACAAAGTTACGGCTAAGGAATTATCTAAGAATATAAAGTAGTCACTTTCATGTGAGAATGTCAAACCCCATCATATCAATTAGGCCGATGACAACGGATCGATCGCTATATCGGTTGATCGACTTTAAACTCGATCGACCTTGTTGTAGCGACTGAGTTGAGTCGGTTGACTTGACGAACTAGATCTCACGCACGACCCTTTTAAAAAAATAAAAAATTTTAAATGTTTTTTAAAAATCTACTGTTACACATTTAAAAAAAATTAAATTAAATTTAAACATTTTACCCTTATAAATACTCAACCTTTTAAACTATTTTTTCACACTTTCAAAGCTTTATTTTACATCAAACAATTTTTATACCATCTAAAAAAATGTGTTTGAACCAACCGTGGACTCCCGATGATGAGGTAGCTTTGTGTGAATCTTGGATACATGTTTCGGAGACATACATATCAGGAAAAAATCAACAGATGAAAGGGTTTTGGTTGGAGGTAACTGAGTACTTTCATGGCAAAATAGGTGATCAAAAAAGAAGTTGTGACCCCGTTACCAGCAAATGGAAAAGTATGATTCGTCTTAAAGTTGGTCAATTTTATTTGATTTACAATAATATCTTACTCGGGCATCCAAATGGGACTTTTGAAGATACTGTCTACCAAGAAATCGCAATCGAATATCACACTCTTTATCATTCGGATTTTGCATTTTATGAATGTTGGAAAATTTTGAAACAAAGTCCCACATGGAGCGAGGTTGAAATGAAACGGTTTCTTAATCGGGGAGTTTAAGTTTTACTATTGTTATTATTATTATTATGTTTTATACTGTTTTTTATTTAATGTAATGTTTTTTTATTTAGTATAATTTTTTTTATTTAACATATTGTTCTTTTTTAAAAAAATTGAACTTAGACCTTTTGTTATGAAAATTAGATCCCATATAAATTGTCGGAAAAAAATTGATGTGACAAAAAAATGCGGGTCGCTTGAAGGTCATTGTTGCATGCAGCGTTAAGGATGCAAATCTGGCGTTATGCAAGCGCATGAAAATCGAAAATCCAAACAACTTATTTTGCCTAACTTTCATCCTAAACATTAAGGCTAATAATTTGTGTAGATTTTCATAATTTCTTTTCAAAAATTAAAAAAGAATTTTATTTTCAATATGTAGTAAGTTGGTCAAACATAATCCCGCATGATGATCGTCACAACATCGAACCGTGCATGATACTGTTGATCCATAGCTCCCTTAACATATTCAAACGTACATGTCAGCTCCGGGAATGCTTCATGTTTAAATCATTGGCGGAGCTGACATGTATGTTTGAATATGTTAAGGGAGCTATGGACCGACGAGTATCATGCATGGTTTGGTGTTGTGACGATCATCATGCGGGGTTATGTTTGACCAACTTACTACATACTAAAAATAAAATTCCTTTTTAATTTTTGAAAATAAATTATGAAATCATAAAAAAAATTTAGCCGTAATGTTTAGGATGAAAGTTAGGCAAAATAAGTTTTTTGGGTTTTCGATTTTCACACGCTTGCATGACGTACTTGAAGTACCGCTAGTTGTATGCACAACGGTACCACAAAGTAAGTACCTACGCTAAACATGTAACGGTCTTTAACTGTATTTATGATCATGTTTAATTGGTCGTGTAACCACTACTCTTGGTATTGTGGAGCATATTAAAAGGAGTTTAATAGGCCATTAAATCCTCTTAATACCATTAACTAAGAAATGAGTGATCTATAGTATAAATAGAGATCATCACTGCTGCATGAAGAGATACATAAACATAAACACATAGCAACGAACAGTTAGAAATTTGTGCCTAAATCCCTAACAAGCATTTGATCTTATCTTAAGTAAGTATTCTTGATACCCAGGCATTAGGGTCGAATAGTTTACTTTGGAAAGTGATCACACGATTCCAAATGATATCCGGTAATCATTCATTGGTACGTAGTTAGACTATTGATTATCTTACCCTGGTTGGGACGAATAAACACCAATTATCAAATTAAACCATTTTGTGATAATCAATGGCTGCAATGAAGCATATGGTGGCTAATTTCTCCAAGCTGGATAAGTTTGAATGAGTGGATTTTAGGAGATGGCAGAAAAAGACGCACTTTCTTCTCTCTACCATGAGTGTGGTGTATGTTCTGACTACTTCAATTGTTGATGCTGGTGATGATGCTACTTTGGAGGTGACGAGGAAAAGGAACAAATGGTAGAATGACGACTATGTGTGCCGTGGTGTTATTCTCAATGGTATGTCTGATTCTTTATTTGATATCTACCAAAATGTTGAATCTGGTAAAGAAGTATGGGATTCCTTGGAAGCCAAATATATGACCGAGGATGTATCAAGTAAGAGTTCCTTGTGAGTGATTTCACAAATTACAAAATGACTGATTCAATACCAGCCATGGAACAATACAATGAACTTCATTTTATACTTGGTAGATTTGGACAACATAATATGCACATGTATGAGACAATTTAGGTCTGTTGTGTTATTGACAAACTCCCTCATTTTCTTGGAAAGATTTCAAGCACACCTTGAAACATAAGAAGGAGGATCTAACTCTTGTTGAGTTAAACAGTCATCTGCGCATTGAGGAATCTCTCAAGGTACATGATAGTGACAAACAAAAAATCAACAATGTTGATGGTTCACTTGTTGTCAATATGGTGGAGCATAACAACTCCACCAGGTACAATGACAATAGGGCAAACGTAAGCATCAGAATAACACCAAAACTAATCTTAACAAGAAGTCATCAGTGACTTATTGGAAGTGTGGAAAATCAGGACACTTGAAAAGTGCTAACAAAAGTGTTGGTTTTAGCAGCAAAAAGCTAGTGGATCATGCACAAATGGTTCACTGATTGGTTCAAACAACACATTGAAAGCTCAGAATATGTTTAATGAATCTCTTCAGATTTATTATGTTACATATGTATCTGAAGCCTATTCTGTGCAGGATGATGATGTTACGTGGTCGGTTGACTCTGGAGCACTGTTCGAGAAATATGCTAGTTCAAGACTTACGAGTCACTGAATGATGGATCTATTCTTCACATGGGAAATAAGTCAACGGTCCTTGTGCATGGACGTGGTTGTGTAGATCATACATTTAGTTCTGGAAAGATTGTTTCATTGTTTAATGTTTTGCATGTTCCTAATATTAGGAAGAATTTGGTGTCAAGTAGTGTTTTGAATCATTATGGTTATAAACAAGTGATTGAATCTAATAAATTTGTTTTATCAAAACATGTTGTGTTTATTGGTGTTGG
This sequence comes from Glebionis coronaria, assembly GCA_025667525.1. NCBI lineage: Eukaryota > Viridiplantae > Streptophyta > Magnoliopsida > Asterales > Asteraceae > Glebionis > Glebionis coronaria. The sequence goes on along the minus strand of CM046875.1, from coordinate 610,455,169 downwards.
TTATTTGAACAATCAAATGTTCATGCTTAATATTGTGCTTGAAAATTTCAAGGGTACTTGCAGAGCTAGTACCGCTAGTGCCAATACTAACGGTACTTGCAAAGCTAGTACTGATGGTGTAAATTCTAATGGTACTTGCAGACCTAGTACCACTAATGCTAATATTAGTTTAGCCTTTATGTCTACCACTAAACTGAATGATTCATCACTATGGCATGCTAGACTTGGTCATGTCCACTATAAAAGGATGCAAGATATGTCTAAGATATGTCTAAGGATTCATCACTATGGCATGCTACACTTTCATACCAAGAGGATTTATATCAATAATCAATATTAGACACGTCGTCGAGCATATATGGGTATTGTACTTGGCTTGGCTCGACATGTGAGCCTTGTCAATGCCAGTGGTTTCTCCTACAATGAACGATATGATTTAGAGCATATCTGGAACAAATATATCTGTAAATTATTAGAGAATTATATCCATCATTACTTGGCATAAAAGTGACATTGTTGTTTCACAAAGAGATGATTATCATCCGAGAGAATTGTAGATCATGTGATCTACAATCATATTTTACGTAATGAATTTAATAAGAAAATTCATGATCTTAAGTTTTTCACGTGGCATATCATATCAATCCTCTTGGTATGAAAGTGTGTTCATATCAAGGCTTGAACGGTGAGAATGCTACAACCGAATTGTGGCCACCAAAACCAATTGAATTTGAAATTGCTGCATAGAAGGAAAGTTAGACTAAGTGAAACATTCATGGTATACTAAAGTACGGAGAACGGGTAGCAAACTCACCAACATTGATCCTATGTTGTTGCTTTCTATTTGCAACAGTGTCAAAATCTACAACTGGTTCTGGGTCCTAAAATTGCACAAGAAACGCGTGACTTGAAGAAATTTAATTATGAAATGGAAACAATAGAAATTAGGTGTCACATACAAACTGATTAATAGTGGGGTGCAACCATCCTGTTTGAATCGCTTTTACAGTAACAATTGCTTCCATACCTCCAGCTGCACCCATACAATGTCCGATCATACTCTGAAACAATTAAGGTAAGGTAAGTGAATATTGAGTGTTTGTGGAATACTTTTTAAAGTATTATCGTGTATAGTTGAGTTCACCTTGGTGGCATTTATTTTGATCTCTTTTGTCTTCTTGAATACCTTCTTGAGAGCATTCACCTCAGCAACATCTCCGACTATTGTAGAAGTTGCGTGTGCATTGATATAATTAACCTTGCCACAAGATTTACATGCATTTGGTAATGTAATATCTTTTGTTAAGTATAATCTGATTAACGGAGAATAAATGATAAAGAAAAGGAAATGTGACCTGTGAAGTACCTCTTCTACTGATACACGGGCATCCTTAAGACAGTTTCGAATGCAAGATGTAACACTAAGACCATCTGAGCGTGGAGTAGTAATATGATATGCGTCACAATTTATTGCACCTCCTAAGTATTCAGCAAGTATTGGTGCATCCCTTTTTATTGCATGTTCTAAACTCTCCATCACCTGCGATAAGTCATATGAAAGATCACACACCACAACACATATGTGTTTATATATAAGCATTATATATAAGTTCAGCTGAAAAACCATACTAAGTCATAAACTTACCAAAACAGCAGAACCTTCGCCCATAACAAAGCCATCTCTATCTTTATCCCATGGTCTGGAGGCAGTCTCGGGAGCATCGTTCCTTTGAGACAATGCTCTACAAGCAGAAAAACCTCCAATTCCAACTGGAACAACGGAAGCTTCAACTCCACCTGCTATCATCAAATCAGCCTTCCCTTCGCGGATATAATTTGCAGCAGCACAGAAGCAATAGTTGGATGTTGCACAAGCAGCAGAAATGGAATAGTTTGGTCCCAAAAAGCCAAGATCCATAGCAAGTAAGGCAGATCCCATATTTGTTAACATTAAAGGTGTAAAAAATGGTGAGATTTTTCTAGGACCTGCTTTGACTAAAGACTCTACACCGTCATAGAACACGTTAGCACCTCCCATTCCGGTACCAACTAGAACACCAGCACGCTCCTTATTAATCTGAAAATCATAAATGATTAATTAACCTATTGAATCTAATATCTGGAGGTATCACAGACAGGAACTAGTTTAAACCTTGGATCGTGCTTGTTCACCAAGTGCAGCATATTCAAGAGCTTTTTTCCCTGCAACAATGCAATACCGCTGACAATCATCAAGTCTCCTATCATTTTTTCCATTAATATATCCATTTGATTCGAAGCCACGAATCTGACCACCGAATCGTGTAGTGAGCCCTGAAGTGTCAAATCGATCTATTAAACTGATCCCACTCTCTCCAGCTAAGAGTCTTTCATAAAATGTGTCAACCTCATTTCCAAACACAGAAACAACACCCATACCCGTGATAACGACCCTCTTATGTGCATCTTTTTCTCTTTTTGGGGTAGTGGAAGAGGGGTGGGAGGCAAATATTTTGTAGCGTCTGGTGTTAACGTGCGATGGTGATCTGATGATAACTACGGGTAATGACTTGTTGTGGAGTGAGTAAACTGGTGCAACTGAGGTAGTTCTAAACAGGAGATGGGCTTGAGCATCCATTAGTCTGTAGGATGTACGGAGATATGCTACATTTATATGATAACCCGTAGATATTGTATGTATATATACAAATTTTGGTACATGTTTTTGATCATGAGTGCTTATTTATTAGTAGTAGATTCTTTACTTATACCAAGAGGGCCTGATTTTCTTTATCAACGTTGTCCATTAAATAAACCATTGTGGGATAACTTCCTGGTTTTATGTCCTTATGGTAAATCTTGGTTAAAATTAGGTCTTGGTGGGGGCTAAATAAACCACATTGGGATGACATTAAATCTGTCAAGAAGGCCTTATAATAGTTAGTGGTCTTTATGGAAGGTAAGGAACGTAAATGTGTTCAAACATTATATAACGAGCCTGCAAACTTGTTTAGCGATCTCTATTCTTCTAGCTGAATTGGCAGGGGCCAGATAAAATATTTATCTGTTCTTTTTTGTCAAATTTGGCGGGTGATCACATGGTGTGGTGTTTAATTGTCTCTGTTATTGGTGTTTGGTGTGCTTGAATATTTCTGATACTCATTTGATCTCCTTTTAGTAGAATATAGCGGCTAATTATCAAACGTATTTTGATTAGAATTGTAAATGAATTATAACTTAAAGGTATCTTTTAACCTGATTCAAAAGTTTTTTATCTTATCGTTTTGCTATCAACAAATCAGCATAGAATGAACAAGAATCAAAGCTCTTGATAATTTGATGAAACAATATACATGGCAAGTAAAATTTTACATATCTTTGGACCATGTTTATTGGCGAAACAGATAACTAGCTGGTTGGTATCAGCTGAAATAGCCAGAATTGACCGCGCTCCAAAAATTGCTAACACAAATATTTTGTTAGTCCCCATCATTGGACATTGGCATATCACAATATGGAACTCCTTTCCATCAACAAGGTAGAAAGAACATTAAATCGTCTCTAAACTATAAAAGGCTCTTTGCTTTTCTACAGTACATTCTTCTGGACTTCAAAATCATAGCAAGTTCCGAAAGTTTCATTTCCAGAAATCCAAACATGATTATGATTAACATTCAACGATAAAAAAAAATTTACCTCATCTTTTTTATTATTGTATGTTGTTTACAAAGAAAGGTTTGATTGTTTTGATTGGTGACAGTGTAATGCAAAAACTATGTGAAGACTCAAACAATTTTCATGTTGACATTGGTTCGGAGGACCTGTATTGGAGTAAAAGAAACAGAGAAGATCATCGTTTCTCCAAGTTTGTGTTAAAATTTTGAATTACAGATAGTGAAGGTTTTCAACACAAAAACAATGACAAGAACCATGATTTCCTTTAGTGAAAGTTCAAATTACAAAGACAGTAAAATAAATATTACATACTCCCTTGTACACTTAGGGGGTGTTTGGGATTGCTTATTTAAAATAGATTATTCGTTTTGAAAATGAATAATCAGATAATCAACAGTTTCGTTTGATATGTCAATAATTAAATTATTCAAAAAGTTTGTAGTAAAATTACGCATAAGACAACAATAAATAAAACAAAACTTGGTACATATTAGAAACATAAGGCTTAAACCAAAGCCACGTGTACAACAATGAAGCAACATAGTATTATAAAGATAAAACAAATTCACGGTTACAAAAAGCAAGGGGTGACATGCAGTTCTAAAACGCCGTTTTAAAAGTCACAAAACGTAAATAAGTGATTTTTGAACAAAGT